>JAUCMT010000054.1:13274312-13331892 GCA_032357475.1 Enteromius thamalakanensis
CAAGCTGCACCCTTTTTTAAATTTCATCTTTCATTCCAAAATAGAATAATGAATGAACGAAAAAGTACACGGACCCTGTAGCCTTGCCATTTTCAATTTGTAATCAAAATGTAAAATCAAACATAAATATTTATTAATAAAATATATATTAGTATGTAAATAATAATACAAAAATTACACTAGTATGTGAGACTGGGCTGCTTTTAAATTTGTGAATTCTCCAAACTGACATTTAAACATCTTACAGTATGTATGTTCATAAAGCTTTTTGGCTCCCAGGTGAACTGTATCTGTATTCTTGTGAATGATTTTTGTGATGGGCAATAACAGTAAAAATGTGCATTAGCTTCTATTTTGCCAAAGGATGGAGCATGTGTCTTTCAAAAATAAACATACATCGCATAATGTTATCATAAGTCCTTATAATATGTCCTTAAAAGATAAATTTGACTTAATGTACAATATAAGAACACTTTAGCAAAAAATGTCCAATATATATGTGCATTAATGCAGTAACTAATCAGAAGGCAAAAATCACATTCAAGAAGACTTTTGCAAAACAATGTGTTAAATTTTCAACAGCTGTGAACTAACCTTTCTCACAGTGTCGGCCCGTGTAGCCGGCGACACACACACAGTATTTATTTACACAGCTTCCACCGTTCTGACACTGAGAGGAGTCTCGACAGCTCGCCCTCATTATTTCACAACGGTCACCTGAGGGACAATAAAATATGGAATTAATTTGGATTAAATAATGATTATTAGTTTTCTGAGACTTCCTTTCGACCTTTAAAATAGGGAAGGGAGAATCCATGGTCTACCACAGACTACCATAGTCTATATCAATACCTATAATAAATACAAACCCAAGTGACTTACCCTCATATCCTTCAGTGCAGAGGCACTGGTACTCGTACTCAGCACTGGCCATACAGGTGCCTCCGTGCAGACAAGGCCTGCGGTCACATGGGCTGCCATCTTTACACTGGCTGATGGCTCTGCTTTCAGTGAAGCTGTAAGATATGTCTAACTTCTTTCCATTGATAAAGATCTGTGCCGAAGACAAAGCCAATATGAAACTTTTTAATATCAAAACATGACTGTGGGCTTTAATGTACACAACGCTTAGCGTGAAGGCAGTTCTCACCTCTCCTATGCATCCATCAAACAGCATGCTAACATTGGCAGGTTTGGGCAAGATGTCCATGCTGGGCACTCCTCCCAGATACATGGGTGTGTGGATATTAAGGCCCTGGGCCTTGCCTGGAGAGGATCTTGTGATGTCTCGTGCGTGGTCCACCTTCAAGGAGCCGTCATTATTGAGCCGCTCCGCCACCACGTGATGCCACTGATCCAGAGACACGGGCTCCTGACTGCGCAGAACTGCTTGACCTGAGAACATGGGGAAAAAGCTGATTTAGTTCGGACAGGATAGAAACAAGTCACTGTATCCGCTTTTGGGTTTCACCATCTGTATGGTTATGTTGCACTCAGGTGAGGTGGTACTTTTCGTTGGTGTCAAATAAGACTTTTTTTAAAAGGTCAAGACATTTAGGCTGGAATGGAGGAACAACATTAGAGACAAAATTTTACTCTGCACTAAAAAAACTAAAACAAAAAGCCCTTAAAACAAAACAATTTAGAAATGTAAAATACAAACAAACTTAAATTATTTTAAAAAAAAAATGTAAATCAAAACACGACAAAATCCCAACAAAACTTTAAGTAAAACATTACTTAAAATATTAAATCTAACAAAATAAAAAAAAAAACATAATATATTACAAAATACCAACAAGATAAACTAAAATATACTGAAAGATAAATGGTTATATTTCAGGCTGTGTATAAATGTAGCTTGTCACTCTAGAGGTTCTCTTTTCCTTTTTATTGTTTTATTTTTTATATCTATTACTTTAATGCAAACCCTGCCTTGTATACTGTAGTAGTACTGTAGTACCGTTGTTGTTAGCTATGTATGCTGTTTTTTTTTATAATGAATAAAGAATCATTTACAAAAAAAAAAAATATATATATATATATATATATATATATTAGAATAAAAAAGAATAGATCATGATTTGATCATCAGATCTCTCACCTGTACCAAGTTCATATCGGAACTCGACATGTCCGTCCACCATGGACAACGTCACAAAGTCCTCCACTTTCATCTTTTTGCCTCCACAGAAGAACATCAGCCCATCTGAATCCATGGGCTTGAACTCCATCTCAATCCGGAGGTCGTTATGAACATTAGTAAGAGGAGGATAAGCAATATAAGACTCGTCTCCATCAAACAATGGAGTTGTTACCAGAGTACCTGGGATTGTCACAAAGAGGGATAGTGAGAACCACATTTTACCTTAAAGCTGTTAGAAAAATTTAAATAAGACTGGATATTGAGTTTTACCATCCATGCACTTGTTTCCAGACTTGCCCAAGTGGCAGCGGCAGTCGTAGCCCAAACCATTGGGTCGGTTAATACAGGTGGCATCCGGTCCACAGGCCTCTGTTGGTAAAATAGATAATGAACAAAGAAGTCCATCAAGCATGTCGTTTACAAAAGCTGATCCTAAATTTTACAAATGCTGACCTGTGTGACAGCGCAGGGAAGAGTGATGCTGACAGTTGCTCCCTGTAAAGCCTCTTTGACAACTGCATCTGTAGAGACTGGCGACAGAGTCCTCACATACGCCACCATTCTGAAACATACACATTGCTTTAACTAAGGTCAACCACAAAAAAACAACTTTTTTTGTCCCAAAAAGTGACAATATTTAAGAAAAAAAGACAAATTGTCACTTAAAATGACTGTGGTTAGTTAAGAGGACAAGAATATTGACAGTCTGATACTTTTTTTGTTTGTAAACAATTACCTGACATGGGCGATCCTTGCAAGTGGGACAATTGGAAACTCCGGTGGAACTTTTGTCAAGGTCCTTGAAAATGACCTCTTCACCTTGGAGAATCAGCTGCTTGATACAGCCTTAAAGAAACACCAAAACAAATGATAATTAATGCAAATGATAATTAACAGACAGTTTCCGACTATATTCATATAACTTAAGGGTTTTCTCACCGACAAAGCCTGTCTTGAGTCCTGCAGTTTTAGCAAGCATGCTGTAGTTTGGATAACCGCCCACAAAAAGATCCTCATTCAAATCCAGACCCTTGAATTTTCCCTACTCGGACACAGAACATGTAATATTCTTTTAATCACCACTATACAACCATTTAACACAGTTCATTAATAAGAAAGCATAACAAATGAGCAAATTATGGAGAGAGGCATATGCACCTGTGAAGTTCCATTTATAGGAGCTTCTCCATCCACAACAAGAGAGCCCTGAGTCTCATGCCTATACAGCTTCACGGTGTGAAACTCGCCCAGTTTAATGGGAGTAGGGTAACGAATAGTTGCCATACCAGATCCCACATCAAACCTGTGCAAGGAAAATATGCACATTTGGAACATCACATTAAAAAGCCAAAGCTAAATCTAGTTTCAGACATGAAATTTGGCATTCTTGAGATTGCTTTGATTTTGAAGATTTCCGTACCTAAATTCAGGGCGGCCACCCACCAATCCAAAAGACAAGAAGTCAGCGCCAGTAGTCTTCTTTTGTCCATTATAGAGAATCATACCTGGACATAAAGGAAAAGTAAGTCCAACGCCAGCATTCAGCCTAGTTAACCAAAAAGCTTGCTAGTGCACAAAGCCATTTTCTCTCTTTTTGTAGCTGAAGGTAAAGCAGCATGCTGAGGGAAAAGCTGCTGCCATGTTCAGCATTTCACAATGCCAACACAAGCCACATGCATGGGCACATGCCATGAGTCTTCCCATACTCCATCACATGGACGTAATGACTGTCAGATGGGGTGGTACAGAACAACTGATAGGTTGCGACCCAAAAAATGTGTTGGATTACCAATTAATGTCCGAGATAAGATCCTTGAGAACCGCTGGTACACAACATGCCCTCTGGGTTATTAGTCAGTCTGACCAAGCTTGTTTAAAATTTGAAAGTTTTATTTGTAAGGCTGCACAACATATTGTTATGGAGTAATAAATTACTTAATAAAATAAGAAATATTATTTTTTTTGTAATATTTCACTGTAAAATAAAAAAAAAACTTTATTTAGGAAAATAATATTATTGTACTTTTAAAATATAACATTTCAGTACTAAAGTTTATCTTCAGTTTTAATTATTTTTTTTTAATAAATTTTGCACATATACTGTATTTCATATATATATATGTATATATATATACACACACTGATAATACTAATGTAAAATAATCAGTCGGTTCATGATAACATTCCTGTATCATGCTTCAACCAACTCAATGAGACGCAATAACGCTCTGATGAACACTATAATCTATAGCCATGCCTGCATGTGTTCATAAGGACCCTTTCTAAGGGCCCAGTGAGAGATGCTGAGCTGCGCTGCTGCATGGCATTCAAACATCTTGCAGCATGTGCTCTCTGGCACTCTCAGACAAGCAAGCAGACTCACCAGCATACAAAATGAGCCCTTCATACCAAAGAGATGTGAAAGAGGGCAAAGAACAAAAAGAATAATTGAGTTCACATACAGGAAATAAACATATAAAAGAAATATTTTACTTTGCTCTATACTTAGTACATGCAAATTAAATATTATATCATCATTAAATCCCCTTTATGGCTTTCTTATGAGGAACAAACAATTACACATTTTGAAGCAGGTGATATAATGTTCAACAGTCACTATAGAATATACCTGTGAGAAGTATCTTTCCCAAAATAATAAACACTCTGGATATTTAGAACTTTGGGACAGTGACGTATCTGGAAGATTTGAGGGTCCTTACCATCAACGTTGTCCGGTCTGAATGTGATTTTGATGCTGAATGCATTGTAGGCGTTTTTGATAGTGTGGAGTGTGAGGTATGAGAGAGGCTCCTGGGTAAAATAGGGCATCACTCTCTCTGAAAGACCATATAAACATGAATTGATTTTAGAGAGAAAAATACAACATCTCAGAAAACTCTTGAGAGCAACAAATAGTTATTGAAAAATCCGAAGTTTCCAAATCTCCACTCTGTAAGACATCCAAAAAGCAGCATTTCATTTCCAAAAGTCATTTTGGATAAAAATAAGATGTGAAGATGTTTAAGCTATACTTGTCCAACCATCCAGATGAAATCATGCTCTCATCACAAAGCTACAATTACAGACAAGCAGTATTGCGACTAAAGATTACTCTGGAAAAAAATATGTAACTGCATACAGACCATGAACAACGAGTTTGGTGAAGGCCTCGACTTTTCCTTGCTTATTAGCAGCCGTACACACATACGTTCCAGCATCTGCGCGTGAGACACCAGGCACTGTCAGAACATGGCCATCCTGTCTGCACTTAGGGGGCAACTCATTCTCCGCCTGAAGGAAGAGCATACAACTTAGCGCTCAACATGCCAAAAATATATGGCATAGAAGGACATTGGTGTTTTGAATTAGGCTAAATTAAGCTGTGAAATATAAAGGTTACCTTTGACCATGTGATTGTCGGGACTGGGTATCCAGATGCAATGCAAGGCAAGACCGCATCAGAGCCAACAGTTACTTCCTTCGACTCAGGCTGAGCAGAAATCTGAGGCAAGGCTACAAAGTGTATTGGATTCAGGATTTAGCTTGCGTCACACAATACAAATAAAAACCAGTGGCAAAAGAAGCATAATATATAATATATAATATGATATAATAATGTACTCACACTGGATATTAAGGACCACCTGGTTGTACTCTGAGCCAACATTATTAGTGGCAGTGCAGCGGTACTGTCCTGAATCTGATTCGACCACATGATCAATCCTCAGGATGTTTCCTCTTATTTCCACATGACTGGGAAGAGAGCCACCCACTTTACTCCAGCGCACCGTGGGTAGAGGATCCCCGATCGCATGGCACTCAAACTCCACTGAGTTGCCCACCATCACTGTCTGTACTGATGTGCGCACGTTGATCATCACTTTGGGTAGAGCTGTGAAGACAGAGCACTGAATCATTGGTTTTAAAGTTTAGTGACCCAATAGTTAAAATCATATTGGATTTAATAAGGGACCTTGAATGGTGAGTTTGCCACTGTCTTGAGCCTGTCCAAACAGACTTGTAGCTCTGCAAGTGTAGATTCCCCCATTGCTTTGCTCAAGGTTCTCAATTCTGTACAAATATTATTAATAAAAGACATAACATATTTCAAAACATTTATCAAGAAAATATAATTTAACAAAGTGAACAAAATATGGGAAAGAAAAAATGTCACAAAACTACATATAAAATGCTTATGTACTAAAATATTTGTAATAACTTTATAACATATATATATGTGTATAAGTTACTTAATATAAAATAATAGTATATATTTATATATATATATTAGTGCTGTCATTCGATTAAAAAAAAAATTAATTGCATATTTTTCTAAAATGAATCGTGATTAATTCCAACTAACAGTAATGTTTTTAAATAGACTTTTATATTGCAATACCTTCACATTCAAACATTAAATTAATGTACAAACATCATAAAGACAATACATTTTTTTATATTTGTATAATAGCATTTTTTTTTTGTGACTGAAGGCCAGCATTACTCTGATGTCTCTGGAATAGTTTTTTCCCTTAGTTGGCTATCTAATCATTGAACAGCTATTCAACATTACAAAGCTCTCTCATAAAACCATTAAACCAAACAATCTTCACATAAAACCATTGTAATACAAATACTGATTTCATTATAACCATTACTTTTTATTTAACCATTCACTATAGTCTTCAACATTACAGTATTACTATCAATTTTAACATTTATATTTAAAAAAAGAAACTTAAAACAATCTTCACATAACCCATTATAATAAATGTCATATTTACTTCAGCAGAAATACATAGAAATTGAAATGATCAGACACATTCTAAATTAAATATAGATGAATCCATAAAGCTATGCCCTTTTTCTTTGTCCTTTGATTAATAGACATCACAGCAGCTGGTTATCATAGGTTAGTTTGACTGTTATTGCTGCCGCTGCTAAATGTGTTTTACTTTTTCAGTCTGACTTCAGGTCAGGCATGTTAGATGAGCGAGACATTTCAAAGACATGTTCTTATATATGGCTCATATAAAATAAATTACATGCTTGCATAGTTTTAAGGCAGCTTTAATCGTCTTTTTGGAAGCTTCATGACTTCAAGACACTAAGTTTGTGGTGGAAAAATGATTACAAATTTATTCAAGTTTAAATAGAACTGAACGCTTTTCATTTAGCAAGGACATATTAATTGCTGAAAATTTAACAGTAAAGAATTTTCAATTGCTACTATCAAAATTCTACTTAGAAATAAATGCTGCAAATTAGTCAACCCACCTGAATCATATACTAATTTATGATAGATCTGGAACCTCATTACCCACTCTGATGGTATTAAATCTGACCAGTTTGACTTCATTTATTGTTTGATAGTCAATGCTGATATTTAGATGAGACTCACCTGAGCACTCCGTCTTTAATGTGATGATTTGGTGGAAGCACTCCCCCTTCCTTTAGCCATTCAATCTCAATCTGAGACCCTCCTTTAGCGGCACAGGTAAACTCCACAGCGCTGCCCAGAGCCTTAACTTCCACCTGTGGGGACACTTTCACTGACAGGGGTGCTGCAGGACACAGAGGTCAGAGGTCAAGCTGAATGCCAGATAGAATTCATCTGATGACCACTTTGTGAGTTAAACGTGGATCTGAGCTGTCGGTACTCACATCGGACAGAGACTCTGGCCAGCGCTTCACTCTTGCCAACCTTGTTGCTGGCCACACACTTGTATGTCCCAGCATCACTCTCCTTGGCCAGGTTGATCTGGAGGTCTCCTCCTTGCTTCTGAGCAGTAGGAGGCAAGCTGCCATTGACCTTAGTCCACTCATAACGCAGGGGCGGGGTGCCATGGGCCAGGCACTGCAGTCGGATTACTTCACCCACTCGCACGGACACGTCATCGGGCAAGGAAGTGGCATAGGGTGGGGCTGCTCCAACCAAAGAAATGTCAGTTAAAGGATGCTGGATAATTACCACTGGCTCATGTTAGAGAGCTCTACAACAACAGGAAAATATGCTTCACACATCACACTGGAGGAATTCAAACAATATCTTCAATGTTAAAATGTAAACGCATAATAATCAATAAAGATAAAGATTGTTTGTTTTTTTATTTAGTGTATTTACAGTGTAATTATACATTTAAGTAATGAGTACTATTAATTAACCTCATGTAAATACTGTACTATATGGTTAGTGTAAGGATTAGGGTTTGGTTTAGGTATTTTGGTATTTAGGTATTTTGCATGTAATTAAAAAAAATTATTGTTATTATTACAGTATAGCATGATGTAACACGTAACAAGGGAACCTTAAAATGAGGTGTTACAGAGTTTTTTTTATCCTGTTGCCACCTTTTTTTTTGTTTTTTTTTAAGCTTAAATGAACAAAATTATCTTGCAAACAAAATAAAAATACTGAATAAAGAATGCAATGGGCATTAAAATTTGTAGAATTCTACTCAACAGATATTATCTGAAAGGTATTAATATCTTATGAAAATATCTAGATATTAATTGTTCAAAAAGGATGTGTGATAAACATATTTCATAATACATTCTCTAAAGTCAAAATATTGTAACCAATTTTGCTTCAAGTACATTTATCCGGTTTGGGGGCCATTTTTTCTGGAAATCCAGAAAGTAAAATATAATTAAGAAAACTATTAATGAAGTGTAAAACTAACATGCATCAGATAGACAAGTGAAAAAAAAAAATAAGTTAAGCTCACTGTCTACTTCCAGCATGATGGTGACTTCACCGGTGCCCATGTGGTTGGTGGCATTGCAGACATATTGACCAGAGTCCTGACGGCCCACATTAGGTAAGACCAGGCTGTTGTCAACAATCTTGTGTCGCCAAGGCAAAGAAGACCGCTCTTTAGACCACGTGATAGTGGGCTTAGGGAATCCTTTAGAAAAAATATGAAAGCTTTAAGGCAAATATTTTCAGCATGCAACTGTCAAACAGGTGCTTATGGCCGTACATACCATGGGCATCGCAATGAAGCGTTGCAGTTGATCCCTCTACCACGACTATCATAGGCTCACGTACGCTGACACGGGGAACAGTGGGTACCTGAGGCCCTCCTTCAACAAACACCTCTACTCGAGTTTCAGTAGTGCCCTGATTGTTCTGTGCAGTGCACACATACGTCCCACTGTCTTCTGGCCGTGCAACTAAAATCTGAACATAGAACCAAACACCCTCTGATTAACATATTGAGGCAAATGATTGTGAAATCAACAATGGCTCGACTTCAAACGGCCCATAACCTGCATGATAGCGCTGGACTCGGAAGGCACGGGGCTGCTCAGCATCGTCTTGCGGTTGTTGTCTAGTCTGTGCCATCTAACAGAGGGTCTTGGCTCTCCAGCGGCCTGGCAATCGAGATTGATAGGATCGCCAACCCTGATTCGCACCGGTCCCACAGGGGTCACTACAGCCTTAGGAGATTCTAAGAATGAAATCAGACAAAAATATAAGAATAGGCTTATAAGATAGAGCAAAAAAAAGTATCTGAACACAGAAATATCCAAACAACCAATAACAGTTACTGAACTGGTATACCTCTCACTATGAGTGAAGCAATGCTGTGGGTAATTCCGAATAGGTTGCTGGCCACACAGCGATAGGTGCCCTGGTTTTTGGCTTGGGCGTTGGTAATAGTCATGAGTGAATTGTCAGGACCAATGTTCACATTATCTACAGAAGAAATGAAAAGAAGCTAAATCAGTTCTATTCACGCATCTTATTAATTGATGACTGACATGAAAGTGAATTGCAGCAGTGTACCTGGCAGAGGCAGGTTGTTGGTGGGTTTCCACTCTAAGCGCACCGGCTGGGCTCCATTGTGGACCTTGCACCTGAAGCTTGCCGACTCGCCCTGCTTCACCGCTGCACTGTGTGGCTCAATGGAGATAATGGGGCTCTGGAGACCTACTCCACAATCACACCACAAAATACAGTACAGTGGGCAAACATGTTAAACAAGACTTGGGCCTAACCCAAACCTTACTAAGTGCCACATAAGTGCCAAATATTTCACATCTATGGAGGACAAATCTGCCTATGTAGTGCAGTCTCACTGCTTGCCGTAGTAGTAAGTTCATCTTGTCATATTAACTCTGTATTTACTATTGTATCTCTGTGTCATTTTTAGCCCTATTCATTACTTTTCCTCCTGATCATGTAAGGATATTTTACCATTTCCAGGAGCTAGTCTTTGATCTTTTTGCATTCTGAACCAGAAAGTGTTTTTCTCCCTTTAACCACAGCCAAATTAGTTTTTTTTGACAAACACTAAGGTTGTGTGGTTGTATTATTATAAATTATAAAAAATTATATATATTTTTTATATACAATACAATAATATAAACCTGGCTTGCCGGACGATCAAGCAGCCAGGTCAAATGCACAACAACAAAAAAACATTAAGAAACAAAATAGCATGTTTGTTATTGATATGGAAGGTGAACATGATGGCTATTGATACTTTCCCATTCTAATCAATCCAGGGGACTTACGGGAGGCGCTGTGCATCACAGACACAGATACAGAAGCCTGACGGGGGAATGGGCCGTCCTCCACCTGACAGATATATTCTCCAGTGTCATCCGTTGAGGCCTGCAGGATCCGCAGCTGAGTTCCCAAAACCTTGAGTCAAAGGCACATGCAAGCACACGTATGGTTCATATATTTAGCACTTGGCTCAAGGATCTGTCATACAAAATTCACGTAAATCAAATATGCTTCATAGTGGACTGAGATAAACCTGATGATTGGATGACAGCAGGCCGCCTGCCCTGCTCCATTTGACAGATGCTGTAGAGGTTCCAGGGACGATGCAATTAAGATCCAGTGTCTCTCCCTCAATTACAGAAGCAATAGAGGGCTGGATGGTGACTCCAGAGGGGATGATTTCTCCTGATCACCATGACAGAATAATATTACTATCATATCCTAAAAATACTAGTCTAAAAAGAATGGACTTGCCTCACCTCTTTTGACAATGACCTCAATAGGGGCTTCTGAGGAACCAAATGAGTTGGTTCCAACGCAGAGATATGTGCCTGCATCAGATGATCTGACATTGGGCACGATGAGAGTGCCGATGTCAGTGCGATCTATGCGGGTCTGCGGAAGATACAGATAATTGAGGTACTTTTTGAGTTATTTTATATGGAATCAGAGACATTATATAAATCTGCTTTGAAATAAAGTTGTAAAAAGTGCTACAGTAAGTACATAAATTGGCTTGACTTTTTGTGAACATCAAGTAGGATCGGTCAATAGGGGCAAAATAAGTTATTAACAGCATTAATAATAGAAGACAATTTAATATTTAATACTTACCTTGACAATACTTACTTTCAATACATTAAAATACAGTAATACCCGCAATACTGTTTAGTCATTTATGAAGTGATTTTTGTTATGAGGCTATCACTGCGTCCTAACAAAGACTTGTGTGATGTGACGCAACAAAATTGTTCGTAAACACAGCCAATCAGAATTCTCTCGCTTTCTGGCACCTGCAACACACTGTAGCTGAAGAGTACTCAAACTCAAGAGTACTCGTAACTCAAATCTTAAGACTTTCATGAATTTAGCATATTTGCTTTTTTAAGGAAAATTGTTATAGCTACCGTTTACTTCACTTACTATTGTCCTAGTCATTTACCTATAGTGGACAATAACTCAGTCAAACAAATTCACAGAAAATGACTTTATCACTGCACTTCTGTGTGGTAAAATGGTAGATTTACAGTTCTACACTTCCACAATCAGGCTGTGTTTCATTCTGCAGCGCTCATACTTATGACCTATTCTCTAAGAAGGGTTTAACCTCCACAATCAAACGAAAGATTTGAAAGGATGAGGGGTGCAGGGGACCAAAAACTGTTCCTTGGAACTCACTTTTGTGTCATTTTGCCTAACCAATTAGATTCAACAAATTCAACCTAGACAAAGCATAATAGGATAAAGCCTCCATTAGTAGTACCTTTTAAAATTCTTCATTCTGAAGGCCCCTTTGAAGAGGCAGGTTTTGAACACTTTTTACTTAAAACCTGAATATCCTTGTTTAATGATTATTATACTTAGGGGGTGCTATTTGTATCCAAAATGTAGGAGCTTTTGTGTTATATCTGATTAAGACGGAGTAATTTTTTATGCCTCTTAACCGATTGTTATTAATCATTTGTGTTACATTATGGTGCTACAGGTCTATATTAGCAGATGATTAACCAGCAGTTACCTGTAATAGATTAATAGCATTGGCGACAGTGATTATTTCACACGACGACACATATACAGTGACAGTGGACAGTTAAAGCGGATAGTGGCATCTATATCCTACATTTAGAGACATCCATGCCTGTAAATCAACCTTTCAATGAAAACATATTTCTAATTTTTTAGTTTTATAAGATGATGCAGATTCACCAATTATGATGTCAATTTTTCAACACATACACAAAGCATATCTCAAACTGTAAGTTACATCTGTAGTGTACTTGCTGCAAAAGAAAACACGGCTGTATTCAGAAGGGAGGGGTGATATTTTTTATCCAGGAGTAAAGCTGCTTAACTATGATCTAGTGAAGCGTGGCGGCAGTAGAGCCGGAATGGGGCAGGCTTGGTTGAATGAGTGTCTGAAACCATTCACAAATTTTCAAAGCGGCCCGTTTGCTAGAGCACACAGAATTTCTGCATGGCCGCACGGGAGACCAGAGCTCACCCTGGGAAAAGCTGACACAATGCAGCTATGCTCTCAGGCAGAACAAACCAGTCCACAAAGACACAAGGTACGCAAGACACCAAAGCCCTCCAGCAGCATGGGATGGGTTGTCCATGTCTCATATCTCGAAAAACCCAAATCTAACAGCGCAAAAACAAGTACAGTGGGATTCAAAAGACATGGGTCCACTGCTTCGGTTGGGCTTTCCATTTTGCCATTTTTCAAATTGAAACATATTTACATCAGCACAAGTTGCTAACAAGAGTTCAATTGTAAAATGCAAATGAATTTCAGCATTTGGTTTATACAGCCTTTGCTTTAAAGAAATAGTTTACCCAAAAATGAACATTTGCTGAAAACGTACTCACCTGCATGCAGGCCATTCAAGACATGGATGAGTTTGATTTTGGATATAAACAGATGTGTTCAAATTTAGCATTACTGTACATCACTTGCTCATTACAGTAACAGATTCTCTGCAGTGAACAGGTGTTGATGTTACATCGTTGGTTCTAGCCTTAATATGTCTAGAACGCATAATAATGCTTCTTTTAGTTAAAACGTCCTTCCTCTCCTGTTCCTCTTACGTCAAAATCCAACAACAATGTTTTGCTTGATATGTGCATATTTCACTCCCGATTCAGACAAAATAACTTTTACTGGTGCAATATTACTGAAATATAAGTTTCATATTTTGGGCAGAAAAATCTCTTAGAGTCAAAAGTCAAAAATGTCTTAGAGATGAATTTATTACGAACATGGAGTTATTACTGTGAAGTCTTTATCAACTGTTTGGACTGTAATTCTGACGGCACCCATTCACTGCAGAGGATTCGTTGGTGAACAGGTAATGCTATATTTCTCCAAATTTGTTCCGACAAAGAAACAAACCTCACAAGTCCTGATAGTCTGTAAATTGTCAGCAACATTTTTTGAGTAAACTATCTAGAATTTTGCACCACACTGTACATACTCTTTGAGAAGTAAAACCAGCATACTTGTTTACCAGTTCAAAACTTAACTGAGCAAACTAAGTATTGTTTGTATTCACATAATTAATCTACATTACCTTATTTGGCTACAAATCTAATGGATGTCACGTGATTGGTTAAACAAATCATGCATTTAGTTGACATAGATTTTGGTGAGGGTGAGTAAAGCGAGACAGGTGGGATGGGACGCGTGAGACAGACATCAGACAAATGGACAGACCTGTATCTCCTCAATACGTCTCTGTAACACATCGAGACTGTTGCTTTTAAACTGATGGAAACCGTGAGAAGGAATTGCCTGAACAAACACCAAGACACGGGATGAAACAGAAAGAAAAACTCAAAGGAGGCAAAAACAAGGCAAAATATGACCAATGGCACAACCCTGATTGAGTAACAGGATGAATGACAAAAGGAGAAACTGGATGCTCACCTGTGGCGGCATTGAACCAACTCTCTTCTTCCATGCGAGGACAGGAGCAGGACTGCCAAGGGCTCCACAGTACAATTGTAAAGTCTCACCCTCGTAAATTTCCACCCGCTGAGGGCTCACTTGCACATAGGGTAGACCGTGAGCTTGATTTGACCCTAAAACATCAATTTTAAAGTAAAGGAGAACTCACTTGTCAAGTTCATGAGCTTGTTACACTGAAAATCTTAAAGTTTTCTGGTGTACTTTGAACATGAAGAACTCCTCGGGCAGTGTGTTCGCCATGTGTGTTCAGAGCCTTGCAGATGTACTCGCCCTCATCAGAGCGATCCACAGATGAGATGGTCAGCAGCCCGTTGCGAATGACTGCTTTTGAACTGATTTGTTTCCCAGGACCTCCTGACAAACACCATATCATAAGAGAGAATTCAGGAGTCAGGAAGGCAGAGTTGATGTTATGTGGGAAAACCTAACCCCACATTCATATTGAACACTCAACATCTTCATAAACAAAACAAAGGTTTTCATGATTTCAATGTAAGACGTGTTCTTCAATCCACACCCTTTAGATTTTAAGGACTGGGCAAAGGAAACGAAACAGGGTTAGGCTTTATCTCAGTTTTTCTGCTTCCCTGAAAAATAAGTGTGCTTAATTGTATTCTGTGAGCTCTTGTAGTATACTTCAACATATATCAGATATAGCAAATAAAATGTCACTTAAGTGCATTTAACAGACTTAAGTACATTTTTAAAACCGCACTTTGTAATAATGTCAAATTAAAGATTTTATCTTAAATTTTGTATATATTTTATATTTGTATATATTTAAAATATATTTATTATATTTATTTATTTATATATATTCATTAAAGTATATTTATTTTTCACTAGAGAATTGTAATTTTGTCACAAGAGACTTCATTTGCAGGAATGCTGCTAGGGCCAACATAAGATCTTGCTTTCTATAGTGGTTCCCAAAGTAGGCGTCGCACGATGATTTCACAGAAGGGCACAGAGTCGCGGTCTTTAAAATTAACCCAAAAATGCCCAGCCATCTTATTAGGTGTGGTGTTTTGTTGAAATTAAACAAATGAGTAAATAACAAAAAAAATTATAATAATTATATGGTTGTTACACCGTTGTGTTCTTTTGTGTTGTCATGCTCTTGTTTGGATAGGATATTTTGTTGAAATTAAACAAATTAGTAAATTACTATAAAAACAAATTACATTTTTGTTAGACCATTGTGTTCTTTTCTGTTGTCATACTCATGTTTGGATAGGCCTAATGGTGCATGTGCAGCATTGCGCGCAACATATGTATATTTTAACCACTCGCGAGGATAGTAGGGGTCACGAGTCACTGGCACGTTTATTTTGAAAAGTTATATGAATTGATATTCTCAAACATAGGTTAGCTCACCTATCCATTCCACAGCAGGGGTGGGGTTGCCAGTCACTGTGCAGCGAAACTCTGCCCGCTGGCCCTGTTTGACTGTCAGCACAGGTGGATTTACTGTGGCAACCGGCTGAGCCCCTTCAGCAGCTACAGTGAGGTAGAAACCAATTAATCACAGACAAGAGTAGAGCACTTCAAACTGAAGTACCAGTCACTACAGATAATGCCTATTGAGAACAGACCTTACCCTCTCTCGATGATGCAATAGGTTCAGAACATTTTCAGCAAAATGAATTTCTCATTCATGGTCTAAATGCCATGCTAATTAAATTATTATATTTTATCTTGCTGTGTGGTCTCGATCATAATAGGAAATGGATGGAAAACTGAAAACAGCTCTACATTTGGGAAAGGTCTGTTTGAAAGAGTGTTTATGAAGTGATAGTGGTGTGACAGCGTATGCAGCGTGTGTCTGGCTGCCAGAGTCGATGGTCAAATCATGTCTCTTGGCAGCCAGCTTGAGGAGATGAGAAGTGGCAGATGGGGCTTGGCAGGGCAAGGCCCTCACTGCTGTCTGTGCCAACTCGGCTGGACGCCGAGCCCTCGATCTATAGGGATTCCAGGGCAACAGAGCAAAAGAAAGCTTTCTTTCACCAACTGGGGTGGACTACTGGTCTCTGTAAGCTCTGTATTAAGCTCCGGTCTGCTTCTCAGTGACTGAACAGTGCTCATTTAGCTGTCTTGGCATTTAAGCGTAACTTTTTCCATGATGGATATTACGAAAAGAGTTCTTATTTTAGTCTAAAAAGTATGTTTTTTTTGTGTGTGTGATATATCTACCCACCCAACGGTCTTCACATAGACACACTGCTGCCTACAGTAGCTGTCTACACCTCGATCTCTCTGTCAATACATCCAAACACATAGCGGTTAACTCACTTTATTCTTCCACTCATCTATCTAAACCAATCCTCCTGCTCAGCTATTCATTTACTCAACCACCCATTTATTTGTAACTTTCCATCTACTCAACTACCCATCTCCATCTATTCATGTCTATCTACCCAACCATCTAGCCATCAATCATTTTTTCTAACTCCTCTGTCTACCCAGACACCTCTATCTATACCCATCAATTCTATCTGTCTATGCATCTATCTATCTATTCACCCAACCATCCAGCTGTCTACACAACTCGATCCAAGTATGCAACTGTTTACCCACTCTTTTTTCAATTTATCATCTTCCCAATCCTACCTGTCTACTCATTTATCTATCTATCTACCCACCTATCACTGTTTACGCACATACATTTCCATTTACTAAATTCATGTCAGTTTACCCAATTTTATCCATTTAACCACTGTTGTCTATACATCTCATCCATCTGTCTATAACATCTACTGTACTGTACACCCATCTAGTGTTTACAGTACATAGCCATCCATTCATCCAACCAATCATCTGGTCTACACATCTTTCAAACCAACCACATAACGGTCTACTCTCCCCTTTTCAACTCATCTAACCAGTCCTAGTGTTCTACTCATTTATCATCTACCCACCATCGATCTACCCACTCCACTTTATCCATCCACCCTTATTTGTCTATCTACCCACCCTTCTATCTATATATCGAATCTCCATATTCATCTACCCACCAATCTTGGTTCACCTCATTTATCATCTATATAATCACTTACTGTACCAATCTGTCTCCATATCTATGAGTCCACCCAAAAATGTCTACACATCTACTAACGTATCTAACGTGTTTGCCAGCTCATCAATCTAATATAAATACAAACCCATCCTTCTGCTCACAAAACTATCTACTCATTTATTTACCCTCTTATCTCCATCTACACATCTATACACTCCTCTTTTTTTCAATTCATCTATTTAGTTCAGTTCACTGGCATGAGTGATGACCATTATAAATGAGGCGCAGTATGATCTTTGAAGAATAAATGATGTTATTTGATATCTAATATACCTTAATATAGTCTTGCATATCAAAAGCATGATACTGGGCTGATGAAATGTGTGGAGGACCCCTCTCTGTTAAGTAACAAGTGTGATGTTTGGTTGGTTTGGTCACATATACTGTAAAAGCATGCAAAAATAATTAACAAGACTGTATTTAAAATTAACTTTTTAATACAGTCTTGAGAAGCATACATTCTTTTACAGACAAATTAAGAATCATACAAGACACTTCCTGTAGCAACAGAGAGAAGTCCCCAAATGTGCAAACATGCAGCTTCACTGTTTCAATGGACCCATATGAGCCATGAAAGCTTAGCCACATCAAGTAATGCCTCTGTGTACAACTCAAAAACACATGTTCAGTATGTGAGCAAAATGTGGTTGTAAACAGGATTAACAATAAAAGAATAAAATGCGTATAAAACTCTATTGGTCATTAAGCTATTTTTGAAATATTTGCACCATGCTTTTAGTTTGGTTGTACCCTGGCACTACTTGAGATGGTAAAAGCATGCAAGACGTGAAGGTTGCATGCGTGTAAGGAACAGGTCCTTCCAGGCCTGGAGGGAAAGAACCATGTGGACTTACGCATTCTATGTCCTTCAAACATCTCATAGGCTGTGTAAAACATCTGTGACTGAGAAGCCTCTGTGAATGATGGACAGGCAGATACTGTCAAGTTAGTCTCCAGAAGGTTCTGTGAGAGTGGCGCACTGGTGCCTCCAAGCATTTCAACATGATTTGCCAGCATATGCCACTCAACTTAGAGACTGTATGACTCTCGAGCTCCAGATCGAGTGTGCAACAGCTCGCATTTCTTTTGTTGCAAAACCGCTGTGAATTTATACTTTAATAGGTGGGGACTAAATTCTCTTTAGATACGTTTAGGCAAGTTTACATTTGATATTTTCATGAAAGTAAATCATGTTTTAACAGGTAGCTCTACAAAAGCCTCAAAATGCCTGAGGCTGACATCATTCATATCCTAATTACATCAGTGTGTCAAATACTAAATCACATTTTAAAAACCTTAAATATATGAAGTGATACATACATGATGTCTTTTTAACTTTTATATCTAGACAACTGACTGACATATACAGCACATAAAGCTTATTATCTTTTTAGTGAAGCAAATGAAGTTCTCCCACTTAAACCATTATGCTCCAGTATCATTGATTCACTTCACTTGTCATGTTAGATTGTAGTCAATGGTGGAAAAGTTCATGAAGATAGTTGCTGTAAATGTCAAGCAATAGTTTGCCCCATTGAGAATCAAAGACGGCATTGAGATTTCCTACTGAAAAATCAATGCACGTCTAGAAGATATTTTAAAACGAGTGTAAGTTAAGCATACTGTCTGTCAAATTAAAAGAGTGAAAGAAACAGCATTTAGATGAACTCAAAGCATGCAGGTTAGTATCAAAACACAACACATGTAAAAGCTTTACCTCGGTATAAACATTCATATTGTATTTTCCTTGAATACAGCTTGTGATTGAGAAAAGTCTACCGTTTCATTCCACAGGGCGAGAGTGTTTTACCTGTTATTATTTTAATACGTTCACCATTTAAACAATAATTTGTACATACATTTCACAGTTTAGACAAATCAAATACAATGAAATCATAATGTAAAAAATCATCTTGTCTCAAGATACAGCACCATTTCAAAATGTACAAAATTAAATATTGTTTTATTTACTTACTAAAATAATTGAAAATACCTAACATGCTTGATTAAAAAGAAAATCAAAAAAGGAAAAGGAAAACACACAAAGAAAAAAAACAAAAACAATGCAAAAACACAAATGCATGAGTGTTCGAAAGATGAAACACACCTTAAAATCAACACAAACAACATTTCTGTTATAGTACTCGCTGTGTTTGCAAATGTAAACCGTTATTATTATTATTTATTTATTTTTTTTACAGTAGCTTGGCAACCCAGTCAAAATAAATATGCAACTACGTTGTAAGCATAAACTACAGTAAACATCTGTGTTGGTGACATCAGAACGGCATTATCTATGAAATGTCTCTGATTACTACTAAATATAATTGAGTTTACAAAACCTGTAAAGAAAAAGTTGCATTTGATATGCTAAAACATAATATAGATAAAAAACAAATCTTGCTGCCTAAACCACTGGCAGTTTTTAATCAATTTAAACGATGACAAAAAAAAAAGAAGGAAAGAACCAATTAGTAATGGAAAATATGACACTCATGGACAAAGTAAACATTCAAACTACTGCACTATTAATAGCACCATTTTCAAATACAAAATTGAAGAACATTTCCATGACAAAATAGAGGTGGAATCACGTCTTGGAGTCGGGAACGGGCTTGTGCCTGCAGTCCTTTTGGCTGACGTGTCCCAGTGTTTATGACACCTCCCAACCTTATAAACCACCTATTCCCAAAAGACCACCTCCAGAGGGAAATGACAGTAAACATGCCCGGAAATTAAGACACAAATCCCCCACTAGTAAGAAGACTGACAGAACCACCACCATGGCAACACCCAATTACACCAGCTGCTGATTTCCCTGACCGCTACTACAGTAAGAACACTATGCATAGTAGACTAAAGGTTAGTATGACTAGCCCTTATTCATTAAACACAAGCAAAACAAAATGCCTCTGCAAATTACACATTAATCCATTTTATGTAAATTTTATACATTCAAAAATTTTATCAATAAATGTAATATGAAATGCATGAAAAATTTGTTGTGCTTGTGTTTCGTTGTGCAATTGCCTAATATTCTGAACCAAAAAACCCACTGCTATTGAGAAAACATTTATTTCAAACGTTTAATATAATTAAATTGTCGTCAGTCTTCGGGGGAGTCTGTTTTGTACAGCTGCTTTGATATGTGCGTCACATAACAAAAATTTGCATCATGGGAATTTAGAAGAAGATTAAGAGCACTGAAGAACAAATTAAGTTTTCAATATTGATGACCCAAAATCAGCTTATGCTTAGGATTTTAGCTTGCAACACCCCTTTTGTGAGAATCATACAAAAAAAAAAGAATTTGTATAAAAAAATAAATATATATTTCAGGTGCTGGATTAGATTTGATTGAAAAAGCATTTTTTGAGATTTAGTTATTGAGTATACTGTTTTGATTTTCATTCACAAGCTGTATCAATTTGTCCGGTGTAAAGATTTTACACTGGCGACACGAGAAGCCTTTTAAGTTTGTGTAAGTGGGGAAAAAAAAATTAAGGAAGTGATCAGAAAGCACTTTTTTTTTTTTTTTTTAAATTAATACGATAATTTAAACAGTTAGCCATGCGGTTGTCCATAAGAAAAAGCTGAATTTTGCACACACAGCACAAAAATGGGGCAACGAAGAAAAGCAAAGAGACATGCGACTTGAGAAAGGCAGAAAACTAAAAGGCAGGGAGGTTTAGAGGATGTGGTGCCAATCACAAACCTGGGACAGAGAGTCTGGCTGTGCCCTCGTCCATGCCAAGCATATTAGAGCCTGTGCAAACATAGCTGCCTGCGTCGTCAGGCTGCACGTTTTGAATGGTCAGGATTCCATTGAAATCCATGGCTCGGTTAGGCATCTTGGCATTGCCTTTGCGGGTCCAAACCAGGGTGTACGCTGGCAGCTACAAGAGAAGAACACGTCCTCAAATGTTTTCATTTACAGTCATACATACTCACAGTCAAATCCTGCTCTCGCTCTCTCTCTGTCCCATCTGTTTGGAAGTCAGGGAGGCTAAGATTATGTCTGTGATGGATGTGTGCGCAGATGACATTGATACCTTGCTTTTGGCTGTGCAGATGAAGCTCACTGTAGACCCCACCGCCATATGCTGTAAACTGGGCTCCTCAATAAAGACTTCAATAGGTTTGGATGGTAAAGCTGGGAAGGAGAAAAGTAGTATGTCAATCAAGAAAAAACATTTTAAAGATTCAAAAATATAAATGTAAATCATATTCAGTATAAATAATAAATGTTATTGTTTCATCTAATGTAATTAAAATTTACCATTTTAAATTAGTTCAAAATCACAATAAAGTAACAGACAAGAATAAAGTGCATCTTGTGTTAAACAAATGCCTTACTTGTAACAACGATTTCTGCTTTGCTTCTATTGGAGCTGCGCTGGTCTCTGCAGGTGCAGATGTAGACGCCAGCATCACTGGGTTGCACTCTGGGAAAATGCAGCTCCTCTCCTGCAATGTGGAATGAAACGGTTCCTCGTGTTTATGAACTCACATACTATCACTTGTGCGGATATGTACGCTGCAAATATGTTCAGTTTCAAATAAATGTCCTTTTGAACTTTCAGTTCATCAAAGATACCTGCAAAAAACTGTCAAAATGTTTTCAGCGTTGATAATAAATGTAGCAAATCATAGAATGATTTCTGAAAGATCATGTGACACTGAAGACAGCTTTGCCATCATAGAAATAAATTACATTTTAAAACAGATTTAAATAGAAGAAGTAACTTTACATCGTAAAAACATTTCAGTGGTTGTAAAATATTATGGTACTTGCTCTACAAAATAGTTATGCAATGAGAAGCATTTCACTATATTTGGTGATTGCTTTCTTCAGGAGATTTATTTGTGACGTCGTGAGAGATCCTGTACTAGTCCTCTGAACATGCTTGTAGGAATGTGGGCAGTACCTTGTCTGCGTCTCTCTGCTGTGCTGGAGATTGGGCGTCCATCCTCACGGGACCAAAGGAAATAGTGAGGTGGATATCCAGACACCTGGCACCTGAGAGTGACTGGAAGCCCCTGCGCCACCTGAACCCTTTCTGGAAACACCTTCACCACCAGAGACGCAGCAACTGATGACAGATCAGCACAATCTATTAGAGTCTGTCTAACAGAAATGCTTTTTTTTTTTTAATGCATGGGCTTATAAATGTGCCTCAACCTTTTGTAAAAATAGAGGATTTGAAGAGTTGAAACGGAAATTTGTGGCATAACTTTTTTTTAACTGCCAATCTTTCATAATTTGTATGAATGATTATGTGTGAGTTCATATGCATCATTTATTAAACATGAATAGAGTTCACTAGACTCCGATTTAGTGAAAAAAAGAAAAAAATCACGATTCACGATTTTTATCCCGATTCTTTTACAAGTTGGCTTTTTAAGACTATTTTGCAAATTACAAAGATATGGCAAAAATATCATATCATTTTTTATTTTTTTTAATCATGATTTGTCATTGATTTTACTATTACTTATATTTACTAATTTGCCTTTTTTATAAAACCAAAAGCCTTTCAAGGTAACAAAGTATAAAATAAAGAAGGGCAGATATTGAGTACCAGCTACTGAAAGAAATTAATACAGGTTTGGAACAACATGTAAGTGAGTAAATAATGAAACAATTACAATTTTTGAGTAAACTATCCCTTGAATGACATGCGGTGACATGTTTAGTTCTGTCCCTTTAAGAGCTGCACGCATCACTGACACGTTTTTCTCTTGATTGTTTACTTTCACTTTAGACACAAGCAAATGTTTAACGCTGTGTTTTTGACTGTTCTATCACAATCACATGTGATAAATATCTTAGTTCAGTAATTAGGCGCTGACAGGCTTTTAGTGCACGTTGTACGCGCTGGAAAAAAGGGCATCCGTCAGCACACATATAAAATGTTTAATCGGCAAGACTTTAAAGCGAATCATGTATTTTTGTGATTGCGAATAAGTGCTGTATCCGATGAGTGTAATTCTACCACTGAGTTAACACTGTGTGAATGTATCAGCATATTGAGACGGAGATGATAAAAAATTGCACGATACTACAAGTATCCTTATAAAGCAGATTGTGGAGAAATTTTTATCGTCCACGATCAATAATCGTCATATCGCCCATCCCTAGTCAGTAAAAAAGTAATAGTAAGTAAACAGATACCACTACGACAGGGGATTCTCGCTTGTGGATTTCCAACATATCCAGACGCACAGCTGTGGAGAAAGAGGAGCATCACATTAAGCACTGTAGTGATACCTGAAATCCATTGTTACAGCACAGCAAGTGGAAGCGTACCGTTCACAATACTGTCCGGTGTAGCCGGGCTGACAGGTGGTGCACTGGTAGCCTCCGTTACCCAGACTTTCACAGGTACGAGAGAACCTGCACATAATATGACTATTAAAAACCTTGCTGTCAGTGAGGCAGATACTGTGAAAGCTGGAGCTGGCAGGGACAGGTAAGGTTGACAGGGGTAGGTTAACACTAACTGGTTGTCGGGGTCGGTGCCGGGGCAGGCACATGCTTGGCAGTCCTCAGGTGTTCCAGCGGTTGGATCTCCATAGAAGCCATCAGCGCACTGTTCACACAGCTCACCCATGGTGTTGTGCTGGCAGCTCTAAGGTTTAGAAATATCACATGTGGTATGGATTACTTTCATAAGTGTGAATAAAAGCAATATATATTTATATATAGATCTGATATTAGTTAGATGTTATATTTATATATATTTTTTTATTTATTACAAAAAATGACCCTCTAATACCAGCGTTCGCAATTTTTTTGTTTTCTTTTTATTCACTTAATATGAGGTTTTCTTTTTATGTATTGTATACATTTTTTGTATAAGTTGTATAAAATTGCTCTTTTGTTAGTTTTACTTGTTTCCACTGTCTTCATTTGTAAGTCTCTTTGGTTAAAAGCATCTGCTACATGACTAAAATATATGACTAATTATTAAATATATTTAAAGTAATTTATTTTCAGAATTTTATATAAGTATTTAATTACTATTATAATTTGCTTATTATTTACACACACACAAACTTTTGCATAATATTCAATTTGTTAAAAACATGACTAACTACATACTAATTAATCATTATATGTTGCTTTATTTCATTTTTGTATTATATATTACACAGAATTATATTATTATATCAGAAATATATTACACTGGTACTGTACTGCTCACGTTGAGTAAAGAATTTAATTCCTTAGTATGTAATGCAAAAATTGAAAAAAGCAAACATTTTATTTATTTATGTACAGTGTGCAATTAGTATTTTATAACACACTTAATTATTTAAAATATTTATAGTACTGTACATAACACTTTTTAGATGCAGTGAAAAAAATGCAGTTAAAGCATTCAGCGAATAACTTTTGTTTAAAGTTTCTTACCGTGCAGATGCCAGTCTCTGGGTGACAGGAGTCCGAGTGGCCGTTGCATTCACACGGCTCACAGTGGCCAAGATATAAGCCTCCTCCTGTGCGAGTGTATCCAGGAGCGCAGTCCTACAGAACACCGAGACAACGAACACACGTCTGGATTGAGTAATACTGTCATCCTCATCACTCAAGCATGGAACCAAGCTTTGACTGCTATTCATCCAGCTGGTCACAGAGCAAAGCTGCATTGTTCCTACCTGGCAGGACAGACCACGGTAACCAGGAGGACACTGGCACTGCTCCACCTCCTGAGCCTGGGCACGGCCAGTGTACTCGGGCACAGCGATATCCATACGGACCCCCGAAATACTGGACGAGCGCATTTCTGTGTGATACGAGGCACGGATCAAGACATCATCGAGGTCCGCGAGCACCATCATCAGGTGTTCCCGGGTTGCCGGCATGCCATCGGGGCGCTGCCAGTGTTCCTACAAACAAGAAATCATCTGTGTCATGCTAAACCACGCGTCTTGCATCAGTATGAACGTTAGTAAGGATGAATGGGTTCTCACCTCTTTGAAAACTATCTCAAAGTCCTGTGACTCTCGGGCTCCTTGCCCTCTCCTCCATGGTTGGCGTGCCACCAGTGTGATGTCATTACCCTGTAGAAACAGTAATGAACAATAGCGGTCAAAGAAAACATTATGTAACATACACACAACTTCTGCTATCAAACTCACAATAATCTGAACATCAGCATCTTCTATTGGAGAACCTCGTGGTCCTGGCACATAGGAGATGGTGTATGCCAGCTTTCCGCCATATGCGCCAACCTACATAAGGATCAAAAAATATAATTATAGCTCATTTTTAATCATAAAAAGCATTGATAAAAGTATAGTGTGATAAATGTTTGAAATTTTTATATGAATCATAACTACAAACAAAAAAACATGCTGATAAAACCTGAATAAAGTGATAATTAAATAAAGCTAATGCTGCTTTTTTTATCGATCAAATAAATTACAGAAAAGTAATTGCCGGATTGCTTTTCACAATGATTTTATTTATGATTTTCAAGTTTTATATTTGGTTGAACAACAACAAAAACTAAAGATGTACAAAAATGCACCCTAACCAGACACAAAAGCAACAAGTGAAATCCCTAACTTATAAAACACAACAAAAACATGATAACAGTACTTTGTCCTGTCAGCACCACAGTAATAAGTACTCTACATGATGTGACTACACAGGCTGATTTGTTTAATAAGTGATGTCTTGGCTTGCCCATCTATCCCACCTTTCTCTCAGGTAGTGATTCAGTAATGTCTAAGGTGGATCAGACAACCTGAAGGGGGGGGATCAGCTGTGGGCGGGCCTGAACCCATCCATGTGTTTACCTTATCCCCTTTGAACTGCTCCGGGAGCTGCCAGAAGAGCACGTCATCTGGGTGCAAGCTGAAACCATTGTAGACCAAAACATACTGCAGCACAGGCAGAAGGAAATATGCCAGCGTAAATGAAGAAGAGACAGAAAAAAGTAGCAGATAAGCAAAGCAGAGAGGAAAAAAGAAATCTAATCCTGTCAGTCACTGACTAACTGCAATTTCAACAACTTCATAATTCTTACAATAAAGTAGTTGGGGATTTACTGCTATTTTCTATTTAAGCTATAACTACAGAGAAATATTTCTGATTATTTTCAATGATAAAAACAGTTGATGCTTAATATTGTTTGATAACTTTTCTTTTAAACTTAACCTTAAAAGAGACCTCCTTAAGTTTCGTTTTTGGTTTTTCTACTGATTCACTGGCAACTACCTTGTTAGAAGGGCCAGGCCGTGGACCTCTAGGAAGAGCAACAGTGTTTTTTCCCTGTTGCACCTGCTGATAAGACCAACATCCAAAGCAAAAATCAAACAACATATCTTTGTTATCACAAGAAAACGTTTACTAGTGTAAACTACGAAAGTGCTAAGCTACCAGTTACTACATGAACATGTCACCGCTTGTTTTTTCAATGTAAATGTTTAAATGTGTGTTTGTTGCTGATAATTCACCCAAAAATAAAAATTGTCACCCTTCTTTCATCCCAAACCTATATGACTTTTGTGTTTGGCGCACAAAAGAAGATCAATTGGGGAAATAAATGGTAATAACAAATAGTATTTATGATAGACGATAGTCAGAGGTATCATCTGTGGCTTTGATGATAGTATAAGGATTATCATTATCATCAGGCTTTTTTGTTCTGTAATTTTTGCAGTTACAGTGTCACTCTCCAGCTATGAATAAATTAGTATGACAATATAGTGTACTGACGATTTTATAGGCTGACGACGGGACGATACAACAATGCAGAACATCACCAAACACTAGTCCTTACAATAAAGGTCAATGGGATCCTATAATATTTTGAACCCTATTGATTTTCATTGCACTTTACTGAAAAATGCTCAAAATATCTTCTTTAGTGTTTCACAGTAAGTCATATAGCTTTTTAATGATATGATGACTAGCCCAGGTGTAACCTAACATGAGCCTGCATGAGAGCCACCAGTGAGAGCACACAGTACCTGAGTTGAGTCAGGGTGAGAGGAAAGCCCTGGGTCGTTTGAATGGGACTCAGAGGCCCTTAAAGAGGAAGTTAAACCAGAATGGAAAGAAGGGGCACGCACACTTGACTGAGACTGAGAATTCTGGGCCTCAAATGATGAATGGGAAGTTTGAGAGGATGAGAAGAAAGGGAAGGGAGACTCCCCATTGGAGAAATTAGTGATGATTGCCCAGATGTCATCATCAACTTTGCGTGCTTCATCAGCAGGGTGCTAGTAAGAGTAAGACAACGGATGGAACAGGAAATATAGTGACTCCAAGGCTTTGTTCAGATATTAGTGTGTTTATAACACAAATATATTCAGTTGGAAGAACAAAGAAGCCTTGTTTAAAAAGTTGGGTTTAAATTATGGTTATATTATATTGTGGACACAGTACATTAGTAAAAATGCCTCTGGTTTGTTGTTTAAGAAAATGCTATAGTACAGTTATTGTTATAGTAATCAATGAACACTACTGTTCAATATTTGAGGTCAGAAAGATTTTTCTTTTGAAAGTATGTTTTGTAAATAATTGTACTATTTTGTTGAGAAAGCTGATTTTACACATAATCAAATAACACATTTTACACATAAATAATTGTCACATAATCCTTCACAAATCATTTCATATATAAATTGTATTATCATCAATTCTGAAAGCAGTTATGCTGCCTCATTGGCAGAAAACGTGATACCTATTGTGATAATGTACTATAAATAGCGGTCATCTGTCACTAAATTTTGAATGGTAGTGCAGACACATGGTTATTAAGTCTAAACAAATGAATCGATCGAACAGATACGATCACCTAAAGCATGATTCATTATTCCTATAGATCAGACCAAAAAGACAAACCAGATTTTTGTGCAGTGTTAACAAAGCCAAAGAGGGAGAATGAAGAGACAGATGAGCCACAAATTTATTAGGCTAACAGGATAGAATGGGACATGCGGTCAATCAGATGATTAAATGCATGCAGGGAAGTGTTCAGGATGTCAGTGTAATCAGGATACCACGTATGCTCTCATCTCAAGTGTTCATACTGTGTCACTCGCAAACAGCAAAATATTTTCAAACCACACTTTGCTTCATGCTGTTTTTTTCTTAAATATTATATCACTTTCAAACATCTACAGGTGGAGTTAATACATGAAGATATTATGTGCCCTTCACCGATTCAGTCAGTTTTCTAGTTTTTAATTTTCAGTGCAAACTCTCCAGCAGTCAGTTTAATAAAAGCATTAAAGGATTAGAGGGAGTTCAGATTTTCAGATTACATTTAGCACATTCTGTTGCTAAAGAATTATACATTGGTTATGTGAAACAGGAGGGTGCCACCTTGTTAAAGTGCCTACAGAAGTCAGATCAGGGCAGTAAAAGTGAACTAATACCTCAATGGCTCTTTTGGACCTAAAGACGTCTTTACCCATATCATTCATTAGCTGCCATACAGCGACGTCCTTTCTCAGCTGATCCTTCATCCATGATGAGTCTCTCTATTTTTGTGAATAAAACCATTTCTGTAATCTCTATATAAAAGCTTGATTAAAAACTAATGAATAACAAACTATTATTTAGCAAAACTCCACTTTTCTTTAAGACTTCGACTATGCCATTTTTTTTCAGACACCACATTGAACAGTGAACCCCTGCAATTCCATAAATTCTAAAATAAAAAAATGACTGCATGGTGTTAAACAGGTGTCAACAGGACCTTAGTATGATTAAAAATGAGGTTAGAATGGGTCTACGATAAAATCCCATGCACTTCAAATCACAACATGAGTAAATATGCAAAACGTTCTCAAAATATTAATGCATAGATGATCATTAGCATTATTATAATTCCATAAATGCATCAGGCCTAATCAAAGCAGACCATTTGCTGAAGCTGCAAAGATTACCTTGTGTGCTCGTCTAGTTCGAGCAGAATAAGACTTCTAAAAATGACAAGTAGATTCAGAAACACTTCAATCAGTGCATCACATCCAAAACAAGTGAAACAAATCTAAATATAAAACCACATCAGTCAAAATTAAGCTTAATGCCGAGTTCAGACTGCATGATTTTCAAAGTAGTCGCGTCACAGATCTTTTCACACTGCATGACTGTCTGGGGTAGCATTCAGTCGCTGCTGTGTTCACACTGCATGATAGATCAGTGATCAGTGCATTTACAACAGGAAGAATCAGTGACAACTGTCTCACTGCCAAACCCACGCGAGAAGTGACATGGAAACAACGCGAGACTGGGATTATTATTCAAATTAATAGCAAGCAAAAGAAGCTTGCCATACAAGTTGCATGTGCACTCATTTGCAATAAAAAGAAGATTATAGAGGAGGAGGTTACCTTCATAACTCCTCCCCCAAATTCCTGCTGCATTGATGTTGCTCTCTCATTGGCTGTAGGTAATCGCCAATGTTATTTTCAGTCAGAACACATTACACACGGCATGATTTTGATTCGCCGACAGGTCCAGATCTCACGGGTGTCAGTGACACGTCAGGGATTCTCTCAGATCGCGTGAACAAGCACCGGATCTGCTTGTGATTTCGGGGATTTGTCTGTGATTTCTCAAAACCTGTTGGGGCTAAAATCGTGCAGTTTGAACTCGGCATAAGCAAGCTTAGTTTGTTGATACTAATACCTACTATAGCCTTCTTGTACAATCCAACCACTATGAAAAGTTTCTAAGCTGCAGAAGAGCTGCCCTGACTACATTTTGGAAGAAAAGGTCTTGGCAGCACGCATTTGCAGAAAGAAATCCATTTGAAGAGAATTCAAAGCGGGAAGAGATACTTCAAGATAGAACGTAAGCAAACAGATAAGGCGGCTTGAAAAGAATGATCAAATATACAATGCTGCCAAACTATACTGTACCTTGTCTCCCTGATAGGCATTGGGCAACTGCCAGTAGTGGGGCTCCTGTCCATGATAGTTAAAATTAGTGTAGGAGAGTTGTGATCCATCGGTGGACAGCTCTATGGAGAAGCCACTGTCAATACGGTTGGTGCGCTGGCGGTTTACAAGAGCAAAACCTTGGTAGTTGCCAGGGCTGAAAACGGTGGAAACCTGGAGACAAAAAATGCAGAAAATGAACATATGTCTACACAGACTGATGAAAAGCACTGGTGTAACTCATCAAGCCTTACCACATCTCTATAATGTCTGGAGCTGGAGCACTGCTGGGTGATGCCCATGCAGAAGCAGGACAGGCAGCCATCTTTGTTAGCAGGGCTGAGGTGGAAGGTCCCTTGCTTGCAAGTGGAACATGTTGACCCCTCAACATTCATCTGAGTACAAGTATGTTTTAAAACTTTTTAGAATCAAAAGTTTTTAGAACTGTGATGCAAATAACATACACGCAAACAGATTTATATTTTGTTACCTTGCAGCGGCAGATTCCATTTGCACTACATCCTTCGCTACCACTTTGGTCACAACGGTAACAATCTATAAACATATTTTATAACAGAAAGTTATAAAAAAGAAATGTTTTCTCTTTTTTTTTTATCTAATTTTAAGAATTTTTTTTATAGTCATCTTTGCCAGTCCAACATTACCAGTGCCTTGAGTGCATCTTTGTCCAAGGTTGGGATTACCAGTATATCCTGGAGCACATCTGAGGAAAAAACAGACAACACCTTGGAAAAATGGTTTCAGAATGTCATGCAGTAAAAATAAAACCACATTAGGAATTAACAGAGACGTGACAGGACCTGCCATGAACATTAAGAGCGATTTATGACTTCTATGACCTGTGAGTCACACTTCTTTGAGAATATGATTAATGCACAGAGCAGGTTCAAATACTTCCTGAATGTTTTCAGACAGGCTAATATTCCTAAAAGTAATTTTTATCAAAAGTTAAGCAAATAATTGAACATTTCATGCTTGGTTAATGAAACATTACTGGAGCTTGTGGTCGTGAAAGTACGCTATGTGAAAAAGATGTTTCAAAACAATAGCTTACTCTATAACAAAAAACCCCAATGTCAAGAAAATACTGTACAACCAACGTAGATGCTTAACACATCACATGAAATGTTTGTGCATGTCCAAGCAGTTATCAAACCCCTGACATTAGTATCTTTTAATGGCCACCACAAGAGAAATATTACACCACATATAGCAGAATATCCACAGCATGCTTCCAAGTTCAAAAAAATGAATAAGCAGATGTTGAGTCTTTCTCTCTTTAAATGATTCTTTTCTGGACAGAGATAGTATAAAATAAATAAAGCCGAAGACAACCAGAAGGACCCAATCAAAGTGTCTAAAAGCATAAAACCACTTTATCCCCAAGCTTAAAGGAAGCTGAGGAACTTGACAGAAAATCTTACCTGGTAAATCGAGGATCCAAGGTAGTCCAGACAAACATATTATACACTAATACAATACAATACAACTCAACACAATACACTAATACTTCAACACACCTTTTAAACGCATGCTGCTGAAAATACATAATTTTGTCACGTTGATTTAACAAGACACCAAGAAGAGTATGAAGAGAGGATAAATAAAGAAGAATACTGAAGAAAACTGTATAAAAATATACAACATACAGTAACGTCTGAATGCAACCAAGAAATCACATAGCATTATAATAATAATTATGTTATGTAAAACCAACTTTTGCATAGTCTGTGCTCAAACCTCAAGCCTCAACAATCGATGCATTTTGAATAGTTTCTACAGGATTAAAAGAAAAAAACTAAACAAAAACAGATGAAAATAAGTTGTAACTGGTCCAATGAAAATTTTAAATACAATAATTAATATAATGTCTAGTAATCAGGTATGATTTTGATGGGGATTGCCAGCCTTCCAAGAACAATATGAAATTTCTTTCGTTTTAGCATAGATCTTGTTAATGTTTCTTGGCTCCTGTTGCTCCTCATGAAGAGGTCTAAAATATTCAAAGTTTTAGATGCGTTGCTTCCAGCTGATTTACCTCGAGTAGCTATTTTTACTTTGGGTTTGGTGGAGTGTAATCTTTTCTTATCAGTTGATTTACTAGACGCAGTTGTGTTGGCAAACTCCTCAGCTTGGCTGGACATGATGTGTGATGTGCCTCTTGTGTTAACAAACTTATTTTGCTTAGAGGACTTAGTCTTAGAATGTCTCGCCTTTGTTTGGACATTGTGAGAAGGTTTACTGATATTTGTGGCTGTTTTAGATGGTTTTACTTCCAAATTATTTCTTTGTCTTTTCATAGATTTGGATGATTCTTTTGAAGGAACAAGTTCTTTTTGTGGTTTGCGTGATGGCTTGGAAGATTCAGCTGTGATTTTTGTATGTGATGGAGGAGGAATCTGAAATTTAGTTGCATTTAGTTCTTCCTTTACTTGTGGCTTTGTAGGTGAGTGGGATAGTTGGTCATGTTTCCTTGTAGCGTTTTGGGACTTACCATTTACCTTTGGACTATTTTTGTAGTGTTTTTGAGGAGTAACAGAAACTTCAGTTGGTGCCTTTCTTTTTTGTTGATTCTGTTGTGTTTCATTGGAGGTCCTTTTAGTGAATGAAGTAAGGGGACGGCTGACAATACCTTTGGGAACTGTTGATCTCCTAGAAGATTTACTATGATATTTTTTGTCCGCTTTAGATGTGAAATTGGTTTGAAAGTGTCTACTTTTTGATACCGGTTGAATCCCTTTAGTTGAGAACTTTACTCGACTCTTAGTTGAACTTTTATTCTTCTGGGAATGGCCAGATGTGAAGCTAGTCATGGAGATAGTACGAGGAGTTGGAAATACTCTGGTAGACATGCGAGTAATCCAAGCTGTAGTCAAGACCGGAATCAGGGTGGTAGCAACCACAGCGGTTTCTCTACGATCCTGTGGTGGACGAGCCACATGACGTGCACGTTTGACTTTGTCTAACTCTTGTGCTAAGGCAGTGAAGCCATCAATTAGTATCTCAAGTTTGTGCTCTAATTTACTCAGCCTTGTTTTAATGTCTGCATACTTGCTGGCCATATCATTAATTCTGTCTTTCTGCTCATTTGGAGACAAAACACCAGATAGCGTCTTCAGTTGAGAGCTGAAGCGACTGTGCTGCTTCCTTATGTTCTCGAGGCTGTCTTTTATGTCCAGAGTGTTGCTCTCAAGCATACCGAGGCGTTTGTTGAAACGATTTGCGTGCATCCTCAAGAGCAGCTGGAAGCTCTGCTGTCGCACCTCAGGACTTTGTGTGTAAAGCAGGGGCCTATGAGTCAAATGGTGACTTAAACTACGTATAGTTGTTGACAGCAAAGATCTTGTAGTTCTTTCAGGTCCTGAAAAGCTACTTCCTTCTCTACTATCAAAGTTTTCTTGAGTCTCATGGTCAGTCTTTTCCTGGACTTGCTTCTTCCCAGGGCTGAGGTAGAAAGCATCATCACATGTAGTCGGAAGGAAACCTTTTGATTCCTCAAGGTAAAAGTCTCCGCAGTTGGAAATGCTGAGAGTCATGATGAAACAGGGCAAGTTGGAACCAAATTTTTTTTTAAATAAACATTTTTTTATTCATCCCAGACACCCAAAAGCTTTTACCCCTTTGAGCAAGTGACAAGGATCCAAAACCCATGTCATCAACTTGTTTATGCTTCAGTATGGAAAGCATAAACAACCTTAGAGACCCACAAATGTCTAGAAGAAGAGTTTGAAATAGGAAAACGTTGCTCAAAATGCAGCAAAGGCTTTACAAAGATGCACTGAAGCTTTAAAAACGAGTGACATAATGCAACCAATTACTTCAACACCTTCAAAAAGACATCTTAGCCTTGCTGACAGTAAGAAGGAAACTTTACTCTCACAGTAGAGAAGTGAAACCTTTTCGCATAAAAAAGTGCCTTTTCAGATAGATTAATATTTTAATATTTAGTACAATACATTTATATTTAATTCCCCACTGCTTCCACTTATAAACTCCTCCAAAAAAGCCTTCAGTCAATGACACTTGGTATGGGTGGCACTGATTCAAGGCTTGCTTCTCCCATACCACCAGACAAATGCCATTCAATCACAAATGGTTGAAGAGATGCTGGAAAGCAACAGACTCATGCTTTCGGGCAGTGGAAAAAGGAATGCCAATCACCAGTTTGGCCAGCCCAGCTTTACTAAATGGGAGGTTTACCCTCTCATTGGACCATAGACACTTACCTTTCACAGCGTCTTCCAGTATAACCAGCAGGACATTCACATGTGGGCTGTCCATCTGAGTCCAAGTAACAAGATGAAGGCCTTTGGAAGAAGAGAAGCATTAGACTGGATGAATATGAAGTATAGGTTATGCCTAGGATAAATTCTTTATATGAAAAAATGTCTTTGATAATGTTAGAGAAAGACAAACTCACTGGCTACTGGAGTGTCCTAGACAAGGACAGGGTCTACATGCCTGTGGATCATTAGTCTTTGGATTGCCATAGAAACCAGGAAGGCAGTTTTCACAACTACGCCCAACTGTGTTATGTTGGCAATTCTAAATCATGAAAAAAGGAAGTGTGTTATAAATCATTCTATATTAAGAATATAGTTCAACGAGTCAGAATACTGTATTTCTTCTTATATTAATTCGATAATACAGACTTTCTTGACTAAACCCAACTGGTTGATTAAAGGAACAGTTCATCAAAAAAATCTGTCATCAATTCTGAACCTCAAGTAGTTCCAAATCTATGTAAATTTATTTGTTCTGCTGAACATAAAGGAAGATTTTTTGGAAAAAAAGTTCAAACCATATAAAAAAAAAAAACTATGGGAGTGGTGACCCAAAACAGCCTGGTTGCAAACTTTTTTTTTTATTTAATAATAATAAAAAAAATCTACCTTTGTGTTTAGCAGAACAATTTTTTTTACATCTTTGGAACTACTTGAGGATGAGTAAATGAAGACATGATTTTCATTTTTGGTCAAAAAGTCAACCAGTCAAAAAATCAATATTTTATCCAATAACTATTCCAATAATTATTCAGGCTAAACAGTTTGAGGAGTTCAATTGTTTCGATCTTAGTCATGATAGTCAACCAGTAATCCAATAACTGACTAACTGTAATTATTGAGAATTTAAGATTTATAAATAAATTATATTACTTTACTATTGATTCTATTTTTCCACAATGGTCTTAATTTGAGGTTGACTAATTTTAAAGAGTTTTTATTTTTTTACTTTGTTTTATTTTTCACAGTGGTCAACTAGTGATCAGATTACAGATTAACTAATTGTAGTACGATTGTAGTGGAAAAAAGAGAGAGAGAAAAAAAAAAAAACATCTAAATTTTATGTAAACTTTTTATGTAAATGTTATATTCTGTGTACATTTTTTGGTTTTGATTTTATTCTTAATAAATGACCAGTCATCCAGCTTGTTAATTACTGAGGTTGAGTAAGTTATGGGGTTTCGTTTCTTTTATATACTTATTGCTTTTATTTTAATTTTCATAGTGGTCAACTAGTTGACTTGTCATTCAAAAACTAACAAGTGAATTAGCTGAGGTAGACTTTTTTCCTTAGGTATGCTTTCTTTAACTGTTTCTGAACAAACCCTGTAAAGCCTGTAATCTCCCTGCTAAGAAACAAATCCAAATGGTGTAAGATGAACACAAATCCAGGCTAATTACACAGGGCTTTCAGTTACAACTGATTAGTTGATTTTAAATATTTTGTTGTTTTGCTCAACAGTACTTCACACAAACTCCATTAATCATCCAGAAACATCATAATCACTGCAATGGAAAAAAGATTACTCACCAGGCAATCTCCAGTCTCTGAGTCACAGCCGCTGGCATGTCCGTGGCAGTCACACTTCTCACAGGTGCCAAGGTAAAGTCCAGGTGTACGGGTGTAGCCGACATCACAGTCCTGTGAACAATGGTTGAGTCAGAGGTGGCTGGGTTCACAGGTGTCTATGGATGAAACTCTGCATCCATTTTCATCATTGACTTAACATTTTCCATAAGTTGTGAAGTACTTCAATTTAGAGATAAAGAAAAATAAATAAAAGGCTGTTTTAACTCAGAACCTCAGGGGAAGTTTTCTGCATCAACTCGCAGAGTGTTACTTTTTAAAGTTGCAATATACCTGGCAAGAAGGCCCTGTGTATCCTTGAGGGCAGGCACACTCCTCCACCTCCAAAGCCCTTTCGTTTCCTGTAGAGTGGGGCACTGCAATGTCCATTTGTATATTGGAGATACTGAACAGGAGAGATTGCGATTAAACACTAATATCCTGTTCACAAATCAGTTAAGTGACAGAACCTAAGAGATGCATATATATATAGGACACCAAAAAGTCAGTGAATAATAAATGAGCAAGAGCAAAACTAAGTTACCTGCTCTCAGCCAAATTGTCTGCATATGTGGCTCTGATCATGAAGACGCTGACATCTGCCAAAGCCATTAACAGGTGCTCTCTAGTACATGGCTGTCCATCCGACCGTCTCCATGCAGACTGAGAGGATTACAGGCAATGAGAACTCATATAACAAAGTAAGATACATGAAGTGTCACCTTACGGTATTTAAAAAAATTATTATTACAAAATAAAGTGTAATGATGCAAGATGTTATTATTAATTTTATTAGTAGTAGTAATAATGGTGGTAAAAAAATTAATTCATACATTAATAAATATACTGTAGCACCCAAACATTGTAACAAAAAATTTGTAAATGAAGTGTGTGTATAACATAAACAAGCAATAAACAATACATTTATTACAGTATTTATTCATCATTGTTAACATTAATTCATAAAATATAATCATTCTTTGTTTATTCATGTTAGCTCACATTGCATTAATTAATGTTAACAAACACAACTTGATTTTAATAATGCATTAGTCAATGCTGAAATTAACATTAACTAAGATTATTAACCGTTGTATAAGTATTGTTCATTCTTATTTCGGTAGCACTTTACAATAAGGTTTATGAACTATTTTCTTTGAAACACATAATAAAGAGAAGATTAAAAATACATATACATTTTGCAACACACCTCTCTAAAAGGCACAGTGATGGTGGCTGGTACTTTAGGAAGTGGTTTGGTCTGTGAATAATGCTCTAGGAAGATGCCGTTGCCTTGGAGAACCACATCTGGGCGTCCATCAATCACTAGCGAACGCGCCTGAGGCTCAAAAGCAATATTGTACTGCAGTTCTCCGGCATATGCTGTGACCTTTACACGGAACAGGAAAATATGTTTTGAAAAGCAGCACACTGACATGTGCTATATTACAAAGGCCAAATTGTAAATATGGCATGGCAATTGTAAAAATACCGTACAAGATGTTCTCACCTTGTCCCCTCTAAAATTCTGAGGCAGGACCCAGTAGTAGATGTCATTAGGAATTCTGCTGAAGGATCGGTAGACCACCTCTGCACTGGCTCTCTGGGTGATGCCCTCAGAGATGGTCCTAGTATTTGCTGCATTGGAAAGGGTGAAGAGCTGGCCATTGACACCACCTCGAACCTTCAGATTAACCAACAAACATAAGCAAAAAAAACATTTCAACATCTATTTTGAAGGTACAACAAAGATATGATTAGAGGATGTGGTTACCTGATCTCTACTCCAGGTTGAACTAGCGCACTGTTTAGTCACTCCCATACAGAAACACTGCAAGCAACCTTCAGGATTATCAGCCGCCAAATTAAAAGCGCCATTCTTACACTCATCGCAAAGAGCACCAACCACATTGGCCTGCACAGAATAGCAAACACTGCTTGAACATTTATATATGTATGTTTTCAACACTGATAATAATGCAGCAAATCAGAATGATTTCTCCAGAATAATGTGTCACTGGAAAAACTTCTGTCACAGGAATAAATCACATTTTAAAATACATAATAATAGAAAATAGTTGTTTTCAATTGAACTTATATTTAAAAATTTTACTATTTATTTTTGATTAAATATACGCAGCTTAAGAGATTTCTATCAAAAACATTAAAATAAATTCTGACCAAAAACGTCTTAATGGTGGTGTATTAAAAAAAGGAATTATATTACAATTGAATACCTTGCAATAGCATGGTTTGCTGATGGGATTGATGGTTCCTCTGTTATCACACTTGGTTATCGCTGAACAGGGATAAGAACACCATATGGATAACAATTACATCTGGAATGCTTTGAACATCCTGGTCACAAACAGCTGGCATTCCAGCATGCAGTGCATTGAGTGCTAATCATTATCTAAAGCTTCACTTGACCTTCAAGGTAAAATGAGGCAGAGATTCCAAGAAAATAAATAGCTCAAGGCAAACAAATAAATCTTGAAGCTAATATTAATCTAATAAATCATTTACTACAACTGTAAACAAAAATAAAGGAAAAATGCTCACGGCTAGCAGCAGGGATACATTGGCCATTGGGCTGAAGAGGGTTGCCGACATATCCTGGAGCACATCTGTGGCCCAAAAAAAAAGAGACATAGATGATGACATATGTTTAATACACATATCAACTCAGCGCCAAAAATGTAGAGCTGCAACATTACTTCTCACAACGTCGCCCGGTATAACCAACTCTGCAGGCGTCACATGTTGCCTGGTTGTCATGGTCCAGGAAGCAAGTATTAGAAAACCTTTGAACGCATCAACATTTAGTTTTGTCAAAATTCCATCCCCCAAAAGATGATATACTATTTAGTATTACTAAGTTTAACTGTATTATATTAGCTATCTTTATTTATATACACAGGTGCGATATGTTTACCGTCGAGACGTCTCTGTGTATGGACAAGGACAGGGTTTGCAGTCATCATATCTTCCTCGACTTGGGTCACCGAAGTAGCCAGGCTTGCATTTGTCACACTGAGGTCCTTCTGTGTTATGCTGACAACTCTGCCACACGACATTCACATTAGTGTGTGGCATACAGTAATCTACCACTGCAGTGTATAGATTATCTACATACAGTATTTATAAAAACACATTTTTACCAGGCAGTGTCCACTAATAGGGTCACAGGCACTGGCATGGCCATTACAGCTGCAGCCAGCACAGACGCCCAGGAAGGGTCCAGCTACCCGCTCGAAACCAGGGTTGCAAGACTCACAAGACAAGCCTGAATACCCGGCAGGACATCTGTGTGAGATTAACAATTTACATAAATCCATACTTCCACACAGAATTCTCAAAAAACAATAATAAAATCTGTATCTGAGGTACAAAGCAAACAAACATTTGGCTTACTCTTAATTACTATTACCCCCGTAAACATAAATCTGATGAAACCTGCACCGAATGATTTTAAAAACATGTCAGTGCCTTTGTTTTGTCTTAAGATGTACACCATTAAATGTTTTTATATGGCATGCTAATAAAAATTACTTAAATGTCCTAATTGAACTATGGCCCAATCCTGGCTTAGGTTAAGCGCTGTCTATGAAACCGGTCCTCAGTGTCCACAGAACATGTTAAATTGCAAACAGAAATAAAATATTTGAAGGTTTTAGCCGACAACATGGGGTATAATCATTTTTATTCAGGGGAACATGAACTCCCAGCACTGCGAGAGGTGATTTGAGAGGAGCTTTATATTTTCTGACAGGCCTGTAATCCTATCTGTTGATTTAAAGGCACACTAACCTGCACTCCTCCACGTCTCTCGGGTTCCCCTGCTGGGTGAACTCTTTGGTGGTTGTATCCATGCTGATGTCACTCAGGCCCACACTGGCCATGCGGTTGTCATAAATTGTGCGAATGTGGATGCTCTCCAAATTGGCCAAGGTCATCATGAGGTCATCACGAGTTGCAGCTCGTCCTGAAGAGTGCTGCCAGTTTTCCTGGGACACAGTAATAGAGAGGTGAACCACCTCGCATAACACTAACAAGAAACACTGCTGCAAAACTAAGAATCATGATTTTAAATAATGAATTTAAGTTACTTTTATACAGTTTTATATGTCAGTCTTATATTATTATTTTCATATTATTATTATGAGCAAGTGCATGCCATGGATATGTAAAAAAAGAAAAAATATACTGTTTTCAAATGTGAAAATAATAAAAATAATCAGCATAATGATTTCTGAATAATTTTAACATTTTTAGAATAAAAAAGTTATTTAAAAAACCAACAATATATCACAACATTAATGCTTTAATGTCTTTGCTTTGGTGAGAAGAATATTATATGTATATCATATACATGCGTACATATATACGTGTGTGTGTACACACAGTAACGCAATACAGAACATTAATAAAAATAAATATAATATATATTTATTCGTTTTATAATCGAGCATTTCAGATACATGGCTCACCTCTGTAAATTTGATCTGTCTATGGTTGATTATGTCAGGTAAAGTTGGGTTGCCTCTACGGTAAATGAATTTCTGTCCACTGCCACTCAGCACAACATCAGGTTTCTCCTTTGGTTCTGATCCACCTCGCTGTAGTGAGTAACTCACCTTAAAATTCAGATAACCTCCATACAAGTCAACCTGCACAACACAGACACAGTGTCCAGAATACCAAGATACTAAAGCGCTTCAATTCACAGTTCACACATGCTTCCCAAGCTTTCAGAGACATATTTAAATATTCACGGTAACAGAGAGAGGAAACAGTGAATGATAGGGAGAGAACGGAAATGGGAATGCACAAAAACAGGAAGATACAGATTACTAAATGTTTTATTTAAGCTTCTATCTATATTTGTTCAGTTGAGTATTGTGGAGGGGAGAGAAACCTTGTTTCCCAGGAACTGGCGAGGCAGAGTCCAATAGGAGTCTTGATCAACGAAACGGCGAGACAGATCCACAAGCTGAAACTCCTCACGCTCTGTATGGATCAACATCTGAGTGTCGGAGAGAAGTGGTTGGGTGCCTGGACGACTAGGAAATGACACATTGACTCCTGTGGATAAAAACATAGAAAGAGAGACAGAAAAAGACAGTGTATTATATTTTCAATACCATTGTATCTGTTACTTTAAAGAAAGCTCAACCAAAAAAAAAAATTCTGTCATTAATTAGTCACTTTAGACACAGCGAATGTAACCATGTTCAAGGCCAGGATGAAACTCTACAAAAAAACAAACATGCATATTTTTTATATATCATGTCTTAAGGTTCAACGAACTGTTACATTAAATAAAATCTGACTGATTAAATGTCTGGCTAACAGGGTTAGTGATAATTATCATGTGACTAACACCAAAAGTTGCCACAACAACTACATTCTCTGTAAATCCATGAACATAAATGCAAAAATCTTCATTTTCAATTAGTCGAGTACCTTTGAAATCCTCTTCCTCTGTGAAGCGCAGTGTGATTTGGCTGCGGTAGCGACCGGTGCTCTGACAGTGCTTTGTGATGCCAAAACAGAAGCATGGCATGCAGTGATCGCCCACGCTAAAGTGTCCATCACGGCAGTTACCTGCTAACGCGTACAGAGAGGATGACACAACTGGACAAGAACGACATGGAAGACAAAGGATGGTAAGACCACCACCGTCAGGTTTGAGCTGCCCCACAGTCATGAGACAACGATGTTACAACATGCGGTCAAAGAACAGCAGGATAACCTGTGTCTCGGAAATAAAAGATGACACCCATAGTCTCTTTGGAAAAGAAAGCATCAGAAGAGAACAAACATATAATACAGAACACGCAGTAATCCAAAGATGTCGCCAGCACTTGGAGCTGATGCAGTACCTGGGTTTGGTCTCTGAGACAAGCTGAGGACCCCGTCAGGAATGGCAAACACCAGGCCTTTAGCGTTAATGGCCTCGCAGGTGTACGCACCCTGGTCACCCTCCTTCACATCCCGGATGGTGAGCACTCCTCGCCCATTCTCACTGCTCATTGTGACTCTGTCAAGAGAATCATTATTAAATTCGAACAGTTTCAAGAGTCCACAATTCGTCTTGCACAAGAACATTGTAGCGAATTACTATGGCGAATAACGCAGGTACTGGGCTACTCCACAGCGGTACCTACTGTACTTGAACAAGTCTAAAATAGTCCTTATATAAATGCTAATATAAACACATTATTAACTAACATTAATTTATTATTTACTGTTATTTTCATATTTGTGTTTTTATGTACAGTATTCTGTTTGTTTTTTAATTATATTTTATTTTACCGTTTTAAATTTGTAATTATTTGAACAATGATCTAACAAAATGGATCAGCTATCGGTATACTTTTTAGACCATGTAAAAAAATCTGATAAAAACAAGAAAAAATTGTATATGGAAAATAAATAAATAAATCACATATGACAGAAAATAACCTACAATCGCCTAGAAAATTAATATACAGAAAGAGAGCACATGCTGAGGAGCAAATAAAAAACAGCTCTCTGGTTTTATATTAATAATGATGACCAATATTACGACACATAATAATGGAACTTTAGAATAACTCTTTGAGATTCAATAATCGTAAAAAAAAGTTCACAACTTTTTTTGCCAAAACAGACAGCCTGTTTCTTATTGAGTACATGAATTATTGCCTTTTGTTTTCATTTAGACTAGTGCTAAAGTTATTTAATTATTTATAGAGTTCAGCAAAGAGAGTTCTGGGAATGGATGAAAGCACAAGTATTATTTACTTTGCATTTAATCAGTCTTTAACAGAATAATGGACTGTATGAGTTTAACCCAGATTGTGTACATCTTGATCATTCTGGAGTTTTTAATCCACAAGGTTTATTACATTCTAGCCTACCTGCTATTGGCTGGTATGTGTCCCCAATTAAGACGCCATGTTATGATGGGAACAGGCACACCAATGGCAGAACAAGTAAAGGTCACAGTGTCACCCCGCGCAGCCGTGATGGACTCTTCCGGCGAGGCGGTTACAGTGGGAGGTGCTTAGGAACAATAAAAACATACAGTATAATCATTTAAAAATCAATTACAATCCACATATATAACTGTATTATATAAATGCTTATAGTAAGAGAGACATGTGGACACAAGAACACACGTATACACGCACACACAGCAAATCTTTGATTCTAAATTGGCAGCCTGTGACAGCACAAGTTTTATTTGGCAGATTCATTCAGTAAGATTAGCCAACCAGAGCCGGAGGCACTGACGGCAGAAACACCACCAAAGCCGTCTGTTAAATAAGCTACAGATTAGATCTAGATATTATAGAAAAGCTGTATGAGTGCAGCAAAACAAAAATCTTTCTTTGCTGACCATAAATACATAATTTTAGATAACTGTTAGCAAGTCAAAGTGAGTGTGATGGCAAAAGAAAGGTGGAGTGTTGGAGTGTTTGCAATGGTATGACAACCAATGTTTACTTGATATAAGATTAATTGGATTGTAATGCCTTACCACAACCATATTCATCAGAGCGGTCAGCACAGTCCGGCTCATCGTCACACTGGTAACTGGCAGGAATGCATACGCGGTCAGACAAACACACAAACTGCTCCGGAGCACATGTGTCCCCTGGACTTTTAGTGGCTGAAGGAATGAGAATGAAAAATCAGTTATAAGCAAGGTGTGTCATTTCTGTGCCTCTAGTGGCGACAACAGTAGTGACATATGTTAATGTCACTTACGGCAGTTCATCTCATCGGAGTTGTCTTGACAGTCGTTATCTCCATCACAACGCCACAGTTTCAGAGCACAGCGGCCGTTCTGACATTTAAACTCATTGGGTTCACAGGGAGATGGAGTTCCTTTGTAATTAAAAATATAGTTGTATAATAAATACAGAGAACAGACAAGTATCACGAGGATAACATGCTTGATTATAAAGTGTTTGAATATGCCGTTTGTCCTACCACAATTTAATTCATCGCTGCCGTCAGCGCAGTCTGTTTCGCCATCACAAAGATAGTCCCGTGAGATACACTGTCCATTCTGACAGGTGGCCTGGTCTGCACGGCAGGGTCCCGGGCCAGGTGGAGGTTTGGTTTTAGGAGGCGTAGGTGGTGTAGGGGGTACAGAAACAGCTTTGAAAATAAACAATATAATAAGGGCTGTCAATTAATTATAAACACAAATCAAATTTAATACATGCTGATCATTTGAAATCATTACGATGTCAAGCATTGTAAACCATTAACATACACTATAAAAGTCAATACTTATCTATGCAAAGTATTATAATAATATATTAAACATCAATAAAATAAAATTCAAATATATATTTTTTTCTTTTTCCGAAAAATATGTATTAACAATATCAAATGCAGATTTGAAGTACAATTAATTGGTGTTTGTCAGTTAAATTGAAGCAACGCAATTAATTTCTGAGACAAATGAGGACGCAATCTCACTCACGACAGTTCATCTCATCACTGAAGTCATTGCAGTCAGGCCGTTTGTCACACACATAGTCCCGAGGGATACACGCCAGCCCATCCTGACATCTGAACTCGCCAGACAAGCATTCTCTGGGAACGGGAATCACTGAGGTGGCAGAGAGACATATATACACTTATGTGATGCACTGCACTTAATGCAACGCAGGGATATAAGAAAAACTTTACATGACGCTTTGTTGCAAGATGTTTCAATGATTCAATGCAAGCCTACAGTATCATTGCCTTGCCATGCTGGACCTGCCATTTTAAGAGAACAGGCTTTGTTCACACGCACAGCAAAAATGTGCGTTTTTAGTTTTTAATAGTCTCTGAATAGCTATATAAAAAAAAAATTCTGATACTAAATTCATATGTCTTGAATCCAATTGAAGTGCGTTTCTTTTTTAGTTTGTTTTGTTTTTTGTAGTCAGTCCTGAAGATCCGATTTTTGTGCAGTATGAACAAAGCCAAAGTGCAAATCTGTACAATGTTCATCTATTCTATTCAGTCTTGAATTCTCTTATCTGGTACCCTAATCTGAAAGTAAAAAATATGCAAAGATCCCATGGCAAAAGTTCGATTCCAACATGAAAAAAAAAAGTAGATACTGCAAACAAAAACATGTCACATTCTCTGAAAACGATACTTCAGGAGGTGCATTCCTGACATCAGCTTCACTTCAAATCAATGACAAGCCATGCAAAGCCTTTTGTTCTTCTTGTCATACTCAGGTCTTCATCAGAGTGCAAACATGCATAAAAGTTTCATTCTTTATCCAGCCACTACATATGCAGAGAATTCCTTCATTTCTCGTAAGTAAACAAGACTGGATTGTGTTCTAAAGCACTATAGTCTCCATGCAGCAGACCTGTTTAAGGACAAACCTGGAACAGTGATGGGCTCCACAGGAGGGGGAGTATCAGCTATGAACCAGACCATAACCAAACATTATCTAAACTACATTATTGAATCATAACTAGTCCCACACAAAACCACAAGAATTGATAGTTATATAAACTATGTACTAAAAACAAAGGGTATTGACAGTTGAAAATTGAATACATATCGGCCCGGTATCACAAACGGGGCTCAGCTTAAGCCAGGAGTTTTTTAATGCCAATCCCATCTTCATGGTGTTAATTTTTTTTTTTTTTAAATATAGCATACAAGTTAAATACATATCTCCAAATAAAATGTTGTTTTAAAATTTAAAACAGCTCAGTCCAGTAATATACAGTATGTTTAACAGTCATGAAGGAATAATAGTGGTTCTTCACCTTTTAATTTATAATGTGAATTTTGAATGACTGTAACAGTACCTAGTAAAAATTACTTGATCATACAAAGATTTGAAATGATCTGTAAATATAGTGTCTGTTATACAGCGATTCTGAAATGAACAATGATATTCTGATATAATGACATATCGCATCGTTTAGTAAGGAATCACTGTTTAATCACTATTAACAATATAACATTATTTTAATATATCTATTTAAAAAAACAAAAACAAAGCCTGAACGTACCTTCTCCAAGCCGTCTGAATTGGAAACCTATTACCGAGGTATCGTAGGAGGCAATGGTACCCTCTTTAACCACTGAGAACAGGACATTTCTGATCTGCTTTTCATTAGAGTTATTATCTGAGCCCACATCCAGCTCCACAAACACATCTTTGCCGATTTGCCTGCAAATGTACACAGAGCACACTTAATCAAAACAACAGTCCAAACAAACTAACCACATAAACCAACTTAATATGGTCTGTTGGTATCCCAGTCTGGTCTGGAGGGTTTGGACACCAGCTTGGCCTGGCTTGAACACAAGCTGGTTTAAGCTGATCATAAGTCTCATAAAGCAAAAAACTAATCTTAGTATTTGACACTTTGAAAAGAATTTCTCAATGATCGTAATGTAAACTGACTATATTTTATACAGTGTTTGAAGCTAAAAATGTTGCTTACTTAATGAGAACCACATTGACGGTCTGCTGTCCCTGTATCTTGTTGTAGTCAGACTCAAGCTGTGGAGAAGATAAACACCATTAATCACATCATACTGGCCTTGCCTTACAAAGTACTTCAGTCATTCTGTACTACATTTTAGTTTTACAGCTAAATACAGATACAGCCTAAACATTAACACCGTAATCGGAGGAAAGGCATGTGATCAATATTATGACCCAACACGCAGGTGGAGCACACCATTAATTATTACTGTAAAAACTCTGTTGATGGTATTTCTTAGGCTCACAGTCCTTGAGTAAACGCACATACCGTATCGACAACAGCAGATGATATCTCGAGAAAAGCAGGAGAGAAGATGTCATCAAGTTCAGGCCCATACTGGAATGAGTTGGTGAAGTTCACCAGGGCCCGATAGTAAACTAGAAAGAAGAAGGCTGTCAGACTCTCAATAACATCACAGACAATAAGCATTATAGTAATTTAAAAAAGCACTATAAAAGCAAGTCTTTTGTTTATTATAAAAATATTTCCTGATAACATTTCACTTGACAAACACAATATACAAACTACACACAAATCAATATTATTAATATTAATTTATTACAAAAATTCTTAATGTAATTTTACCAAGGTATATATAGATTAAATATTATATGTATAAACGAATAACATGAATTCACTCTTTAATCTCATTATACTATGACTAATAATAAAATATATGGACTATAAATGTCCAATATTAACATTCTTCACTATTTTGTCTAAATAAATATAAAAGCATTAAAAATGTAAATAAATCATTTTAAATTCACTACAAAGTTTTACATTAACCAGCTTTATTCATACACCTTTTGTTTTCGTCTGTATGTTGCAGCCTCAACTGTTTGTGAGGGACTACACTGTTTGGCGTAATTCACTGATAACTGCATACGTTTTTCGTATTTATACGCACATAAATTCTCACGAAAACTTTCCGCCTACTTCACAACACGTGCGTAGGCATATGAGTTGATTGTTCTTAAACTCGTTCTTCTGTTAGTGAACTTCTAGGCTTCTAAATGAGATCCCATCTGCACAAGGTTAGCAATTTGCATAATACACGCCCAAACCAGCTCCATATAAAGGTTTTTCTAAAAAGCGGCACTCGTACAGAAAAAGCTAATTTTGTACCGAAACAAAAGACAAAGAAAAAGAACTTTAACAATAATGAGTGAGGTTTATCACTTTTTATATAAGGATAGATCGGGTGATTGAAGGGGTTTTAGGCACTAAACAATGCCCCGTAGCTGGTATAAATTTATTGTAAACCATGGCTTCCTGGGGCTTATTGCTTTTATGTTCTACGTATATATCTGATGTATCCAAAACAAATTAAAACCAATAAATGTAAATGATAAAATTATAATAATTATATCAACAATATATACTACTAGTATAGAAAATAAAAGTTTTATATTTTCTGGCCACTTTTCAGCCCGGAAGACCACCTGGCTGACCATCTAAGTCAGCTGAGCCAGGATGGGAGACCAGAAAGACCAGCCTAAACAAACTAAAACCTAAAAAAAGGACATGAATAAAAATGTAGGTGAATGGCAAAATCAAACATGTCCCTAAAAACAATTGTCGGGTGGAGGCACATGTACAGTAATGTTGAATTGGGTCATAAAAAGGTCAATAGTCATTGAACAAGTACAGCACCATAAAATGAAAAGGTTTCAGCATCGACAGCACCAATTCCTCAGCAAAAGCTTCTGTTCGATAACAAAAACAAATACACGCTATTAGCTTATACCCACGGCTTCACAGTACGCCAACCTTTAAAGAGCTCCAGCCCTTTTACTGCCCTCCCGGCAGCTTGCCTGTGTGGCTTCACCCGATCTCAGTTTGTCAAACTGAATTAAGAAAGGAAGTCAATATTTGAGCTCTTTCTTGCAGCGAGCTGCCACTCGCCACAGTCGTGTTTAATGTGCCCCGCAGCTCATATACACAGTCACATACATCCCGAACTGACCTTTTACTCCTCTTAATGTCTTTATAGATTTATTACAATTGATAAAATATCACAGAAATTAATTAACTTGCTTTTTACACCATCTGGACACCTGCTGTCACAGTCCGGTCAAATGTATTTGCCATGCACACATGGTTTATTGGAAATTAGCACTTACTGCTGACAGGATTTGAGAAAGAGAGTGACCCAGAGCTAAATCTTTTCCAATTGCGCAATACATTGATACACGGCCGTCTGCTTCCTTAACGGCAACCTCTAGACCTGCTCTCATTACGACCAGAGAAAAAAAAAAAAAAAAAAAAAGAGTTAACTTTGGTCATTAAGAAACAGAGAGGGATGAAAACAAAGTAAAAGAGTCAGAAGGTCTTGACTGACTGGCTTTGTCCAGGCTCTAATAGTCTGGCCATGGTGACGTAACAGGAAAGGGAACATCAAAAAGTCCCGTCAAAGTGTTAGCACTGACCCGTGATTAATCGAATCGCTGGTGTGGGCACACTGTAAAAGCATCAGCCTCTCTCTTTCGGTGGCTCAGTCTGCCCAGCACCCATAATCTCATCTCGGTAGCTCTCACTAATAAGGCTGCAGCTCAGAAAATCACATTCTCACTCTAAAACAGGGCAAAGCCCCATTCAGTCTTTCCATTTAGGAAATCCCCATTCGAAAGCCAGCGAGGACACTGAAACCGCTTTCGGACAAGGGAAAAGACTTCCAAATGCTGAATTCATAAACTCTTCTTGCTATACAACAGCATAACTTTGCCAGCTTTGTGGGCCGAGCCCTCGACGGGACACACAGAGGCCTGCGCAGAAGACAAAGAGCTGATTGAGCCAATGCGGCCTGTCTGGCTTTTAAAGCATGAGTCTTTCAACTCGACCTTCATTCCCTTCTCTTCTCCTCCTCCTCCTCCCACCAAGAAGCCTTCACACTGAATCAAACACTCAAAGTAGTCTTCTTGTCTTATTTTGCAGCTCTGTGGAATGCACTTGGATGGGAATTCGCTGATTTTTCACCAGGCTATTCTCAGATCATCCAAATGTCAAATGTGCATTTGCGAGAGGAAAACCTCCATCCATCATAATGCCACAAAGCCAGCTGGCGGGGCATCTTGTTGTCGTTCTGGTACTAAACAGAATTTCACACTCCAAGCATGGCAACGCGTAACCGGTTTAGCTTGTGTTTACTGCTCTGAGATCACACAAGCAAATGTGTGAATGCATAAATTAGAGTGTAGAAGTGAAAAATAATGTTGGAAGCCAACAAAAAAGACAGGAAATCATGTCAGTAGTGTTTTTCAACCTGTGTGAGAAAAGTAAAAAGTTTACAGGTATTTCTGATGTACTAATGACAAACAGAATTTGGATGCACAGGTATTGATATGACAGACTGATTTTTTTATTCATTTATTCATAAATGAATCTATGTATTATTAAAATTGTTGAATTATTAAAATGTCATTTATAGACATGTATTACTTAATCTTACACTCATGTAAAAAGTCTGCATTCAAAGTGTTTTTTTTTTTTTTTTTTTAAATTGTATTTATTTATTTTTGCTTTTCTACACCACAAGAGTCATTGAATTGCATTTTAATTATCTGGCACATACTATTTTCCTCACTTTGTCTTTCTTGTGTGTCACTGTCATAACTCGAAGTACTTGGATATAGCGCAAAACAGGGTGTTACAAACCTATTTAAATATGCAGCTGCGATTCAATGGTTTCATTGTTTGAAATAAACCATATTGAATAATTAGAAACATAACTGACGAGTTCAGCTGAGAACATGACCTACTGTACTCATGCTGCCCAGTGCTCAATATGTCCCCAAGAGGACTGAGATATGCAAAAAAAAAACAAAAAAAAACTATTATATCAGGAATCAGAGTCAAGGGTCAATGGAAAATCATTGTGCACAGAGTGAATGGAACGAGAGAGAGAGAGAGACAAGAAGAGTATGGAGGAGTTTCAAGCACAGTAGCGATTAAAGAACCAAACATGAAAATAGGCACATTTGTTTCAGACAGATGAGAATTAGAAGTTTAAATTCATATCAACAGCTATGATATATCACAGCTTTTTAAAAGATATGAGATTCTGTAAAGATACCCCAGCTGGAGAAGTCACGGTTTAATTGTCTCATGTTTTCTATTTTGAATGGCAGATCTTGATTTGTGCGTGTTTAAGAGTCGCATTCCTCTGGAACAGCAGAACACTGACAGTGAAGCACTGAGCCAGAGGCGACGCAGCATATGATCAACATCTGTCTGTGAAGACACGGATCGCTGCTAGAACTCTCTCAGCCCGGCTTAATGCCAGCTACAGTTATCTTGGTGGGATCTCGTTAAGTCATTGTAGTTTGCAGGATATCCTCCACTCCAGCCAGTAACCATACTTCCAATATCTGCATTTAACTCTTCAACGTGTGTATCTGTGAGAGAGAAGAGGTATATTTTGGGCAACCAATGGGAGGGCCACATCCTGTTATTATTTAAGAAAACGGCAAACATAATTGGTCTTGACGTCAAAATATTCTGATTAACAATTTCTGGTTCCAAGCTGAGAATATTTATCATTATTTACTCATCTTTCTTTTTGTTCCAAACCTGTACGACATTGTCTTCTGTAAAACACAAAAGATGATATTTGAAGAACTTTTTTACTTGTGAAAGTTGATAATGGAGTCTAAAAGAACAATGGCGTCCCAGTTTAAGTATTTCTTAATATTTTGAATTTGCTTTTTTACCATATTCATTTTTATTTGATGTATTTTTATGTTTTAACAATTTTGTATACATTTGTCATTTTTATTAGTTGGCAATAATTAACAGAATTAAAATAAGTTTTCATCTATAATTTCCATTTTATTTTAATTTTTATTAATGAAAATGATTTTTTTTTTACTTTTTAATTTTTTTTTTACATTTAACAAATTAGTATTATTGCCTCTGCAACTTATTTTCATCTACAGTTTATATTTTATTTTGTTTTTTAATTATTGAAAATTATTTTTAATAGTTTGTTTTTATAAAAACCACACCCCACTGACTTTCATTTTATGCCAACAAACAAAAAGTCTTACATTTTTGATCTGAAAACAGAGTATGCAAATAACCCCCCCAAAAAAAACTATTATTAGAGAACTGTCCCTTTAAATCCACAATAGAAATCAGATGCAATTAACCTAAATATTGTAGTCTCAAGATCTATCATCTTTCAGTCTTCATTTATTTTAATTACATTTTGCTGCAATCTAAATCGTCTGCTGTGACTGCACTACAAGATATTCAAAGAAACCACGCCATCAATAATTAAGGTATTTTGAAACAATCTGGGATTCTTATCAATATCTAAACAGGCACCTGTGTGAATACCAGCAAATTTGCACAAACTTTCTATGAAAGATAACATAAAAGCACATCCATCTGAGTAATCGCATTCACATAGTCAGTACAGAGCTGTAATGTGGTTGAGAGATAGTTTCCGTAATTGCTATGATTGTGTATTGCTGTTCATTCCATCCCACGCTAAGTGGTGTTAATGAGGTATCCACAAATTCAAAGCCGTCCTGCATCAAAATCAAAGTAGCGAGTTGAAAGAAGCGACACTATTAGAACTGTCCTTTTATGTACTGAACTGCTACTGACAATTTCACACTACAAAGCCCTCAGTGTGCTATCACAGAGAGACAAAGCATCCTTTAAAGATAAAACAAGCGCAAACACACTTCATTCTTTCTCTCTCTTCATCCATCTCCCTACTGTCTCGCTACTGTATCTTCCACTAAGATCTTTTGATCGCTTGAACAATGAATATTATTTATTTAGTTTGGCCACTGGAAGCCAAGCTGCGAATTGTTTTATAAATCCCATAAGATGGATTATTACTTTCATTACGGCCACTCCCAGGCCTTCTGGAGGAAACCCCTGAAGCACAATAAAAACGCTCGGAAAATGCAAGGATGTTTCCATTAGCAGTAAAATGAGCTCATTCACTGGAGGTCAACTAATGCAATCATCATAACTATCTGCATGTATTACAGATGTGGAGGATTATTTTTCAACAATGGGTTAGAAGATCAGTGCCTTTCTGTATCTTTGTGAATCTCATACTGTAAGGACATTTGTGATTGCAAATGTGTCCAGTGAGAGAAATGAAGCAATGTTTCCTACGGAGGACAAGATTTTCCAAGGCAACGCATATGTTGCTGCCATAACAATGAGTGGCAGTGTCCAAGCATGAAAGCTAAAAATCATGAGGAAAGAAGTTCTGTTCAGTAAACTAGTGATTCTCAACTGGTTTTGCTTTAGGATCTTACATTAAAAAAGTGGTACACTGTAAAAAAAAAAAAAAAAAAAAAAAAAAAAGTGTTAAAATGCTACTGTAAAAATCTGTTAAATAGTAAACAGTAAATAATTCATTCAAAATAACTATGTTTCTCCTTATTTTTTCTTATAAAGTTATGTATTTTAGGGTTGTATGTTACATGTAATGTTGTTAAATGAATGTTTATTGCATATTTGCGTGTAATGAGTTTCACCATGATGGTGTTTAGTGTTTGTGTGATTGACTCTGAGCACATTCTACTGGATATATGTTCATATTTAAAAGCTGCTTGTGATGGGCTTTGGTTCTTCATGTGACTTTCTCATCACCTGCATTTGGTGCTCATCAGTGTATATCAAAGATACAAAACAGATTTCAGTACTTTAATAGCTTGGTATAATTACATTATATTAGTTAATGAAATTACAGTATTTAACTGTAAATTTACCTTAAAACCATATTTTTTTAATTGTACAGCTGCCAGTTTTTCACTGTACATTTTACAGAACTAAGCAGTATACTAAACAACATATTAAAATCATAATTATAATAGTTTTCCTCAATTTCTTTCTTGAACTGTGAGAGAACAAGAATTGGGGTACTTAATTGTGTTTCTCATCATTTCTTTGTAATTATTTGTAAAATGACCAGAAACTTTTTGAAAGTGAAAATAAGGTGAAATTACTTGTGAACTGGCTTAATTTTGCTGAGTATATACTAAAAATATACATATTTAAAAAAAACTAATGAAAACATTTTAAATGCACAATACTAGTTATATATATATAACAACTATATTAATGCTGTCAAACCATGTGTGTATATATTTCAAATTATATACGATATAACTTACTGGAACATAAATACATAAATATATAAATTATTATATACAGTATATATATATAAACATTATGCAAACTAAATTCGCAATTAATCATTTTACTGCATAAAATTATATATTACTTATTATTAATTATATATTAATTTATTTTCATTTATTGCTGTAATGACCCAATCAGAACAAACGTGTGACCGTTCATGACCCACCAAGTCAAAAATATTGCTCTCTACATTCTCTAATTTTTCTCAACTCTTTCTCTTTTCTCTTTCTGACACAATGTATATGGCCTCCACTGAGAAGGCTGCACCACGACAACATAGAAACCAAAATAACCGCAGCTGCCCCTCCACATCTCCCAATCCAGCTGTATGACTATCATCTTTGCAGCCCTGACACACAACATTACATCAACTGCACCACCAGGACAGCCAGAAATGGAAAGCTGGGTGGCCTTTTTACTGGAAGGTTTTAGGACTCTATACACTTATACATCTTTCATCAGATGTTCTGACATCTGCTCAATATTTGCATAGCTCCAGTCATGCACAAGCAGCACTCAATCTTTGTGTGCAAGGGACCATTTCACCTCAGTAATAGGACTGAGATAAATTCTACAAACGTAGAATCTTTTCAAAAGATAAAATCAAAATAGACATGCATACACATACATACACACACACACACACAATTTACCATATCATATATTCTATTACACTGTCATCACAGCAGAGTACGCCATATCATGTGCATGAATTCAAAGAAAGAGCTGAATAAGATTATATTACAACTTGGATTGAACACCTCTGATTATGCTTATGATTTCACAAATTAACAAGTCAGTCCTTTGAGCTTCTCGCCTAGTCAGCACTTTAATCAAACACAAATTCCTTGTGGAGGTGTTGAGATAAGCGTTCTCATGGCCTCACCTCAAAATAATCTCCCAGCCATACTCTCTAACCAAAAGCCAATCTGTATGCTATAGGGGTGTGACGAGATCTAGTGGCACGATATGCGACTGGTCTCGCGAGAAATTGGCGACATCTTCGCGATATTGGTATGATGCGGCCTAACAAATCTCAGACAGAAAACTGCTGGCGCGTTTTATTTATGTCGTGCTGAAACAAATTCCAAATGGTTTTCAATGGTCGCTTTATCGTGTCCAGTGTAGGCAGACTAAGGGCCGGTGTGTGCTTCACTTTCCGCTTTCAAATATACTCAATCACGGATTAGTGCGGACAGACGAGCTCGACACATGCGCAATGCCACCTACTTGTGGCACCCTTTCAGCATTCTTCTAGCGCATACACAAGATCCTCCATCCGCAAGACCCTCCTTATGGAGACTGAGGTCTCTGCAGAGCAAAAGTGGGCGGGTGATTCTCACGAAACCATTAAAACACCATGGCACTAATGATTTTAAATATAAAATTTTTAATTTTTTAAAATAAAAAAGCATCAGAATAAACAATACTGTTCTCTACCTTGCACAATGTATTTTGCATTTTCTGCTAAAATTCTCATTACCGCAATGTGTCCGGCTGTGTTTGGATCTGTTTATGTTGTAATTTAAAAATTAACATAAAAATATTTAGAAAAAATGGAAAAACTAATGGATGTTCTACTAGATTATATAATATGACAAAAAAAAAATAATTTACTGAATATTCATGTGTAATAATAATGAAAAAAAGTAGGAAAATGATGTGTCCGTGCCCAATGTTCTCATCCTCCGCAACATTTTTTAAGGACTGTTTAAACACACATGAAGCATTTAAATTAAAATATTTAAATTTAATAATTAATAATTTAATATTTAATACATTTAATTTTTTTTTTGAGTGAAGGAGCACATGGACCAGTTACTTCAAGATGGGTACCAGGTAAGATCATCTTTTTATATCTCTCCAGTTAAATGTTAAAAATTCTGTTGTCAGAATGTTAACACAACATTTTGATTATCATTACCGAAACAAGAAGTTTTTTACATTTAGAAAGTTATTAGATTTACATGTTTTTATTAAAAATGAACTTTAGTAATCCTATTTATATTCACTGAAAAAAAATTAGCAAAACCATTATGGCTTCTCTATTGTTAGCCAAACATTACTGAGGCACCTCATCCTCCGCAACACCATTCTCATGTACCGCAACTATTTAAGGCCAGTTGCGGTAAAGAGAACTTACGTTTCCGGACTCAAACTCAAAGCGTTATTATAAATGAAAAAAACAACTTAAAGGAAAACTCCATCTTTTTCCCTATTTCACCATGTTCTTCCTTCAACTTAGATTAAAGTTGCTACAAATCTATCCCGTATCAGTGCGTGTGTCTTTTATCCGCTTCAATTTTTTAAATGCTTCAAAAATCAAATGTGTTATTTTGTGTCCCCATACTTACTCGTGTAACTATGTAACTTTAATGGAATGTAACGTCTTTAATGGAAAACATGGAAGTTTTTAGTGTATTCTAAATTCATGTCTGTTTGGTACTGAAGGAAAGAATGGAGCTAAGCTAAAGCTAACATAGTGAAGCAACACTAGAGTGATTAAGTGCACATACTGAGACGGGACTGATATGTATCAACTACACAACATCATCGAATTAGGAAGATGATTCACTTCAGCTAATTCAAAAACCAAATGAGGTTCAAGAAAATGTTATTGTAACAATCCTGTTTTGTTTCAGATCATTATTAGAGTGAATAGGGTTTCAATTAGTATACGAGTCATTCCACGAAACCGGCATGATTTGAGTCCCTCGGGCCCGTTTAAGTGTATTTTATTTATATAGATTCTATTTTTATATGTTTTTGTATGTCTCTATCACTAAGGTTTAAACATGACGCACACTTTATCTCTTTATTAGAAATGATCTTGTTTTCTGGAAGTTAAAGGGGTCGTATGATGTTGCTAAAAAAAAGAACATTATTTCGTGTATTTGGATACAACTCGAATATCTATTAGTTATTTTGTTTGCTCTCACTTATACAGGTGTCATCCACAAACTAATGCCTGAGCACAAACGTTGTTCCTCTTTATCAGTTAGTTCGTGATGTCTTCATTCGTTTAAGCAAAATCAATTAACAGATGTAAGGTTATAAACCGGCAAGCATACAACCCCGATCAACAACAGACTGAGAGAAATGAAAAAAAGAGGGTGTCGCTTACTATTAATATACAAACAACGTACTCTAACTGCTAGAAACGACACTGAACATATCTGCAAGCTAGTAGAATTATAACAAATGAAATATAACATAAATGTTTCTACGTTTAAATATATAAATAATGGTAATTTCACGAACTTACTTTTTAAATGTCCTGGAACATAATAACATATCTTTTTATAATATGCATTCACAACAACAGTGTCACCTGCTGGAAAGCCTTACAGAGAGTGACACTAATAATCTGGGTAGATGATCTCATTATTGCTGCCAGTGACGATGATCTACTGACTAATGTGAAAAAGACGCTAACATCAAAATTAAAAATGAAAGATCTAGGAAAACTCAAATATTTCCAGGGAATTGATTTCAGTCAAGGTGGAGAGGTTGTAAAAATAAACCAGAAAAGGTACATTTTGAAGATACTGAAGAGATTCAATATGTCAGATTGTAAACCCAGATCGACACCATGTTGTAACATTCCTAGTTTGTTTTGTTCTTTGTTTCTTTGTATTTGGTTTTGCTTCCGTGTCATGTGATGTTTGTTTGTGCTTCCATGTGC
>JAUCMT010000054.1:13335465-13346469 GCA_032357475.1 Enteromius thamalakanensis
AATCGTGCGGCTCGGAGATCTGTACGAGCTAGTGCCGGTTGCGTGGTTTAGCCGCCTTCGGCGGCTAACCCACGCCCGAAAAACCTGTTTTTCAACGTGTTTTTGGTCCGTTATTCGGACACCGAAGGCCGCATCGACACGAACGACATGTCAAGGCGAGCGGGTTTCCGGTGCGGACGTTTTGATATAAGTTAGGTGGTTAAGCCGCCTTCGGCGGCTAAACCACGGCCAATTAATTGAACAGTGCTAACTTGGTACGAAACGTGTTTTTTGGGGTCCTTTGGGCCTCAACCACCCATAATTATTATTACAATTTTGCTATATTATTACAGTTTTTTCATTAAATTTTTTTTTTAACTCTAACAATTTTTTTATAATCAGTGCCAAAACAATTTTACTGTTAAATTTTTTAACTATTTGTTTTATTTTATTTTACAGTTGAACAATTTTTAGGGGATTTTTATGTTTTTGTTTTCAATATTTTTAGATGAAATAACAAAATAACAGCATTTATAACATTAATTGTAACATTAGATAAGACAGATCCCCAGCTTTTTTTCAGATTTACATTAGATTTTGAAAACATTATTTTCAATGTGGAATTCAAAGTTCACTTTATAGGAAAGAACTACACAAAACGTCTATTAATGTGATAAAACAAAACAGGTTGCCATAAAATAAAAGGGACACATGGAAATCAATACATGGCAGTGTTAGTAGTCTGTTCCAGCTGTTGTTTCTTACACTGACATTCATGCTTGCTGCAATGTTTACACTTCTGCCCCTCAGCTGATAAAAGGAGAAACCAGTATTGTTTGGCTCTATGACACAAATCTGAAGCCCTTGTTATGACGAAGCTGCTGTTTCATCACTGTGAGCAAAGGCGGGTGACAGGATGTGACTGAGACACAAATTCAGAAGACGTGACAACAGTTCATTGAAACAGTTTTGTGTTTTAAAGCAAAACGTTTGTAGAATTTGTTGATTAACCTCTATTATTACATGAAATATGTATGAATATGATATGAAATATGTGCCTTAACTACTGCATAGTGTGGTAATATTTCATTAAAGAAAAAAAAAAAGGATTCTCACTTGTTATAGGTGTGCCTGGCTCAACCGTGCTTGGCTCAGGGGTGCTTCCATCCTCTTCTCCACTGATATCTGAAGAAAAAAAATAATAGTAATAGTTTAAAAAAAAAAGAAGTTTGAGGATAGTAACAAAGTTAGTTTCCTATTCTCACAATGTTTGCATTTATTTGATCAAAAACAATAAAAAGTGAGTAAAAAATACAACGTAAAAAAAATTGTTTAATACATTTTATATTTGAAAATATTATTTATTAATATTTTTGTAAAAATGTATTCAGCATTTATACATCCTGGATTTTTTTGTACACATTTATAAAAAGTCTTTAATGTCACTTTCAATCAGCCATAATGAACACTACCATTCCTTATAAATACTAAGCAGTGCAGCATTCAGATAGTCCCACCTCCTGAAGGATCATAGTACTCTTCATCATCCACATAATCCCCCGGTCCCTTGTTTTCCTCTTCCAAGTCCTCTGGAAAAGGCACCTCACCCCACACTTTAGAGCTCTGAACTACCTGTAGTCAAAACAATTGAAACCACAATTTACGGGATTGAAATCAGCATCTCCAAACACATCTTGAGTTATGAGAGACCTACAGAAGAGAGGGGTAAAAACAACAGTCAATGTCTCTTGGCTCCACTGAAAGTAGATGAGATAAATATCAAGCCTTTATTCTGGCATTGCACAAAAAAGCCTATCACACACATCCCAGGGACATGAAATGCAAGTACAAATGCTGTCCTTAAAAATTATTGTGATGCTACATTCACACATAGCATTAAAGTACTGTATCAAACCGAGTGGTGTCTGCCTATGTACATATACTCTAAAAACAGTGGGTTAAATACAACCCAGTGCTGGGTGAAATACGGAAAACTGCTGGGTTTGTTTATATATTACCCAGCATTTTTTAAAGTGTATATACAGTACACATGCATACATACCTGTATGTAAAATACATACATGTAACTGGTGAATAAGATGCCGGGGAACACATTTTACCTCAGTACCTCTGACATTATAACACCTTTAACCAACAAGTGAGGAAGTACTTTATCATGCAGAGATTAATGTCACACCCATGAGAGGTCATAAAAATATATGAGACATGACAGCTTCTTTAAAACCTCTGACATCATTATAAACTACAGCATGATATTCAAAGAACATGTTTAATAAGAGTTTTACTCCTCTAGGGGGACAATTCTGTCAAACAGACTAACTTTAAAAGTTTGTCAGCACGGAACCATCAAACTGATCAAAATCACAGTAGTCATTTCTATAATGTTACAAAAATGTCCGTTTAAAAACAAATTCAGTTCTTCTGAACTTCCCATTCATAACAGTTCTTACAAAATATATCCGTTTCCACAAAAAAATAGAAAAGCAGATGAAAACAAATGTTTGTTGAGCAGCAAATCAGCATTATATAATGATTTGTGAAGGATCATGTGATACTGAAGACTGGCGAAATGACTGCTGAACACAGAAACAGAAATCTGTTATTTTCAATGATATATATATAATATATATCCAAATATAAGCTATATATTAAGGCATAAAAGATAAGAGAAAAATCTCACCAATTCCAAACATTTGAAAAGTAGTGTAAATTTTAATTTAAACTAACATATAAACTTTATACACGTATTCTCTGGAAGCATTTTGCGTAGTTTTCGGAAAATTAAACTCAACCAGAGGTCCATTTTGCTTATTCCTTCTTTTTTGGTCAGCAAAAAAAGCTTTGATGATTTTATACAGTCATGTCTCTTCTGCACTGTGGTTCCTCATCTTCACATTTGTAAACGTGTTTGGCAAGATGCCACATTTGGCATTTTGGGTCTTCATAGCCTGCCAGTTCCCATTTCCCTGCATCTCCGACATGGCCACAGCTCCCATTTAAATGGCTCCCGCAAATAAATAACTTGATCTCCCCTCCAAATCCTTTCTCCCCCGACTGAACACTCTAAAACAACAATCCTGGAACTTTTTCAAAGGGAAAGCGCTGACTGGCAAAATTCTTTCAATTGGATCTGCTCAGCGAACCTTTGGTGTGATCGTCGCCTGCTTCCCTGTCTCTTGGGACGGAGCCCTCCCGAAACGAGACACTCTGTCATTATTGTCATCCATAATTGTAATGCAGCATTTTTTTTTTTTAGATGATTTAGAAAAGGTATGTGTGTCAATTTCAATAAGACACACAACTTAGCACAAGGAAACTGATCGCTACATAATCGAAATAATTTACAATTACAATTGACTTTTTATTTAATTACTACGATTACAGGGAATAAACGTTAAAAGTATAGACTAGATCATCCAAAGATTATTACAAATTTTCCAAAGTCAAGTAATAGCTTTACAGTATGATGAATAGAATGAAATGCAAGTCACTGTTCATGCAAATATTACTAGACAGTCATTGTCACCATTCATTTTTATTGTACGGAAATACAATCAAGTTGGTAAAGGATGGAAGACTTTTTACTTGGTTCAAGTAAAACCAAAAAAAGTTTAAACTCAGGTCATGCTCCAGCCTTAAGAATGCTTGAGTCCACCTAGCCAAGGAAATGATAGCCCAGGCAATCACACACATACTACGTTACACTGTCAAAGGAATCCCACTGTTTACTTTCCAATTACAATGTCAACAGTGTGTTATAGGAACTGCCAAGAAGCATACAAAGCGCAACATCAGAGTCTATCATTTTGCAAAAGATGTCTGAACCTGGTGAAAAGCCTCAAGATTACTCAAGGGTTTACCCAGCTGCTGTTTACAAGGCAAGAAACCAAATGTGCCATATCTTTGCCCACGGACAATTACTAAGCGGAGAGAAGATGGCAACACATATGGAATACAAAGGGAACGATACGGTCTTGGCCAGTTTGCTTGGACTTCCACAATTCTAATGAGTGACTCACACTCAGCCTCCAAAGGGCAATAATGATGGCTAGAAAGGACAGATGTGCACTGCCGAAGAGTATTGGAGGATTATCCGCTCCCACACACACCCCTCTCTGGCATTTCTAACCCCCAATCAGGTCCAACTTCCAATTTCCAAGGCCTTACGAGTACAGCGTGAGAAAAGGATTTTAGTATTTTAGTACATCGGAGTGCAGCTGTTGCAGCGATGACTCAAAACTCTGCAATTTACAAATCAGTTTTGCAACATGTTCATCTTCCTTTTCAAAGTGCTGTCAGAAATAAATATAACTGCCATGCCACACTGATTGTTCACCAAGTAATTAATACAGATGATAATGCAAACTCTTGAGCACTGCATTTACCAGTCATCACGTAAAAGGCAATGGAAAAATGGACTGAAATGCTTCTGAGATGCAACAAATTCCAGTACATGAAACATGGACTTGCCACACTGCATTACGTAAGGACTTCATAGACGTGAAGGGGATGTCGGTTCTTATAAACACACAAATGGAATGTAAACTGTAGAGCTGTAAGTAGGTGAAAGCCTGAGATATGCATTTTATACCCTCATCTGAGCCACAACACTAAAGCACAGCCTGATACAGGCAGACCGGAGGGCAAACTTCCTGACCTCCATAAAACAACTCACTGTATACTGCAGGGCCAGAGGTGCTGGCAAATTCCCATTAGCCTTCGTCTATCATTTCCTCTTTTGATATCGCACTACTTTTAGCCATGCTCCTTTCTTGAGAAGAAGGTAGAAGTGTATATTTGAATGGTGCACTGTTCCAAAACCTAGTCAAAACATCCCCTTTCATGCTATTACTGTGAAAATTAACCACAAATCGGTAGACACGAAACATAAAGAAGAAATACCTCAATGAAAATAAAAATGCACTTAATTAGGTGTGCTATGAATTACTTCACCATGCTTGTTAGCTTAGCACATACTAACATCAACCCTTCCACCTGTTCAGGTAGATGGAGCGTCTGTCTATGTAGAATGTTCCAAATCAGTTACTTTTGAGTTTTTGTGATTCATAGCAATGGTTACCCCTAAGCAGACAGCTCGCTGTGTTTTGGAATAGTGCTAAGGTGAATGATGAGGGAGTTGCAGTGAAATTCACTTTTTCCACACCTATTATCTACAGGGGCTATAGAGAAACATCCATCTGACTGGCAGGGGATGACTACAGAGATAAGACATGAGGAGAGATTTATGAATGCGCAAGAGAAAGAAATATTAAAAGGCATACAGGTACTGTTGGAAAAGAGATTCCTCTGCAAGTTTAACCTCTCAGAGCAGGAGAACGCAAGGTGATGATAAGCTGCCAAGTTTGACACTAAACCTCAGCTTGAGCACCTTTAGGGTAAAGACCATGATGAGAGAGGCCCTTCAACTACACAAAGCATTCTGGACAGGACTTGACACCAAACCTTCTCAGCAAACACATGCCTCATTCACTTTAACCATAGCATACTCAGTGAATGAGGCACATTCTTAAACAAGTTGTTACGGTCTTCCATATGGGCTTGGGGGGGAAGAAAAGGATGGACACCAGCTGACAGCATACTTCTGGCAAAAAGAACTCTTCCCTCAGGTCTTGCACGCGTTCCCACGTAGACCCAAAGCATGTATTTGGGATTAAGCGAGGACTCCCACAGGCTGAGTACAAGATTTGACATACATGCTTCCAAATGTGCCCAGCGCAGCTGTTTCCCATGCTGAAATCAAAGATGTGTGCTGGGAGTTTCGCTCTGCCACCGTTTGAACAAAAAGGTGTCCTTGCTATTCGCCTTTTCCACTCTCTCAACATCCCTTCACAGTGAGACTCCTTCCTGCTTCATTTCACTATTGAGTGGCTCCATCAAAATTAACACATCATCTAGCTCACCGTCAAACTGATCTCCAAGCTTCTTATTTAGAACCAGGCTTTCTGAATAAGCAGCTGACCTGTGCAAACTTGCATGGGAGAATCGGAATTGTGGAAAAAGGATAGGTCAAGACACAATTAGGCACTGTTTGCACCTGGTATTAAAGTCTCAAATGATCAGAAGTGATCAACATTACTTTTTACACCTGGTAGTAAAGCTCTTGTTTTAGTGCAATGGATGACTGAAATGTATAAGTGGTCCTGGCCAAGGACTTATCAGGGCTGATTAGCACTTACACTACAAAGATTATGTGGTCACATGAATTTTCAACTACCACCATGTATGCAAGTTACTACAAATAAAACCATGGTTACTATAGTTAAACCACAAATAGATAACTACAGATGAATCATGGTTTCATACACCAACCATAGTTTAACAATTATATTTTTAGTAAAACCGTGGTTATTTAAATCATAATCAATGCGCCAAAAACATGGTTACTTGACTTTTACTATAGTAAAACCATTGTCAATTTTCATAAAGGAAGACCCTCACAATCTGCTGGCTCCTTGTGCTTTCATTTTCTCCATTTTTTGTAATTAACATCTCTCTGAGACCTGACAACTCATGCACCGTTTCTGTCTTTCTTCAATCAGCCACATTTTGTAACTTTAGGTACAACCTCCTCACATTTGTAAGTCGCTTTGCATGATAGTGAAAACATCCATAGGAATAACACAGTAGAGATGGAATAAACACACATATGAGAAGAAGTAGTAAAAAATTTTAAACTAAATAATGTGCTGTATGCAGAAATAGATGGAAATGCAATGGTTTAAATAAGTGTACACATGTTATAAGTGCAGATGTGTTATCTACAAAGTGGGCAAATTTTGGGTTTGTGTATAAATAAGCACGTCAGATATGATGGCAGTGTATAATTAGAAAGTTTTAATTGTTGATGCTAAATATAGCCTGTGGGCAGTTCCTGTGCCTGCATGTTTTCGCCGACCAGAAGGCAAGAGCTCAAAGAGAGTGTGTGCTGCATGTGAGGGGTCCAAAGTGATTTTCTTAGCCCTTTTCCTCCCTCTGGAGATCTAAAGATCTCTGAGTTTGGGCAGAGGTGCACTGATAATCCTCTCAACAGTCCTGATAGTCCATTGCAGTCTCTTAATGTCTGATTTGGAAGACGATACAAACCAGACAGTTATGGATGAACAAAGGACAAACTCAATGATGTCGGTGTAGAATTGTCCAAACCTTGACCAAACCAAACATTGGATAAATAAAGTGGTCTGGTATTTTCTATATATATGCTCCTGCTTCAGTAGTTAAGTATGGCAACACCCACCCACTTGATGATTGAAGCACACTCACAAAACGCAAGAGAGAGCTAAGCTATCTCACTGTGTAAAGTAGGAAAGTAGTGCGGTATTGAAGAGTACACACTGAGGTAACTTCAGCCACCATCTGGAAGTCTTACTCAGACTGCTGGAATCCCGGGATTGAAGGATCAGGGTTTTGTGGTCAAGGATTAGAGTCATGTTTATTCATCACTTCCGTTAACAATAACTGTCTGACTCACCAAGTTACTGATACTAATCTTAAAGGTCGATACCCAACATTTGGAAAAGTAATTCCAATGAGTGTCTGTGTGCATACTGTCAGGTTACACATACCTCATTTCTAAAAGAAATAGCCCACACAAAAATGAAAATGACAGCATATTTTACTTACCCCCAAGCCAACCTAGAGGGTATATGACTTTCTTCTTTCAGACGAACAGTCAGTTTTTTTTTAATCCTTGCCTTATATCCTTATATACCTAGGATGGCATGTAGTAAAATATGTCTTTATTTTCATTTTTGGGTGAACTATTCCTTTAAGCAAACCTCACTGGAAAATGCCATGCAAAGTGAAATTGGTTAAACAGCATCTGATTCACTGTTATGGAAAGTATGATTCTATGCAACGAAGGAAAACCTCCTAGTCCTAAGAGACCATGTCCTTTTTTCGACATTCGGTCCATTTCTATGACATCATTTGTAGTGTATTTTAAGTGCAGAAATGGTGCATTTCGGACAGGTGACGCTAAAGCCAGACAGCCAGTTGCTCTATGACAGAGTCATAAAATAAGAACCTACGTGTCTATTCAAACTAGGCCTGAAGCCAGAAAGCAGACTATATCCAACACTAATAATGGCAACATCATAGGAGATGCCTGGGCTTGACAGCATGACTCAGACAGTTTGTTTATAACTTGACAACATATGACTGAAAATTAAGGGAGTGCACGCAGTCAATTAAATATTAACTATCTGCCTTGACATCATGCTCAAGTCAGTCTGATTGCATCTAATAACTTTTAATCAAGTGAACTGATACTATCTTAATTGTCCTAATGATGTGTGTGGGTGGGCCAAATGTGTGAGCGCATTCTAGAGGAAGCAGCTTTCCCTACATGTGGGGGCCCAGATGGCACCTATAGGAGAACTCTCCCCTCAATTATCGCCCCAGCAGGGGAACCAATAGAGCTCCTGCACTTGCAGACCACCTATGTACGAAACCCCAAGGTTTCAATATTGCCTCAGACCACACTGTCACCACACTCCAATTTACACCATCAAAACAACCCAGAGGAGCTACAGTCTCTCCACTGTTTCATCCTGGAATGTTCTGTTCTGACAGCACCCCGTGTTTATGGACACACATACACAGTTATGTCACAGAGGAGAAAACACAGGTCGTAAAATATGGGTCAGAGTTCTTAAAAAGGCTTTTTATTTTAAAAGGCTTCAGTAAAAGATTTCAGCTGGTAAACAGTTTTATGATCATTATATCATTATATCATATTTTGCTCCATTTAACTTATCCATTTCCCATCAAATATAAAGCAGCACGATGGTTTTCAACATTGATAATGATATAAAAATATTTAATAAGCACCAAATTGGCATATTAAAATGATAGCCAGCGACACTGAAGAGTAATCGTTTCTCAAAACTGAAGTTTGCAGTAGTGCTGTCAAAAGTACAGACCACTAATATTTGAGCACCGTTAAACAAATTCTGATTGGCCATTTTGTATCATGCACTCAGATATGAATGTGATGTGTTGTTGTGGTTACAACAATCATCGATGAAGCACACAGTAGTGTTTGTTAGCCATGTCTGTATATCTGCCCCTGATAGACACAGCTTTCTAACTGCCTGTATGAGCAGTGAAGAGCATGAAATGATCATATCTGTTGAAAGTGTGAACACTATGGCCAATCAGTGGTGTTTAAAAATACGCTCAATGGCACTTAGAAGTTAGTGGGGAAACAGACTTTTTATGAGACTGAATATGAAATTTTCAAGTGGCCAGCCTGTGGACAATTTTCTAAGCCATGATGGGACCCGAGGAGCAGAAATCACAAGTCAAAATAAATTTTAAATGAAACCTGTATACCTTAAGAGTTCTATATATCTCGGTTCACACTATAAAAGTACAGTGACACAATCTTAGTTTTTTACCTGAAAGATAATCTATCCATTCATTCTTGGAATGTTTTGGGTAAATGTCAAATGCAACTGAAATGAAATATACATCATGTGACATTGCTTTTTTATAATCAAACACTAAAGGAACTAAAAAGGAAAATGGAGTTGACCCAATACGTTACAACTTTTTTGTTGACAACAAATAAACATAAACATGGCAAAGCAATTTAAGAGTCTAAAAATACAGCAGTGTTTCCGGTAATAAGAGCTTTATGGCGACCTGCACTTTGGAGACCGAGAGCAGCTCTAGTTCCTCCAGACGACAGCTGAGCGTGGAGGTGCTGAGGCCAGTGGCAGCGCTCAGGGGAAAAGCTGTTTATTTATAACAGGAAGGGCCTATGTACTGCAGCTAGCTGTCATTTAAGAAGACCTTCCTTTCTTGTGTTGGTGACGCTGTCCTCTTTCCAAAGGAACCTTGGCAAAGTGACTGAACATACTTTGAAGAGTGATGCCACAAGGCTCCAGAGATCCGAGAGAGAGGATAGACACAATCAAACAAAATAATGTTTATCATAGCAGTGGACGTGTCAAGGATGAGTCAAGATGAAAGCCCAAAGGTTTATGAACGCTTGACAGCAAGACAATGACAGTAAGCCAGTTCTGGAGAATGTTACAGAGCGCTTCGGACAAATAAAATTTAAAGTGCTAGAGTGCAGGACAAGTCGCGCTATTTTCAAAGAGATTTACCTGTCAGCTATTGGTTAGAAAAACTAAAATATTTGCAGATGCAGTATTCCTGAAGTTTCATTTATACAAGGATGGAAGAAAGATATTTTACTGAGAAAATTGACCATTGCCAGCTTTAAATTAGTGATCTCAAAATCTGAATGTGTTGAAGAAACAACAAAACAATTTAATTCATATGTACAGTGGCGTCTACTGGTCTGTCAAATAGGGGAAGCTCGTAAGCAAATATAAAGAAATAGGTTGCAGAAGTTTTTATTACGACTAAACTTATAATAGCTTCAGTGATTCCTTATAGTACAAAATCGCTGTCAGTCAAAAAGAGATGCAATCTTTTGACAGACCCTCCAATCATCACGCAGAAGCTCGGAGTCCAGGCCAGCCCACTAATGAGCCCGAATAAATATATGAGAAGAAAATCAAGTCAGCCGACCTGCTATATCTAACTGATTCTGAACAAACTCGTCTTTGAGATAAACGTTTTCTCTTCTTAGTCAATAAAATGTTAATACAATAGTACATAATTTGACCATTAATTTTGTGACATTATAAGGGAAGCTGAGCTTCCATTGCAGTCTTAAAGAAATCGCTACTGGTAGAGTATTAACATCTAAGCCTTGATCATAGCATGTAGGGCAAATGATCTACAGTATGCTCATTTTGTTGTGATCAAAGTTGTTGCAGATTATTGACAATTCTCATGGAGCTCTGGGCTGCGTTCTCCAAAACCACCTTAACGCTACGCCGTTCTTAAGTTGTACCTTAAGACGTACCTTATCTTTAGCGCCTGTTCTCCGAACCACCTTAGTTAAGTATACCTTCTGTACGTCATTCGTTCGTAAGGTTGGTCTGGAGCGCTCTTAGCTATACCTTA
>JAUCMT010000054.1:13358530-13371205 GCA_032357475.1 Enteromius thamalakanensis
TTATTCCCATTAATTCCCGTTAATTCCCATGGAAAGTTTCCATCTTTGAAAATTCCGGGAATTTTGCAACCCTAGATCTGAAACACTTTTCAGCACTTCATGTCAGAAACAAAACTCATTTTGTAATGTGCACAGGCTTTTAATATTCAGATATATTCACTTGCAGTGCACTTAAACTATAAAATTTATCAATATGCACATTCTCATAATTTTCAAGTCATCTACCTGTCATCCGTGTATCAAAATGTTAGCAACATAAAGCAATACTCTGGACTGCACTCCAAAAGAAGCATGGTAAAGTGTGTATGTGTATTTGTAAAATGTGTATTTATGGGTCTGGGTGGTCAGATTAAGGGTGCATCTTATGAGGCATCAAGCCACACAATGAGTGTGAACGTTCATGTCTGCACTTGCAAGGGTTACAATACCAGCTGAGCAGCAGCTGTGTTTGGAGTCTGCCTGCTGCTCTATCACAGACAGCTGGCAAATAAAAGATGAAGATTCCCACAGTTATGTACCCCAGATTACCTGCAGATGAAGCGTAGCTGATGCATGAACTGATGTGTGTGCGATCACAAATACGAATGGAAACAATCCTCTGCGAATTGTATTTTGTGTGTACATTTAAAACAAAGCAAGTATTATAATACAAAACAATACTATAAAGAGGTATTTCCAAAAGTCAAGTCAATATATCAGCACTTAAAAATGCAGTTCGTCCTCAATCCAAACAACGGTCACACTTCACAACCAGACAAATAGCAGCAGCAGGATGTTCTCTATCTGTGCCAATACACAAAGCCACAGCATATGAGAGCCAAAAGATGATCTAAACCAAACTAAAACACTGATCATTTACCTTTGTTTTCATATTGTGACATACAGTACAACGCATCCAAGTGTTCTTTACCCATAGAACCATGATTAAACCTTTAATATCCTTTTGGGGAATCCAAAATGGTATTGTGGCATTGTTGCACATACACCACATTAGAACATTTAAGCTATTAATATGTAATTTTACTGCAATTAATCCAAGTACCTAGCATTTGCTGAATGTAACAGACCATGTTAGGTTGCCATACAGCTCACCAACAAGAGTACACAGAGACCATTAATAATCTCCTGTCCTTAAAATCTCATTGAACATGGGCCCAGTTATCCCAGCGCTGTGCGCTAGATTCCTCTGCTCTTACTTGGTAGACTATGTAGGTGTTAAATTGACCAGGAAGACTGGACTATATCTAGATATTGCATAAGTTACAGTAAATGTGGGCATACTAAGGAGGCCAAGACTTTGAAAGACAACAGAAATGTTCTTGTGACTACGGTCTGGTGCAGTAAACCCAATATATCCACAGGAATCCAGACCTACCTTAAAAACCACCCCAGATGAAGTCAGGGTATACTTGTGACTCTCTAATCAGAGACACATCTCAAAATAAAATAGCATGTCGTAATGCTAGACATCATGGGACAAAGCTCCAACACTTAAAAGGCTTTGTAGAGTCAAAAACCGAGCTAATTATAACTACTTACTTTTAAAGGGACGTTGCAGAGAATTTTCTAATTCTGTCATCACCTATAAACCCTCAGGTGATTTAAAAAAAAAATAAAAAAAATTGTCCTTAATCAAAGTCGGTAAGATCCAAAAAATCACACTGGACCGCAAAAGCATGGTAACATTTAAAAAAATATCTTCTTTTGTTTTCTCGGAGTTAAAACCTCATACAGCTTAGGAATGACAGAATGTTTTTTGTGAACTATCCCTTTAAATCATGGCTTTGGTATGAAGTAAAATGTACGATAAAACCATTCCCAGTGAACAAAAACTGGATTTACTTAAGTGAACTGAAACTTTGTAAACCAATAACTGCAGGACTAACACTTCTCAAGGTGTTTCCTACTTTTTTTCTTCATCTCAAATAAAGGTCAAACAGACTAAAAGCAAAAGGACAGTGGGAGTGAACCCACTTCTTTATCATCACACAAAACTTCAACGACCTCACAAGCATCCAGTTTAACCTAAAAATTACATGCGTCAATAAATACCAAAGAATCGTCTCTCAATTACCAAGCCATTGATAGTTAACAGCAGGGAGGGAGCACTTGATTGTGTCAGTAAACTAAAAGGTAATAAAGTGCTTTTATTGGGGTTTTGTCAGTGCTGATTGATACTTATGACCCTGAAATTCCAGTAGGACACCAGGGATGCCGGTGGCAAATGAAGCTCGAAGTGTTCAAACGAATGAAATGAACTCTTTGTCAAATCTTCCTCCGGCTTGTAATGGAAAAAACACATGGCACTGCTTCCGTTTAATTCAATTATATTGCAATTGACACAGTGGTCCCTGAGACAAACCAGCGAAGATCTCAAATTACCAAAGCCGATGGGCCCCTGCCACACATCAGTAAACTAAGAGAGGCTCATGTTCACTAGCGTCTGAATGATAAGAGAGGGATTATACATGGTATGCAGGATAAACACAAGCCGATTTAAAGAATCTCAAGTTATACATGACAAGACTTTCCGTTAGCATGTGATGCAGAGGATTTTTGAAGGACTCAACATCAAAGGCTTTCCAATGCATCACTAATTTGAGCTAACTAGTTAAACTAACTCCAAAAGGAGTAAATGACTGTACAGCCTGCTCTATAAAAAGTGGTTGTTTATGATATAGTAGTAGTACAACAATAGCTCAGTGTATAGTTCAACTGTTAGCAAAATAATGCAGAATTACGAAAGCTGATTTACTTTCCACTTTGTGGTGTTAAAGTAATTTCACATGCTATTCCAACGGATCAGTTCCAGTCAGTAACTCTCCACCTACAAGCGCAATAAAGTTCAAATGAATCTACCAGCAAGCTGGAAATAGTACAGTGTTACAGGTACCAAGAAAGAGGAGATGTAGGTATTTGTTTTTCACATTAACTTTCATGCATACTTATTAAGATTGGCTGCTTCGTCTCATTGAGACACTTTATTTTAATCACTATATGCTGCTGTATAAACCCCTCAAGTTAACCTGAAAAAATTCAAAGACAGTTCTCATAAGGGTGTCAATTTCTTCGCAAGTGCCTTACACAAACATTAATAAGCAAGTCAATGCAGAAGTTGTGCTTTTATGTGATTCGTGAAAAGCATGGGAGAAAAATGCAGTGCATTGCTTTAATCATGAAAACTTGAGAAAGGAAGCAATCACAGAATAGGGTCAGATCATGCCACCCGTAACTAAGATAGCTGGCTTCCTTTTTCTCTTGCAACTATAATAAACAATAAAAATATAGACTATGCAATTATTGCATAATACCTATTTCAGTTAATCAAGCTGAAATAAATTAACGAGCATCAAGAATTAAGATTTATACAATGGGTTTAAATTCATTTATTTAAATTAGCGAGCTCTGAATCATTGAGTGTCAAAGAAATAAAGTTAATCAAGTATTCAGTCATGCAAGACGCCAGTGAGACCAACTATGAATAGCTCGTTTCTATGGATAAAATTAGACTAGGACTAGAACACACATGCAGCACTTGAGTCGAGCTTTAGATATGCGCGTGAGACCTTAACATAACGTTCACATGATACAATTGGCGGTGGAATTGTAGAATGGAAATAAATGGATTATACAACGACGCAAAGTTTTGCAAAGTAACTGTGTGCTCGCATTTCCAACGATACAGGTAACTGTAACAAAATGGCAGGGCAGTGTGATATTAAAAGTGTTTGAAATGCAGATTGATCACTTACATTAAACAGATGCGATGTAAATATCAAAGGGATGATGATAAGAGTGAGTTTATGGGCACGTATCCTCGTCCCCATTTCTGCCAACCCAGCACGGCTCCAAACACTCCGCTGGGAAAATCAAAGTCCGTCACTTGAAGCCTCTGAGAATTATACTCGCAAAAGTTTGCAGCGTTTCTTCTACAGCAAGGCCGCCGTCGCTTCTCCGTCCCACACTTGGTGGGACTTCATTTACCGAAAAAAGAAAGAAATCCGTCTGCTGTTGAGTCCTTGTAAGATAGCACGAAGAGAAACTGATGGTTGACTTGTGAATATCCGTTTTGTTCTCTTGGTCCCACTTTCCTACGGGCAGCAGAAAGTTCAGCATGCACTGCCTTAGCGGATCGCTCCAGTGCGGTGATAGTGAACTGTTGATGATGGCTGTGTCTCAAATGTTAGACACAGCATATTTGGGTGCTGCTCGGCAGACGCGATAAGCTATTCGAAACGTGTAAGACGTCGCCCTAAGTAGGCAGCTCACTAGAATTTGAGACACGTCGTAAAAAGGCGGAATGGAATTCCCGGATCAGGATCTTACAGCTGGACTATGTGCCTCTTCTAAATGGAAATAGCCTACTACATGAATGTTTTAACTAAATGAAAGCGTACGTGAAAATACACAATAGCTATATGTTTTGTACTGTGACTTTATAAGTGAAAAATGCATTTTTTTATTATAATAAAAATAAGCTACTTATTTGATAAAACATTTCACCTATTCATGCACATCAAGTGTGAATACGGGTAATGCGGGACACTTAGTAAAAAAATAAATAATAAATAATGATTTCACTTAATTGTACATGGGTAAAATTAGTTAAAAATGTGATATTTTTAACAGATATTTAGCTATTTAAAATGGATTATTTGTAATCATATTCTAAAACAAATAATCGGAAAGCATCTCACTTTGAAATATTAATAAATAATATTGAAATAATAATAAAAAGCAAACCTGAATTTACAGCTCTACATCTATAAATCATCTATGAATCATATTTGCTATAAGATTATAAAGTTTATTATTTAAAAATTTTATAAATTCTTTATTACAATACTTTGGTAATTTATTTTTTGTATTATTTGTTTTCTGAAATTATTGTTGTCTTTTAAGGTCAAAATGATCATTTAAAAGTTATCACTTTTGATTATGATGCATGTTCATGTGCTTTTAGTTTATTGTTTACTATTCACATAGATGAGCTCTGGTTTAGATCACTTTGTGGCAGTAGCACCACCTAATGATGCAAACCTTTGATGCTTTTAAAACTCTGCTGAAGATGTCAGTGTTGATTACAGATGGTTTGACTCAAACATAAATAGTAAATCTCTGTCAAAAAAAGTAAACATGAGTTACATAACATTTATCCAGTGTACATATTTTCACATTTCTCTTGGCAGACTCTCCAACACAGTCTTGAGATCTATATCATTTTGGCACAGTTAGCATAAAACAATATTGGACCTTCTTTTCTTGAAAGAGAAGTGCAAATTATACACCTATAAAATTAAAGCCACCAGAAATGGTGACTGCCTCTGGCTGTAGGCTATTAGAAACTCACTCAAACAAGTGCACCAAGCACCATTTATACATTGTATGTTACAAACAAGCTTTATGGCCAGTTTTAAGTTTATTAAACGTCAGCAGATCCAGTTAGGTATCTCAAAAGTTTCCCACAGAAAACCTGCTGTCATCTTTTTCTGTTCAGCCATTCAGAAATGTCTCCCAACCAATATCATAAGGACATCTGTACATGATCTGTTTACATGCCCAGTCACATCCATAACGGGGACAAAGTATGCCTCTGTCTCGCGGTGAGTTTTTAGAACAGCTGTTTTTAATTCAGACTTCATCTGCCCAGCTGGATTTCCTCTAGCAACTCCAAAACAAAACCGTAGAGAATGATTATTGAGAAAGCAGCCAATAGGCATCACTGTATCTGTGAAAATGCAGATGCACGTTGCTTGGGATACGAAATGGATGTCAGATGTTACATCTGACGATTAAGCTTTCTGTAATTAAACCATTCGTGCTAAATTCCTCTTGGATTAGCTTTGTTTGAGCCCTCACAGCTAAATTACCAACATGAGAGCAATGATGAATATCTGGAATAATCTCAGAAAAACAAAAAAATTTAAAAAAATGAATAATCTTATTTATTATAACGAGTATCTGATTAAATCTACAAAACCAGTATCAGGTGTATTTGGTTATGAATAGTAACCAAATACATAATATGCATATCTAAACTGTTGTCTCCACCTGCTGGGAATGATGAGTAACTGTTCAAAAAAATACAGGTGTGTCACAAGTATCTACATTATAAAACATTAAATAGTAGCTTTTTTCAAGTACGTCTTATTGTGTCATTCCCATTGCAATGTAAGGTCTACATAAATATGCATTATGGCATGCCTTCATATATAAAAAATAAAGTAATAGTGACAATGATGCATGCAACTTTTGTATTCCAACATGGCATGTGAAGACGTAAAAACAAACAAACAAACAAAAAAAATGCATTTTGATGGCGTAAAATTTTCGTGCTGGAGATATAGACTTTAGGGAACTTTTGAAAGCAGGCGAGTTAAGCAGCCTTTCAGGAAAGTCAACTTTCCTGGTTATAAAGGAAGAGAAGAAACTCGAAAATAGACCAAAGATGAGTAAGATGTGCTTAATGCAGTCAAGCAAGCCTGGCACTTGTATTTTTGACATTTGATGTTCGTATAACATGTGTTCAAGACTAATCTATTGTATCCCGCGAGAAGAAAAAAAACTAAACAAAAATAAACATGACACTTCATAACACATTTCAATCGTCTTGTCATCTGGTCATACCAGATAGTCACCAACTGCATGTTGACAGTAAAAACAAAGGTTGCAGCTTACATAAATATCCCTCTTCATCATAGCTATACAGCAGGATATACCGTGACTTATCCATACCATTATAGTTAGGCCTTTTTCGATATAATCTATTTGGTATTTGTAAAAGGCCTAGGTAAACCTATTTCAGTAGCTCCGCCCACCATTGCATAAATAGTTCTAGCTGCTCCTAATAAGTTCAAATTCATAAAACACAGTTGATTAATAAAACTAGACCGCGTAAATTAAATGTTATACAATATTATAACAAAAAAATACCTTTTATTCATAACGCTTCTGAATAAGTTTAAAGTGGCCGATACAATGAACGGTTACTCTCTTCATATTTATAGCTGTTTATCCAATCAGAGACGCGTATGCAAATTTCCAGTACAGGTGCGCAGTCTCACAGCGAAGTCAACCTGCTTTACACAAAACCTGTAACGAACAGTCAAAGACGTAAAGCACATGATAGCGAAGAAAACGGAGCAGGGTTAATGTATCGGAACTTACCTCAACTCAACATCTTTATTCCCCTCGGACTCGGAAACTATTTTTAAGCAACTTCTAGACCTTATGCTTATATTTGTTAGCTTCAATGTTAGACGTCTTGGCCAACTTCGAAATTCTGGCATGAATAAAAATACCGCTGAATGCTTGTGGGACCGTGGAGTTTAATAGATAGGCCTAAATGAAAGCAAAAGATGGAGATAGATTCGGTGAGAGTCGAGTCTAGTCTGTGGATCGGTAACAAGCGGTACAGGGCTTTCCTGAGCGGATGGTACTTCAGCTGGACTGAGATCGACAAGAGGAACCGGGAGAAGAAAACAAGTACGACATTCATGATCTTTCTAAACACACCTGAGGCCCTAGGGACGGATGCGATATAGGTGCTGTAGGCAGCTTTCTAAGTTCTTACACAGTTGTTTATTATTTAAATCAGGTAGCTTAGTAGAAATATTTGGTATATATCGTGTTTCTGCATTTCTTAATCGGTTAAAATAAGTGTACTTAATATTATTTTGGGCGTGCTTATGGGAGTATGACAAAATTACACGGTAAAGTAAGATCCCATACACTGACTGAGGTAACGTTAGTCATTTTTGCTGTAAATGTTATTTACTTTTAAGTCATACTTATTTGTAGCTATGAATAACCGCTAAATCATTTAAATGCATTGAATTATTTTTCGATTAGATGCGCACTCGGTCAAGTAATTATAAACATAATGACTTGCGCTTTTGAGGCATATATAAAAATATGTTTATATAAAATATAAGCTTAAAAAAATATCTCTAAAAAAATCAAGCACTGTATCTACAAACGGCAGGTCGCCCCCTCTTGGGCGCTGCCATGTTGACCAGCTGTGGATAATATTAATATAATATTAATAACTTATATTATTAACAATACAAAACAAAGCCCAAGTCATCAGATTTAATTTTTAATACGCATAATAAAATAATTAGCTGATAACTGGAATGAACAAGAGCCATTGAAACGCAGACATCAGTTGCTTAAAGTCACACTTGTTTTGGTAGATCATTAATTGCAATAGGCTATAATAATTAAAATGCATAATGTACCATTATTATTCTTTTTTTTATTAATGGGATACACAATCATTTTCTGCTCATAAATACTTTGTGCAAAGAAATAAACGGCACTTTTGAGAAATAAATGATTTACTCACATGAGATGATTTTTTTGTCTTCTAAAAAAAACCTTGTTCATAATAGACAGAGATACTGGATTTGAATGAAGAAGATGCATTAAATATAAAGAAAACCTTATTATCACAAAAAAGACTTTGACATATCCGCCGCTCATACGTAGATGATTAACCACCATTTAATGATTTGATGCTGCGTGTATCATTATTATTAGTTTAATTATTGACAAGAAATATAAAAAAGATAAGTCGTACTGTGTGTGTGTGTGTGTGTGTGTGTGTGTGTGATACAGTATATCCATACAGTACTTCGATTTGAACCTTCTTTATTTGCTTTAAAATATAGATGTTGCAATATAATCCACAGACAGAGTTGTATTGGATTCAACAGAATAATCCAAAAACATATATGTGTATTGCTCAACACTCAACAGATGAATGAAAATAATGTTTAAAGGTCCTTCCTAATTGGCAGTTTGTCTCAAAACAAGTTGAACAGCACCGGCCAGGCTTGACAATGAACACAGTATAGCCTTAACATAAAAGACGTCTGCATAAAAAGGGCCTGGTTAGGAATGGTGGAATGTGTCTTGAAAATGTGAGAAACAGGTATATCACTTATGCAAGAGTGTAAAGTGTCTGTCTGTTGTTCTTAGTTTCAGTGCCAGTGTCAGAGGTCATTGGGGTGAAGGAGGGTCGAGTTGAGATCCAACCCCAGAAGAAAGTAGAAGACACTGACCTTGATTTTACTTGTAAGTTTCTGACTGGGATTTTTTGGCGTATAGGTAAAATACAGTGACTAAACAAGTTTTGTCTCTTTTTCTATTCTTAAAGTATTCTATGTGAAGCGCAGCAGCAAAGGAAACGGCATTAGAGCACCATGGAGTCTGGGCAGGACCCAGTTCTGTTGTCCAAGCCGGGCCATCCGGGACCAATGGATCACTCAGCTCCGAACCGCACTCAAAACCCACAGTATGTACAGCAGAAAATAACACCCTTAATCATTCATCCAGACTCATTATTCTCTAATGACTCATTAACATCTCTCCCTTCATCTGCTTCTCCATTATCAGGCCCCTCGCGTCCTCACAGGTTGTTGGTGTTCATTAATCCTTTCGGAGGAAAGAAGAGGGGGAAACAGATCTTTCACTCTCTAGTGGCCCCTCTGTTTGAGCTGGCTGGCATCAGCTCTCATATTGTGGGTAAGATACTGAGACTCTATCTGTACCGTTCAATAACTGAGCAGTTATCAAGTGTCCCCCCGCTTGATCTCTGATACACCGTGCACGTCAGGTAGTACAGTTCTCAAGTAACAGCAGTAGATCTTTATCTTTACAGACTTGGGAAGAGGGCTCAATTAAGCAGCAAAGTCATATAATCAAATGAAACTGTGGCAAAATAGCATGTCCCCATTAATACTGTAGGTTATTTATTTTATAGTCCATTTTTACTTTTATCAATAAATATTTAACAAACTGTAACACATTCTATAAAAAAACAGCATACACCCAATCCTTAAAAAATTGTGGTCAGTAAGATTTTTTTTTTTTTTAATTTCAATTGTTTTTATTTTTTCACAATTTAAAATCTTTTATCAAGGACACATTAAAATGGCAAAAAATATTTCTACTTCATACAAAAAAATTACTTTATTTTAACTTTATTTTTGGTCAAATAAACGCAGCCTTGATGAATATAAATAATAATTAATATATAAAAAAAATAGTGTGCATACAATATGTATTGATATATATATATATATTCCTACCATATTTAACTATTATTAATAAAATATATTTATTATGATTACTTTTTTTTAAGTATGAAATAAGTAAAATTTAATTAATTTAAAATTCTGGACTGGTTTTGTGTACTAAAAAAATCATATATAGAATAACTCTCTCATTTCAAAAGATCAAGTAAAACTAGGTTTCACATTATATGATCTCTTTAAAACACACACAGAGCCATTTAAAATAAAACTAGGGGATATTTCTTGTTTACAGTGACTGAACGAGCAAATCAGGCCAGAGACTACATCCTGAAGAAAGACTTGACAGGGTTTGATGGGTAAGTGATCCTTCAGTGCTCATTCCTTATGAATAAAGATTCAAGAATGTACGTTAACTATGGTGTCATTGTAATAATTCACATGACTTGTAACCTGTCCGTAATATTTATTTATTTATTTATCTATTTATTTTTAAACAAAAGTGTTGCTAAGATACCTGCAAGGCAATCATAGAAATATGCGTCACTATATTTTGATCAAGTCTGCTGATAATACTTTATATTTAGGTTTATGGTTTTTTTAAAAGATTTTCCATCAAATGCTTTTTGCCGTTTAGAGTCATATGTGTGGGTGGAGACGGCATGTTCAGCGAGCTGCTGCATGGTGTGATTGGACGGACCCAGCAGGAGGCGGGAATTTCAGAACATGACCTGAACGTTATGCTGCAGCCGTGTGACCTCCACATTGGCATTATTCCAGCAGGTGAACTTTTGCATAGCTCCGTGACTGACATGCGTGTGGAAAAGGGACGTGATTGTGGTCTGTTTATAGCGCTGATGCATGGTTTAGATAGTGAGAGTAGTGTTAGTTTACCTCCCTATGTTTACTCCTCTTCACAGGCTCTACAGATTGTGTGTGTTTCACTACCATAGGCACAAATGACCCTGTGACATCGACGCTGCACATCATTATCGGTAATCTGCACATCATCTTTAAAGAAATAGTTCACCTAAAAATGAAAATTACCCCAAAATGTACTCTCTCCAGCCATCCTAGGTGTACATGACTTTCTTCTTTCAGACGAACACAGTCAAAACATGTATCCTTGCTCTTCCAAGCTTGGTAATGCTGGTGGGAAGTGGCAATTATTTTCAAGCACCATAAATCGTATATATCCGTCGCAAAACTAACCTACTGTATATGCCTTCAGGGGGTTAACACTTGTCTTCTGAAGGTCGATGAGGGTTGAAGTTTGATGGGTTTTTGTAACAGAAATATTTCTATTTTTATAAATTCTACAATGACTATGTGTGTGTGCGAGAGAGTCGAGTTCTGGCTTCTTGGCTGACCTCTGACTCGATGTACAAAAATGTTTGGGTGAACTATTTCTTTAACGGGTGTCAAAAATGTCATTTTTGAAATGACGGTCCAGACCAGACTATACAAAATCAATCTTTTTCCTTTTTTAACTCACCAGGAGACTCTCAGCCTCTAGATGTTTGTTCTGTCCATTATCAGTCAACAATGGTGCGTTATTCAGTTTCTATGGTGGGCTATGGTTTTTATGGAGATGTTTTGCAAGAGAGCGAGAGGCACCGCTGGATGGGCCCTCTCAGATATGATTATTCAGGTACAGTATATGCAGCAGAAGTCTTTAAATCACTTGAATATATAGTATAGACTGAATACTGTTACCCTAATACAATCTTACAATCATATTTGTGAGAGGTGATCCCATCTCTGCTCATATTCCCATGTCTGTTTGTAGGTTGTATGGTGTATTTTTGTAACAGGAGCTATCCGGGACTAGTGCAATATCTCCCTGCTGATTCTCATGTCTCCAGCCCAAGGGACAGTACTCGCTGCCTGTCAGGGTAAAGACTTGCATTCGTCTTTTTTAACTGGAACTTACTAACATTTTATTTGCATGCTACAGTGGATTTTAAATTTTTAGCATTTATAACAGTGAAATATGGTGGAATATTTTCACTTAAATTGCTAGTGAATTTCAAACAAACAGCAAATAACACATTGAGGCTAACTGGAAATTTTGAAGTAGAAAGAATGAAAGTGTTTTTTGACCTTGGGAATTGGTTGCTAAAATCCTAGCAACAGTGCAGATTCCCAAGAACTTGAGTGATATGACTGACTCAGAACTCTGTATGAACATTAACAAATCCCACATGACTGAAATGGATAGGCTAGTGTTGGGCTCAATATGTATTGATATTAGTGTAATGATTATCAACATCAATATAACATTCCTCTGTGTTTTTCTGAAGTAAAGACCCTTCCGTAGGGCCGTTACCATGACCGCTGAAGCAATATGATTTCTAATGATGGGCGAAGAGTAGCTGGTTAATTGCTAGTCTCTAAAGTAAAGCAAAGACTGCTAAGTTAAAGAAAAATTCTTGGTTATTCAACCTGATATTATGTGTTATTTTTTCCAATTAACATAGACACAATAATCAGAATTAATACTCAGAAAGTGCCTAATGCGAGTTAAAATGGCTATATAAAAAAATTTATAATTAATAAGTGTAATAAAAAATAACTTTCTTTTTTCATTTGAATACATACAGAATTAATAGAAATAAAAATTGCATTATATATTTAT
>JAUCMT010000054.1:13371305-13403946 GCA_032357475.1 Enteromius thamalakanensis
AAAAAAACATTTTTATTTAAAATACTAAAATTGTATTTATATTTTCTTAACATTTACAAAGAGCCTAATGTCAATAAAATTTAGATTTTGACATGAAATTATGTCTTAAATTCATTTTATAAATACTAGTAGCAATAATAATTGATTTAATAAAAAATAAAATAATGATTTCTAATACACAAATTTTTTTTTTAAATAATTATTTAATAAGGACTCAATAAAAATTTTATATATATATAAGCATAAAAATCTATATTTATAAAGTTTATTTGACATATAGATTTTTAGATATAGATTATATACTGTAGATGTATTGAATACTATTTTATACAGTTTTCTTTTACATATTATTAAGACTCACAAGTACCTAATGTCAGTCAAATTGAATTTAAGTTAATTTAAGTTTCAGGTTTATTTAATAAATAGTAGTAGCAATATTAATATGAATTCCTAATAAAAATAACAAAAACGTAATTAACAAATGAAAATAATAATTAAATAAGACATAAAAAATCAATGGAAATGTAATCTAAATTCTGAAAAATATTATGTTCACATTTATTTATACTTTAAATACATTTTATACTAATTTATTTATCTTTTATTTGTTTTGATGTTTTTGAACTTATATGTGAAATGAAATGCCCATGAGCAAAGATAACATACTTTGGGGGTTTTGCATCAGACAAATATAAATATTCTATAAATATAAATATTATATTATATTTCTTGGTTTGTACAGCTCCAATAAATGTTCTAAAGGCATGTTTGCGTGTGTATGCAGGTGCAGAGTGTGTTCAGAAAGCAAAGAGAAGCTGTTCCCACATTTTGACAGCTCCAGTTCCCTCTACAGCACTAATGTGAGCCACTACAGCAGTGAGTTAGAGGGTAAGTTTGTATAATGATTGTCTGTGTCATCTCATTAGAGACCTATTACTGGGATCAAACTGTGCTGTGTATCTCTGTGGGGTTTATATGTTGTACGTCTGTATAAGACCGTTGTCATGTAAGTACCAAAGTGTGCTTGGGTACAGTACAAAGACATTATGCACTTTTTATGATTTTGAACCTTTTAATATTGTTTTTATCTCAGGTGAGTGGGTGACTGTTGAAGACAAGTTCAAGTGTATCTCTCTCACCTGCATTTCAAGCTCCTGTCCACGGAGCCCAAAGGGTCTTTCGCCGTCTGCCCACTTGGCCGATGGGACTGCAGACCTAATCCTGGTGCGAGAAACAAACCCTCTAGGCTTTCTCACTTACCTTCACAGGCACACAAACAAACAGGATCAGGTAAAACCAAAAGACATTCAAGAACATAAACTCTCGGGTAAAACTTAAATCAGTCAAAAAAACTAAACTTCTGTACTTTCAGTTTGACCTGCCCTTTGTTGAAGTTCATCGTGTCAAGGCTGTTCGCTTTTCTCTACCCCCTGGAGAAGAGGAAGAGGAGGAGGAGTATAAGGAGGGTGATCAAAAAGTTCAGGCCTCCACTGAGAGAGTACTAGAGGATCCGGAGAAACTGGGCGATGGCAACATTGCAGGACACTCGCAGCAGAATCTGGCAGGAAGGAAGACAAGAGGAAATGTGACATCGAGTAAAGTAAAGAGACAAGGCTTTGTGTGTGGGCCTTGCTGCACTAAACCTCGCTCGATATCAGTGTGGAACTGCGATGGAGAAATTCTACCTCACACCGAGATCTCATGCAGGTACTGAGCATGATTTTTACTGTATTTTGGAGCAAATAAATGAAGCATTGGCGTGGTGACCAATTTTCCACAACACATTTTTCCGAGCACTTTTCCTGTTTAATATCTGGCTCCAATGAAGTATGCAAATCATTTGAAATTTGATTTATGACATCAAGTAGAAGTTTAGGAGTTTAAAACCAAAAACTTTGCATCTTCTCATTTGAATGTTTCCTTATATGTCTCTCTTCACAGAGTTCATGGCCAGCTGGTGCGTCTCTTTGCCCGGGGCATCGAGGATTCAGTAATGCCATGAAACCAACCTAACAAAAGAGATGTGATCGACCTAACAGATGACCTCTTCCTTGACTTTGTTGGAAAGGAGATCATTGTGTAAATAATGTATACGATGGGTGAGAGTCTTAAAAGGTGAACGTATAAGACGTACAGGAAAGCAGAGATGTCATTTAAGCTCATTTCACTTTTTGTAAGCGCAATATTTCAGCCGTTCCTATATTTTCACGGAAATATTTTGAATAGTGATATCATTAACATATTTGGGCGATGGATCAGTTTTAGATCTGTCGTAATAAATGTTGTTCATTTCACTGATTTTATAGCTTTTTTGCAGAGCAAAAGTTTTAGTGCATTGTGAGAGGTAATGTTAAACGCTGTCAGGTTTAATCATCTTGTCTAGGGCTTGTACATGGGAGTTACATGGGTGTCACAAACAGAGTAAATTACATGTTTTTAGGGCGTGGACTCATTCCAGTCAGCATTCTTAACAGCTCAGTTGCATGTACAGGATGTCAGTTGGTTAAATATTTAAAATTATGAATTCATATTTGTGTGTTTGTCCAAATAAAGTGTAATGAATGCATACAGATCCTTAATAAGCTCGATTGTATTTACGTATCAGATACACCACAGACACTACATGAAAACAAACCAAAAAAAATACTTCCGTTTTCTTTTAAAAATGGCAGATTATGAAATTGATGTATTATTATCAATGTTAAAAACAGCCATGTTGCTTAATATATTTGTGGAAACTAAGATACTTTTTTCAGGGTTCTTAGATGAAAAGAAAGTCCATCTTTTTGTGGCATAAATGTCTTTACTGTCACTTTTGATCATTTTAATACATTTAAATATGCTGAAGAGAAGAATTCATTTCTTTCAAAAAGAAACTTGGCATATATTGTGAATTAAAAGATCATATGTAATGTAGTTTTTTTTTTTTAAATAAGGTGTTTTCATGAATGAGTTGTATTTTAGGGTTTGTTAATATATCTTATAGTTTGTAAGATAGGCCTACTTCAGTATTCCACTCTTATCATCAAATCATCTGCCTCTGGAAACCAAAGAAAGACATTACTGTCTGTCAGCAGCTGATAAAAAATTGATCAACGGCAGGCTATTCATACTGACCCTGTAATGCTATTTAAACACTGTAATCCTGGTTAATTAATAATTACCCATCTTAAGTGTAAGGGACAGAGGGTGTCTTCCCTCCATCAACCTGGTGGAGACGAAAATCTATGACAAAACTGTGTCTGTCCTTCATGATTACTGGTTACATCTTCAGCAGTATATCCTCAGGACTAGTTCATTCCACACCTTTTTGGTCAGCTTCTTGGCATTCATGGCTTTTCTGGTGGCACCGGTACAACCAGATCTATAACAGTTAAATATATCCATAGAAACATTGGCTTTACATGCATTCACTGAAAACAACAAGAGTTAAAATTCCTGTGATACGACATCAAAAAGCAACACCCGCATGTCCTTCCAAATCTACAAAAAAAAAAACTCCGCTTTTTTTTGCAACTGATTACCACAGCAAAAACTATAGCTTGCATTTATCATATTATCTTTCACCCTTCCATTCCAAAAAACTACTTATGCAACCTTTCAGCTAGATACACACATAGATAATATGCACCACAGTCATGACATCACTATACTCAAAAAGCACACTTAAAAAAAAAATCGTATTAAACATGCCGGTTAAACAGCACTAACTCTCACGCCACGTTATCAGTGAAAGCAGGTTACCTGTATTTACAGCACCTTCAGGAACAGCCTTCAGTTTCTTTTACAATGTGTTTTTCACAATGCTGTCAAAATTTGGCGCCGACTGCCACCTACCGGTGAACGACAGGAATGACAGTTTTGCTCTTAATCCACAATGACCACCTATTAAATAATTTTATTCAAAAAATATTATACGCTAAACATTCCAAAAATGTTTTACAAAAACGTTCTCTATATTTCTATAATTTACACAAAAATACCATAAGTAGAACTACTACTGTTGTGAAAGAATAAAGGACCTCCAAAAGACAACGTAAAAAGGTTTTAGAAACTTTTAGTTGCTTTATTTCTTTTGCAGATCACAATAGTGGTCAATAACAAGTTATCACGATACCACCGTGATGATAACAGCAGTGACTAGTTTCATTCTGCTCTGTAGGAGTTTCGCTCCAACCCCAGTAAAACACCTGAAGCTAACCAGGTCTTCAGGATTCCAAGCAGGACAGCAGATCTTAAGAATCATAAACCAATGAGCATTCTTTTTAAACAGTTAACCACCAGAAAATATCCTCTTTTGAAAAACACCACAAGCAAACGATTTGGAAGCGTGTATTTTTTTTATACATCAAATATTTGAGATGTCCAAATATTAAAAGAACAAATCTGTGTAGACAAACTTCATAAAGAACAATAAGCTAGAGGTGAAGAGGATGAAACAATTAATTACTTGTATACATTATTAGAGCATGATTTCCCCCAAAGACCTCAACACACTGAAACAATCAAGCAATGCAAGTCACATGCTGCTTTATACATACTGACGGCTTCAAAAACAAGAGAAGGATCTGAAACTACTGTCTTGTGACAGCTTACCACAGCTGAAGAATACCCTCATCCCCTGCAGCATGTGCAAATAATTGAGTTCATACAAACATCACATGTATTCGTTGGCAAGGCGGGCTGTTCACTGGCCTTAACACTAACAATGTTCCAAAAATATTTAAGTTTCCATTTCTTTAAAAATAAATAAAACCTTCACCATTTAAAAGCAGCAGTAAACATCATCAATAAGGCAAAACGTTGCATCAAGTAAACATCGTGCTGCTGGATAGTTCACTCTGTGATGCTCCAGTGGGTTGATGTGCATGATCTCTACCATCTCCACTGTCTTCCCTGAGCATCCGGACCCCAGTCTGATCATAATGTCCTCAGGAGCTTATGGATATGAACTATCCAATGCACTCCCAGCGCATCCGCTCGGGCCTACGGTGAGTTTGTCAGCCTGGGCTGTGGCTGGTGGCCCTCCCTCGTGGGTCTTATGGGAGTGAACGTCCTTGCTCCTCGATTGGAGAGTGAGGTCAACTGAAAGTCCAGTGTTGGTGATGGTCTCCTGGATTGCAGGGGCTCATTAATATCTTGTCTCCTTTTTTATGGAGGCACTTTCCAGAGGACGGATTCTTCAGTAGATTCTCCTTAAACATTACACAAAGAACATTTTATTAATAAAACTAGTTGAATGGGGTGAAACCTTCAGATCACAGGATTTTAAACTTTTTTTTTTTTTTAAATTGATCAGGATATGTTCACCTTTCGCTTAATGCAGCATTATTTATTTTTGCTTGGGACTATACGATTTGTAAAAGTCTAATTAATGAACAGAAAATTATAAATAAATAAATAAATAAATAAATAAATAAATAAATAAATAAATAAATAAATATTAAAATTAAAATTAAAATTAAAATTAAAATTAAAATTAAAATTAAAATTAAAATTAAAATTAAAATTAAATTAATTCAATGGTTGTTTACTCTAATATACAAAACTTATAAAAATGTAGTACGTTTTTGTGTGTGTGTGTGTGTGTGTGATTAGTGTTTGATCAAGTTCACCTGCTAAAAAGATTGCAACAGACATCAAGTAAAACAGAACAGGAGTAGAATCAGATAACAAAATGAAGAACTACCAGTTGAGTAATTCATTTCTGTTCAGAGCGGACACTTACTTCTGAGAACACCCATTCTTGTTCTGGAGCCAACCTGCTGCCTTTGCCCTTCAGTGTACAGAGCTCAATCTTCACTGGCTCTGGGTAAGGAGTTGCGTGCAGGCAGAGCTGTTTCCCTATGTTATGCCTCAGTTCATTATGGGATGTATATTCAAAGTACTGAAAACAAACATCACAATGAACGTCTGTTCTTTTTGGACCAAGTAGTAAAACCTAGTCCAAAAGCTTTAAAAAGCACTCTTTATATCAATGTGAATGAGAGTGATGGTAATATACCTGATTGCCGCCCATGTTGTGACATACATACATAATCACAGGCTTTCCCCCATTGTTACTTTCTCCAACATCCAGACATTGCTGTGCTCCCCTACTCTTAAGCTACACACGCACACAAAATAAACAAACCGTTAGTGCCAGAGCGCATTCAAAATGGCCAGTCGTTAGAAATGTTGCACTTACAGCTCCAAACTTGACCGGGGTGAGATCAGGGACAAATGCTTCTGGGTAGACATTGGTTAGGTACCAAGAAAAGTTTTTGCATTGTAAGGTTTCTCTAAGTTTCAAACGGCCGGATATATCTCCGAAGTTGTTCTACACAGCCATACAGGAAACAGAAGTCATTCAGTTAGTAAGCTCTTTGCTTACCCCGACAGTGGATATACTGTACAACCACAAGGTTAAGATTTTAATTCTCCTAAAGCAAAAATAGTTCTTACTTCTTGGGCCATTTTAGCTGCACTTTGGCTGCGTCGATAGTAAATCAGCTTGTAATCGTCCATCCACACCTCAGCCAAGCGCACCTGGTTGCGTGTAATGACCTCTGTACCTTTGGGAAAGGTGTGAGGACTCTTGGTGCGGAACACATGACCCACGACAGAGCAGGGGATTATCTCCAGCTGTCCGCCACACTGCCAAACCTGACAGCGCAAAACACATCCACATTTAACAAATCTCATTATAATGGCTGCAGGGGAATTCTGAAGAGCTGGGACTGACCCTGAAAGACATCTCGATGTTTTCTCCGCCCCATATCTCCATTTTGTCATCATAGGTGCCAATTTTATCAAAATAAGCCTTTGATATAGAAAACAAACCACCGGCAAATGTTGGAGTTCTGAAAGAAGGAACAGGAGAAATACAATAAGCAGGGTGTGTAGCCAGAGAGCAGGTGTCAGATCCTTTTACTTTTCAACTCACTAGTATGTGTTTTTTTCTAATAAGTTTTTTTTTTTATAAATAGTATTTGTTTTCCTCATGCATTCCATCAGTGTCACTTCAGCTGGAAATTGCAATTTCCTTGGTTTATCTGAATATATATTTTTATATTATTGTTTTTTTTGTTTTTTTTTAATAAATCCAAATAAGGGGGAAAAAGATTATTTTTAAAAAACAGGCTCTGCAAAAGGTGAAAATGGATGATGCACCTGTAGAAATTTACTGTGCAGATTGTAAGGTCAAGATAGCAGATTTACAACAACTAAATTAGAAATATAATCTATTATAACCTAAGTGGATATAACATTGGTCATAATGTTGCAAATCACACATGAAAAATTGTAAATACAAATCAAATACAATTGTTGTTACAATTATTAAAAGCCATTATGTATTCCTTAATCTTAAAGAAAACGCTTATAATGAATTATAAAAATGGAAACCTATTAGGGCTGTCCAATAAATCGCATAAAGCTGCAATTTTATCTATTAATTTAGATTTTTATTCAGAAACGGCACAAAGAAATTACATCATACCTATCATATGTGCACAGATATGATGCATGCGCACATTGTCAGTAAATATTATTTCCTTCATTGTGAAATGTTTTGTTATGCACTGAATACATCTAGAATGTATGTATGAAGCTTGTTTGAAAAAGCAAAAACAGTTCCCAAAAATTGCAATCGCAATATTGGTTAAAAAAAAAAAAAAAAAAAAAAAAAACACAATATGATTATTTTGTCCATATTGCACAGCCCTAAAACCTATAATGTAAAACAAATGCATGTAATTTCCGTTTCTCAAATAATTAACCAGATATTATTTTACCAGGATGTTGCTAAAGGGAAAATGCTTTTAAAAAAATAAAAAAAATAAAAAAAAATAAAAAAAAATGACATAAGATGTGACATCATGCATCTTAGTTCAAGGCAGCCACATACAGTACACAAAGAGAGATTATGATGTACTTTATGATAGTATAGGGTGTTTAATTAGCTGAGGACACATATAGCCGATTCTTAGTCATCCCTTTTAAGACATAGCCATAGTAAACTCAGCGAAAGTGGTTCATTTGATACTCTGTGAAACCAGATACAACCAGCCTAGTCATTTCATTCATAAAAATTGGATTGACAGGAAGAACCTTGCGATGAATGAAAAATAATTCCAAGCATTTCATTAACAACCCACACTGTATAAATGGGGCAGTCGTGGCCTAATGGATAGAAAGTTGGACTTTCTCCACATTCAGTACCACGACTGAGGCGAGACCCTTGAGCAATGCACCGTTCCTCCAACTGCTCACCGGGCACCGCAGCAATTACTGCTCACTGCTCCGGGTTCATGGTGTGTGTGCACTTGGACGCAGAGCACAAATTCCATACCTGGCCACAAGTCACTTCACTTTAGATGAAGCACAATACTTCCAGACAGAACAAATGTAAATCACACATCTCATAAATTTGCATTACATGGTTCTCTGGAATTGCAGACAGCAACCCTTCTGAGAAATACCCCTATCTGATCACCTTGTCAAGATGTATTTTGGGTGAGGAATTTTTGGGTAATGGACGAACATTTTTGGGTAAACAATACATCTAACAGATAAAAAAGCAAATACAGTTGTCCTGAGAGAGGTAATTATTGATGCGTCAACAACATGAACACATAAAATTGTATTTGAGCAAGGTTCAAAATGTAAATAAAATGTGTGACTTACTTTACTGGATACGTCTCATCTTTGCGTTTAGCGTTCTCGTAATCTGGAATACCCTCCCAGCCGAATGTGAGACTCCAGTCAAAGTTGCCTCTGTTATGGGCACGGGCAGATGCCACAGGCTTGTGGAACTGGAAAGAGTTTAAATCAATGGTTGTGATCTCAGGGCTCACCACGGCATAGGGCTCCTCAACAATGCGGGCAAGGAGAGGCTCGAGCCAGCCATGGAAACACTCACCTAACAACAAAAACATGACAAGAGAGAAAAGAGAGTTGATAAATATGCTGTTCAAGCACATATGCCAAGATGACATGTCACATATTTTTAAGCCTTTGAACGCATACAAGGTATCAGAAAACCCTACGCAGGTGTAACATGAGTTGTTAGGCTTCAATCCCGCCTACAGTGGCTCAAAGCAAAGCTTCACATACTAGTCCTTTGTCATAGCGCATAACTTTGCAAATGACATTAGTGCCAGAAGGGAAAAAAAAAGAAATGCATGGGAGTAGCCTCTTTAAGCTAATGCTTTTGCACCTGAAGAGCAGGTTCCTGAAAAACTACTTTCAATCCAGTCACAAAATAAAGACTGACGGATGTTAATGACGTGTTAACAGAAACTGGTCTGCTGTGTGTGGCAATGGGCTGGGTAAGTCATGAAGATGAAATACGTACAGTGAGCATCAAGAAAGGTGAGGATTTCTCCCTGAGCTTTGCTGGCTCCGAGAAGCCTCGCAGTGATGAGGCCCTTCCTCTCCGGCTGACGCACTACCTTCACAATCTTCAGGGACTTCACATACTCATCCAGCTTCTCATGGAGGTGTTCTGCAAGAACATACAAGAGCAAATGTCAAGTAGAAGACAGACATCAGTGTAATCTTTGTGTGTTTCTTCTGTATTGTAAAGTGCCAATAATATCAACATAAAAATAATACCTTAATACAGGTTAAATTGATCAAAAAGCACAGTAGATATATTTATAACTCTACAAAAGATTTATATGGCAAATAAACGCTGTTCTTATACAAGTTTCCAAAAAAATCCAGTCTGTTAAGACAGTTACCATATCAGCATAATTAAAATATTTCTCATAGCTACTGAATATTCAGCTTGGCCAGCACAGAAATTAATCTGATATATAATAAAAATAAAAAATAAATAAATAAAAATCATACATTTATAAATGTATAAATATCAGAATGAGAATGATGTGCTTTATTTTAAATATTCAAAAACCAAATGTATTATTTAATGTAATAGTATTTCACTATATTATGGGTTTACTGTTTTCGATAAATACTTTATAAATGACTTACAACCCCACATTTTTCAGCTATAGGCATTAAGATGAATACTTTCAACTGTCAAGTGTTCAATGTAGCATTAATTGTAGTCTAAAAATAGATTGAGCATATTTGCTTCCTGTGGTGAGACCATAAACAAGTTTACACACTTCCTTTATCTCATCTCTTACAGCACTAACAAAGTACCAGGAGTACAATGAAGTTAATGAGAACAGTTACACTAATGAGGTTAAAAGCTCTTGCTTGCAGATTAATAACACAAATTAATTGCCAGCACGTTTCTATTAATGTTATATTAATGTTTTCTACAATGCAATATGATTTCTTTTGTTTTCACAGTTTTTCTTTTTCATCTTTAGCTGGTTTCTTGATCTTTCTACTCTATGTTTGTGACATTTTTCATCGATCTGAAGATGCATTAACACAAGTGACATTCCGCTGAATAAAACTGTTTGCCACTAAGCCAGGAACATGGATTAACACGACTTCTACAGGTAGTTAATTTTTAGAGCATAAACTGATAAGGCCGGGCCCACCTGCCATGCTGGCGTCATCCACCAGTATGATTTCTTTGAGAAAAGCCGCCGGGGAGGTGTGCAGCACACTGTACACAGTGCGCAGAAGAGTTGACCAAGCCTCGTTATGAAACACAATGATCACACTTGTGGTGGGGAGCGGAGGACATCTGCGAAACTTTCGCTCAACACACCTATAATACACGCATTAGAGAAAATAATAATAATAATTACATGTGTAATATATATGTACGCACACACACACACAAACTAAAAAATAAAAACAAATATATATACACATTTACAAAATGCACACACACATACATATATATACATATATATATATGGTATGTATGTGTATATATATATATATATATATATATATATATATATATATATATATATATTTAAATGAGAAATGTCATGTGTAGCCTTTAAGTTGCTACACTAGGCTAACTGATAAAATCGTCAGGGCAGCGCTGACAACACGTTTTTGTGTGAGTGTGTTACTGTGGTGTGCGTCTGCAAGGACGTGTGATTATTACAGTTAGCTATGCGAAGTGATATGGAACTGTAATGCGGTCAAGAGAGCTGCCTGGAACTACTTTCTCTGTGCGTTTCCTTGAAAATAAATGCACACCTCAGAACGTTCGTCAGCCAATCAGATTCAAGCATTTAACGGCCCCGTAGTATAAATAAATAAATTATATATATGCACTTACACAGTTTTAGTACGTATATGCCTACAAGTATACAGTTTTAGTTTGTGTCTATATCATTTTATTACGTTTTTTGGCATCTTCGGTACATCATGTTAGTATTAGTAAAGTAGTATTAGTAAAGTAAATGTAAAGTATTTTATGGTTTATTTTTAGTTAACTACAATAACTTTGAGGTGTGCATGTTTGTCAGGGTTAAAGTAATATTCTAAATGCCCAAAATACATGTTTAAACATTGTAATTACCTGCATTATAAAAATGAGTACGTATGCAAATTGTTCAAGGCCTGGTTCTTAACACGGTGTTTAAATACAAGATTCAAAAGGAAACATAATACGTCAACCTTTTGTTCAGTGATGCAACAGGTGAAGGTGTGATTAGAAACTGCCAAAGCAGCAAAACAGTAAAGACCCTAATCTACAATGAGTGTTTGGGCAGCATTTATATGGCTTTAGCCCCAGCTCTTAAATCAACAGATAAATCTGCACCCTTATGTTTCTGTGTAAACAGATGAAATGAGTCAATGCAAATTAAAAGGCATCTAAAATGCCAGCAAACATTATAACGTGTCATGAGTGCTGTCTTACTATAACCTAAAAAGGGAATCATTATGGCGGCAGATTGCTCACTGAATTGAATGAATTGTTTGTATTCCACATTTTCGCATGGTGCCCAACAATGTGCCCATTCTTACTCGGGTGGACGGGTGTCATCTCCAAGACCGCGGTGCAAGGAGATTCGGTCACTGGCAAACTGGTTGAAGCAGTGCCTGGTCATGCCCTCCTGCTTCTCCTTCTCCTCCTCTGCAGTCATGCTGGCTTTCTGGAAGGCTGCGGCGTTGGCTCCTGGTGCTTCAGGGTCCTGAGGAGGTCTCTCAATCCACGGTTTGAGATCAGCCAGAGTGTAGAAACCAGGGGGGCAGTTTCGGTCTGGGGTGGGCACCACTCCCACCGACAGGGGCTGCGGGGCTCCGATCTGGAAGGCAAAGTTATTGACCGCCCCGCGGACCATTTCAAACACTCTCTCCTTTTTGTTAGAGAGGTCTTGCAGCCAGGGGTCCTGAAGCGAACCACTGCCAACGTCCCTCTGAAGCACCACCAGAATGACCATAAAAAGTGTGCCACCCAAAATAGTAAGTTTAAGGGGGGAGAGTCGACGTCTTAGACGCATTCTGTTGGCCGATCTGGAGCACCAAACTGTGAAAACAGACAATAATGATCACTTATGACAGAATTTTTTTTTGTTTATTTACACAAGCTCCCCTACAAAGCAATCCATGCCCCCCTTTTAATTAGCAAAGAAAGGCTGCACTGTGGACTCTCAAACGGATCTCAGCAACAGAGCAAACAAACCTCACCTGACAACAAACACCCGCCCCACCTGATCCTTCCTTCGCCCTGCTGGATTCACGTGGCAGCAGGTGGCTCAAAGCACACTCCCACTACACTTAAAGGGTGGCGTTAGAAGCTTTGCATAAATACACTTTAAAATTGTGACACGTCGCCTGTGATCTGACTAACAGAACAAGACCAAAAAAAACTAAATCCTGGATGGTCATCTTGAGAACTGCCTCATTTTCCTTGCATTTCAACCTTAAGTAGTTACTTTCAAAATAGGAAATGTCAGGACAATGGAAGGTATGGTGTTAAATGAATCAGTAACCTCAGTGCCCATGGAACCAGTCTATTTAAAAACATCTACATCACAAATCCCAAGACGGGTAATGGCCAACAGAGACTTCTGCTATTCTTCTGCGTAGGTGTTCAGACTTACACAGTCATTCAGTCTTAAACTGGTTCTCCTGCATTAATACTCTGTGAGTCGAATGGTTATGAGCTCAAATGGATATTATTATTACAACCACAACCTATGAAGTAACATATTGGTTAAGCTGTATTGTTCTTTACTAATAATGTGAGTGTTTCGCAAATTTCGCAAACCTCCAAGCACTTCCTTAAAGTTAACCAAAAATTAATGCCACGCAACCTGACAACTAAGCGAAACTTATCTGAACAGTAAAGGAAGTGAGTGAAGAATTTATGATGGTTAAAATATTTACAGTATGAGGCAAACCTTAACCTTTCATTGCTTTCTAGAAGCCTTGTTTTCAAATAAATGAGGATAATGAACGACTAACAAGCTTCTGTGTGTTAGAAAAAGGTAATTCACACTATTGAAAATTAAAAATGAAACTCGCTTATGTCAAGGAGGTAAGGAAGATATACGCCGAGGTTATTTTGTTGACGAAAGGCATGACGCGAAACACGTTGACACAAATAAAAGACTTATTTGGTTAAATCTTTTAAACTTACCTGTAACAATTTCAGTCAATCATGCGCTTATCCCAGAGGAAGATTATATAGATACGCCGCTCCTCGTTTAACGAGACACCGCTTGTTTGAGATGCGAGTCGATGGACGGATGTTGTTACTCTGTAACTTCGCGTTTTAGAGACATTGGGTCCACTAAGCTCGCGACGGTTTTAGGCGACCAGCAGCACTGGCCTCCCGGCTTCCCTTTGAACGCAACAGGTGCCATTCGTTCAAATGATTGAGAGTCGTCTGGGTCCTAAAGCCGAAGATTCCTTCTAGCGATGATGGGGATTTTGATTCATCTCAGTGATTCGAATCTGTTGAGTAGGTTCGTGTTCACCAAAAAGATTCATTCACGTATAATTCTGACGTTTGCAACAGGTTGCGACTTGTCTTTCTGAGAGTCACCAAAATGAGTCATCAATCGCTTCGTTCAAAATAAGAAGTCGTTTTGCGTGTCCAAAACTGCTAAAATCATGTTGGTTCAAATGGGGAGATTCAGTGAACCAAAGTGGTTCAGTCAGTGTAAGAGAATGATTCACTGTAAAGATTCGTTCAAAAACAGCTCAAAATCATTTAACTGTGGGATAACAGGTTTATTCTGTGGAGTGACAATTTTAAAGTTGGTTTCTGTGTTGCTTTGCACTTTCCTAAAATTGGATGACGGTGACTATTTAATTAAGGCTCAGGAAAGGATGTGATAAGTTAACAAACTATACCTCAACAAATATAAATTATTAACTCGGCTGCAATTAAATGCAATGCCTCTTGTGTCGCGTACGTGTAATCGAATACAGATTTATTCAGACATTTGAGAAAGGCTGGCCGAGATGAAATGGGGTCGGTACTTCTGTAGGAGAGAGTCGTGATTACAAACTATCGACTGACATGAGACTGCTGCTACTTGAAGAAAAGACACCAAGCTGAGCATGAACAAAGAGAAGAGTCCATTAACACAACAATCACTAGAGCCACTCACACCCAACAATGGCCTGTCTGTCTACCTGATAGCTTCGTTTTGAGGTATTAAATTCTCTTGATGCACTGAATAAAGGTTGAAAATAAAAGGAAACGCTTGTAACGGTTTAACAAATGGCACACTCCAACGTCCATGATGTAGACTACACTATTGAAATGTATGCTAGAAATTTGTATATGCGATGTATTTTTACATAGAAAAACGAAAATTTGAATTGTACAGAACATTGTATTATAAATTTGCTTATTTTGCTAGGTAATTTCCATATACATAAAAAAAAGTGGGCTCAATGTAAGCCAAATCTTGCACATTTTATAAATGACTTTAAATTATATGTAAATCTCCTGGAACAAACAAAAAAACACTGAAACATGTAATGCTCTGAAAACTCTGTAATTTAGTAATTTGCATTTTTATTGGTTTATTTATTTTGAATATATTCTACAAATGCTTATTTGATTTTGTGAATAGAAAACACCTCTTGTTCTGTGGCATTGAATAAATAAAGCAAAAAATTAAAAAAAATAAAACACATTACAATTTTTTTTATACCTGTTATGTTCAATAAAATATATAACAAAATGAACTTAGCACAAAAATGTAAAGATACAATTTTTAAAGCTATATTTAATAAATTGCTGTAAAATACATTTTAATTACTATTAATTTTATATATTTTTTAACAAAAAAATCTAATGTAGGATAGATATAGGCAGATTTTGCACATCAGTATAGTTATGAATTCATGGTAAAAAAAAAAAATAAAAAAAAAATTAACATTAAATTCACTTTAGTGGGCTCAGACCTCCAAAATACCTCTTGTTCTATGGCATTTAATAAAGCAAAGATAAAATAAATAAAACACATTACAGAAAAAAAACATGTTGTACCGATTAAGTTCAATAAATATATAATAAATTGCTGTAAAATAAATTAATATCTGTTATTTATTTATTTTTATTAAAACGTCAAATATAGGTTAGATGTAGCCAGATTTTGCACATTCATTATAGTTATGAATTCATGGTAAAAAACAACATTAAATTCACTTTGGATGGCTCAGACCCCAAAAAGGATATATATATATATATATAAATAAATATATATATATATATACTAAATGTATGTACCAAAAAGTGCAGTATTACACGGTGTTGCATAGATAAGTTTAACATATAACTGAATAAGCCAAATACAATATTTATGATCACACACATACACCTGTTTGCTGTACACACATTTTGCTGTTTGCATTTCTAGTACAACCCTCTCACCGCAGGTGAAGTATGCAAAGCTCTTAGCCACACTCAGTGGAGTATGCATTACATTGAAAGTTACATTTTTTAAATAGAAATGGCTATAGCCCCCCTTGACAATCGACTTTGTCGAAAGTGCTAAATATTTAACCATTTTGTCCAGAATGTTCATTTGTAATTAAAATGAGAATGAATGACAAAATGGAACAGCCTAGTTTTGTTCGTATACAGATTATGCTTAAATAAAACACCCAATTTATTGATTTGCCACCTTTTAATGAAAAAAGGTCCTGAAAGGTCCATGTACCACAAACATTTAAACTAAAAACCATATGTGCTTTTATGTCTATGACAAAGTGAGAATGTTAAACATACATGTACATTCATATTGGGAAATTCATGTTAGGACGGTGAAAGATGTTTCTTGCAATGCAATCAAGATGCATCTACTGTATACAGTGAGAACGGTAAATTCCAGAAATACTCTGCAGCAGCGCTAAACTACGCGTTTGACCAGTAATTGCATAATTTTTCAAAAATGTTGACAAATGTGCAAGCATGACTAAGAGCGCTCATGAGGAAATGCTGAAATGAACTTATGCTGAACACTGTCAAACAAACAATTTTGCAGTCCAGCCACTTTCGTCAGCAACCGCTAAACCCAACGGGCCTCTGTCAGCACATTTATACATATTTACAAGGGTCTTAAGAAGACTATCCCGTTGCTGACCATACAGTGCTGGAATTTAATGAGGTCTTGGTCATATTTGGGTTCATTTTTTCACCGATTTATACATTAATGAATTAAAAGCTGCAATTTGTGTAACACTCAGATGAGAAGGAAATGACATCAGTTAACAATTGAACGCAAAAATGCAAAATTTTATCTAATTAGCACTTAATCTGGCAAAAAAAAAAAATTCGAAATTCACTTTATAAACCTCACAGTGAGCTATTATGCCCTTTTGAAACAACAGACAAACATTTACACACCGTCCACACATACATGGACAAATGACCCAGGAAAATGTGTCCAGTACCATTTTTATCCTTCATTTACCTCATTTGTACACAAATACTAAAAGGGAAAAAACATGTTGATCACTCATAAATCATACAATCTCAAAAATAAAGGGTAGGTAAAAAAAAAAATCTGTCACTGTGGTGGTACCTTTTCAAGAGGTACATGTTTAGACCTAAAAGGATTCATTTTGGCATCTTAAAGGTACATATTAGTACTTAAAGTGTACCTATTTGAACATAATAATTCCAAAAGTGTACCTTTTAAAAAGGTACCACCCTGGTGACAGCATTTGTACCTTTATTTCTAACAGTGTAGAAACTATAAATACAAGTCACTTGTATTAGGATTTCTGTTTCTAAGGCCATCGATGAAGACAGATGTTTTTTTTTTGCTTTAGTGTTTATAATAGAATACAATATGGTAGAGACAGGAAAAAAAAAACAGAAGTGCATAACACTTGTTCTGACATTTAAAACAGTTTACCAGGCGTGTGTAGTGTTCCTATATCAAATACTTTGTTCTTTGGTCAGTTTCTTCCTGCTTCTTGATGCTTGCATATATAATCATTTTTTATTTACATGGTTTAAAACCTGTCAAAATAAATAAAGAATTCAAATGTTGGCATGGAAGAAGTCTTTTCCACAAAATAAAAAAGAAAACCAAACGTTCTTCAAAGTCGTCTTCATCTAAGGCAACAGTTCTTCATCAAATATTTCAGGTACAGCGTACCTAATTTTTCCCAAAAGGTGCATATATATATATACACACATACACACACATGCCCACTAACACTTGTGAGCTAGAGAACTTGAGTGAGTGGTTATATTTGGATCTCAAATCCTCTTCAGAGACTTTTGTTGTCCTTCCTTCATTTCAGTGCACTGAGAGGCATTTGGTCAGTGTTAACTGCAGACAGGACCACTGTTGAGGAAGTAAGTGGTCATATCTCCTTTCCCCTTCACTTTCACCAGTCCACGGCACTCCAGCTGGTAGCCTTTACTTTCTAGTACGTGGTATAAGTCAGTGGTCACCTATAGAACAACATTAAAAACATTACACGCTGAATTTTAATTAGCCAAAAACCAAAGATGAAGTCTGCAATTTCGGCAGCTCCAAAGGAAATTGCAAAATAAAGTCAGTTTTCAAATGGCCAATTCAACTGTCCACCATTGGTTGGATGAACAGATCACCATACCCCAATCTCAGGCCATTGGTTAAAGCATTGTTGCTATGCCAGTCAGGTCCAGATGCTCAAACAAACAGAGCAGTGTTTTTCAACTGATAAAAGTATTGTTAATTCTACACATGTAACTGGAGAAGAAAGTAATTAGAAATTAGAAAGTTAATTGTGACCCTGGACTTCAGTGTCAATTTTTTAAAATTACACATCAGATAAATCAGCTTTCCAGTGATGTGTGGATTGTTAGGAAAGGACGATATTTGGCAGATATACAAAAATGTTAATATCTCGAATCTGATAAATAAATAAAATAAATGTAAAAACAATATTGAGAGAATCACATTTAAAGTTGTCCAAATTAAATTCTTATTAATGCATATTACTAATCAAAAATTTTGATTTGAAAAGTTTAGATATTTACAGTAAGAAATGTACAATATATCTTAATGTAACATGATCTTTACTTAATATCCTCATGATTTTGGCATAAAACAAAATCCATAATTTTGACCCATACAATGTATTTTTGGCTACTGCTACAAAAATACCCCAGCGACTTAAGACTTAAGGTTTGTGGCCTAGCGTTACATTTAAATGTTTCATTTTACTAATAATACTTCGTAATAACTTGGTAATAACTAAGTAGCTAAAAGTTACTAAAAAGCTCCAGCAAACTGCAATTTCAGTAACATGAAGAAAGAGGGCAGCACTCTCTTTATAAATACAATGTTGCACAGAGTAATTGATGTATAGTGTTGCACGTTTGAAGGAGGAAATTAATGGGGGATTCTAAGCTGCATTTTGCCAAAAATAGTCTTGTATAAGCAGAGAGTTTATTATGTTGTGGTTACCTGGATACGATCAGGAACACCTGTGCTGTCCATGCGACTGGCCACATTCACAGTGTTGCCCCATATGTCATACTGAGGCTTTCTGGCTCCAATCACACCAGCAACCACTGGCCCAATATTCAAACCTGTGGTGAAAATACATTTGTCACCGTCTGCTCTAACAAACCCCCGAGCCTCTGAGTCTGCAAGCCAATTCATAAACACTGTCTCTGCATTTTCCAAGTTAAATATATCAGGTGAAGTCCACGGTGAAGACCTACTTACCTATCTTCATCTGAAAATTGTTGAATGAGTGTTCGTTGATGTACTTCATCTGTTCTCGTAGCCTCATGGCATAGTCAGCAAGAGCTAGAATGTGTGTGCGGCCCTCTTTGTCGTACGTCGAGTCGTTCAATCCAGATGCTGCCATGTAAGTACTACCAATAGTTTTGATCTTCTCTAGCTGCTTATATTTCTCTTCCGAAATGATCTATTAACAATAAAGAACAAAAGATAAAAAAAAATGTTGGTGGCAGCCATGTTTTATTTGCTTTGTCTTGGTAACCTCCACATTTGGTCATGGAGGAAGTTTGTCATGGATGATGAATACTTTATTGATAACTAAAAACAATTGCTTTTACATGGAATTTTTGTCTCCACGCCAGTAGGTGTCAGTATAAATCAGTCTTCTAAAATCCACAAAATGATACTTGCATTTCAGAAGCAATTAAAAAACGTTCTTACCTCATCAAAGTCAGCGATGATCTCATTAAGCAGTCTCAAGCACTCCACACCCTCATTGTTGGCCTCCAGTTCAGTGTAAAACTCTGAGAAGTTGCTAATGGAGGCAAACATAACTGCCACACATTCACATGATTGATAGTAGAGCTCATCGTTTCGACGCTCTCGGGCGAGGAAGTGGGCAGCCACATCTTTGGGCAGGATGTTGTGAAGAAGACGACGGTTGTAGGCCTGCAGCTCCTCCATCTCTTCTTTCTCTTCAGTGGCCTGGTGAAGAATGACAGCGAGTAAGTCATGGGCTATGCTGGGATCCTACTGGCAATGTATTTTCGCTAAGTGATCGATTCGGAGACTGAATACACACCTGTAGCTTCCACAGGAAGTCAAGGCGTGCGGTGGACTCGACCTGCTGTGCGTGCAGATAGAGAGCCAGCACAAATACAGTAAGGATGACTGGAATCGACACCCTCAGAGACACCTTAGACACCGTTTCCTGGCTGTGTGGGAAAACAACAACATGTACAGATTGGACTTTGTTAGATATGGAACTAAAAACCTGGTGTGAATTAGAGTAAAGTTTCCCCTTTATTGTACCCTTTATTACAGCTAACTCATATATACAGTAAATAGTGTATATATTGGTACAATATACAAACTACATATTTTGACAGCCATATGGCAAAATAAAGCATGAACTCACCAATAATTAGTTTCATTGAAAGAATACCTGTGTAAAAACAGACATATATCCATTAGTGACCAACATGACCCACTAAAAATAAACACCCAGAAAAAAATGGGTCATTTACATTAAAAGGTTATTTCCCCACATACATTATTTTATGTAACACATTTAAATCGGCTAATTTAAATGTAATTTCAAACAAACAAATCTTACATTAAATGCCATAACATTTTACAATAAGTAGCTTCAGTCCAAATTTGCATTTGCAAATTCTACATCATTATTTTAAATATTTAACTAAAATGTTATTTAACGATAAAACTGCATGCTTCAACTGTTAAATGTTTTTGGTCCTTCAATTTCTAATAAAAAAGGTTCAAAGTGATGTTTTTCTTTTTTAAATATGATTTTACATATAATCGGCCTCTTAAGATAAACTCAAAACAAATGATGATTTTGAACCACTGGTCATTTTAGGCCCATTTTAGCCATTCTTAAACCCCTAAAAAGGAACAAAATGTGCTTTTAACTTGCTTTAACACAGGAATGTCTTGGATTATAATATTTTTTTTTTCATTATAATTTTTAACTCAAAATCTACCAATGCCACAGCAAAAAAAGCTACATAATACACTATTATTTTAATAGCAATATTAATTAATACAATTGTCTTTTTCTTGTGAATACAGTTTCCTTTTTAGACCTGTTTTATTAATATGTAGATATGCAGCTGTACCGTACTGATGATGATGCTGTAGTTTCTAGTCATTTTAGTATTGACCTAATGCCACTTACTTACAAGATGAATTTTGCATGAATAACACTCACATTGCATTGGCGGTGACCAGCAGGTCAGCGTTGTCTAGCAGTGTGACTAGAGGCCACTCCACTAGCAGCAGGAAGCAGACCTGGATGAAGAGCATGAGGACCAGCTTGCCTATACTGCTGATGTGCAGGAAGACGGAGCAGCACAGCAGAGTCAGCAGCACACTGTATGTGAAATACTAGAAGTAGAGGAGCAACACCATCACACAACATGCCTTTACCATGAAAAAAGGGCCCAGTTTTTTTCACAAGTTAACGTTTGCTTAAAAAAAAGGGTTTTAGTGAGCAAGAAACTGTTGATGCAGAAGGTTGACATATGAGCATATATATGCACATCATACATATACAGATGGACACACACTGACCTCGGGTAAAGGACAAGCTGAAGGCTGCCCAGGACACAAGAATGGCTCTATTAGTTCAGTCAGATTATACAGCTGACACAGTGTGAGCGAATCAGAAATATTCAACTGTTCAGTCACACATTTAAGCAGATCCCCCCGGTCACAGGTAAACTGACGGAGAAATAAAAAACAACAACACGCATTTAGTGCACAATAATAGAAAAGAATAGAAAAACACATCATACTGTCACTAAAGGGGTCATGCCCTTTCATTTTACAGTCGATGTGTTTACAAACGAGACACAATTCAATGTGGGTCTTTTAGTAAGATTGAAATGAAAAGACTCTAATGTTCCGATGACTCTAATGTATATGTAACTCTCTTGTTTTTTACTTTGATATGTATTGAGTTACTTGTGTGTTTTTGGCCTCACATCACAGCAGTGTTCATTTGTTACCGATGTAGGCTGTCAAACACATGATATCAAATGATCAAATCTTCAAAAAAGCATTTTTTCATAGTTCCTCCAGAAAGGCTGATTTGGATCAACCCAATTAATTTGTTTTTAATATAGGCTAGTGTTTTGTTCATTTGTTAGACTAAATACCAGCTTAATTTTACAAAACAATAATTTCAGGCAAATGGTGAGTTACAGACTAATGTTTTTTGTCTTCTTCTGTGCAGTATAATGAAAGCGTTGTGAAACTGCACAGCGGTTGAGCTTTTTAAACAACACAATCCGTTGGTATGTATGCCTATGAAATACGACCGAACCAATCGGAGTAGGAATTGTAGATAATCATGGCAGGTTCGTAGAGAAGGACCTGTCTGATCGGGATGGGACCTGGGGCAAGGCTGCTTGTGTCTGCAGACAGGTCCTTATCTTCAAACCTGCCATGATTATACAAACAGACCCTTTTGATGAGGGGGTTTAAAGCAGGACAGAGTAGCTTCCAAATGATGTTTTTTGATGTAAAAATCTTGATGAAATTATAAGTGGACATCAGAGAACAGAACAAAATAAAAAAACAAAGGCAGGCCATGACCCCTTTAAATATGAAATTAAAAACAAGTGTTTCCAGCAAGGAATCAGCAGAAAAAAACAACTATTCAATTTCAATTCAATTTTTATGTTACGCAAATTTTAGCCAATTGACAATTTAATCATTGTTAAATTTGCAATAATAATTATTTAGTCCTGGATTACATAGCTAGAGTATACAGTAGTCAACGTTTGAAGTGGACCATAAAAGTTCATCAAAGTTGTCCTAAGACAAGAATAGGTTTTTGAGTGTAGGACAACTTTGATGAAAGGTATTGATCCACTTCAAATGTTGACTACTGTATATACAAACACACATATTATTCACATTTATGCTCTTTTTTTTCTATAGGAGAGGATGGCAGCAACAGCATTTCCAGATTTAAAATGAGGAGTATATATATTTTAATTTGGTGTTCATTTTAAATCTGGAAGAATGATGTCATCTTCACCTGTTTAAATAAATAAATAAACCAAAACTAATCAAAGTGATACTAAATTGAGTTTGAAAGCCAAGCTCAACTTGGGAAATTAGTGCTCATGCTAGTGTAGAATTACAGTGAAGAAAAAAAAACTGACAAAGGATTTTTTTTCACCCAGCAACATACTCAAATTCCTACCATATTAACAAAGGCAGAGATGAAAAGAAGCAGAATTGTAAAGACTCCGACGAGTGTGCTGTTGACACGAGACTGAACAATTCTCTTTGACACTGTCTGCAAGGTACCTGGGAAAAGCTGAAAGAGACAAAAAAAAAATCTATATAACAATGAAAATCATTGATTATACATTAGCTTTATTTAAAAATGTAGTCTAGATTTCATATGCATAAATGTTTAGGATTGAAGGACATAGTAACTGACCTTAACACAGGAGTAAATGGCACATATAAAGAGGACATGGGCGAGAATAATAAAGATGCTGATGAACATACCCAGCATTAACGGTGTACTGCAAGGCAAAATACATGGCACAAATTCAATATATAATAAAACAAATATATATCTTAACATTTAAACAATAAAGAACACTACTTCACTCACTGTGGAAATATGATGATTTGTATAAAAACAATAAAGCAGAAGACGACTAGTGTACAGGCCACATAACCACCAAAACGATCATCCACCTTTTTTGAATACTAAAAGCAGAAAAAGTTGTTATTGTTAGCAGTTCTGTTTTTTTTCCCAGTACTCGTGAGTTTATAAATGTTGTGTCAGTGCTGTACAGTGTTAAACCCATTTTACAAGCTGTCTACAGACCTTTTTCTCCAGAAAAGGTGTTTGGAATGTGAGCAGGAACTTCTTGACGTGGTCTTTCCGCAGCTGGTCAATGCTTCGAGCATCGATGGCACGTCCTAAAAACTCATCGACCTCGTCCTCTGGGTTTAAGGCCTCTTGGGCACAGCGGCTAGAGAGAGCCAAAAAAGCTACATTATTGTAAATCATAATAATATGTTGATTTTATTAATACTATCCTCTCATAACTTAAGCTACTATTTTTGATCAGCTACAAAAAAAACATAAGCATTAGCGGTTGCCAAACTTGCTTGAAACCTACTCTATACCATATATTTTATGTTGGCTCTATTCTAAAGCAACTCCCAGATTGTGAAAACAGCCTGTGAAATCTAACCCGTAAGCTCCTTCAGAGCCAGAGAGAATGGATTTGTGTCCTAATAAAAGCAGAACTCACTTATCTTTGCTGGAGGCTTCATCTATGCCCTGTAAACAGACAGGTAGATTAGTTACAGTGGGTAGTAAAAACACAGTGGAAATAGAAAAACACATTCTGGGTTTCATCTCAGACAGCTCCAAAGCCAACCCCACAGAGCCACTGCTGCTTTAATTAACACTCAGGGACTTCAAATTACATTCAGAGCGAGAGAGTGAGAACATGACAGAGACAAGGAATGAGTCTTACACTGCAAATAATCATGTTCTTGTTTTCCAGAAAAAAAAAAAAAAAAGCAAAACTGCCTAATATTATACAAACATATTTTTAAATGTATAGTATATAATTATTATATAGTATATATTATTAGTATAATTATATACTAATAATATACATAAAATGTTTAATTAACTGTATATTTGCATGCATATTATTTAAAATAATATATTATAAATACAAAAATATATTATATAATAATATAATATATAAAATAAGTTTAATGTTGTTACATTTTCTTACCCTGGTGACTTATTTTCATATGAATCTTCATTTTTTAAAAACGTAACAAGGATGTTACATATTATTTTATGCAAAAATACTGATTAAAAACCATATACATTTACTTGCAAATCAAAACTATGATAATACATTATATTTTAGTTTATAATACACTTTAAATATATAAACACACATAAAATATTTTTAACATATCACTTTAAAGAATACATATTGAGAGGTGTTTTAATCAAATTAAGTTTTTTGTTGTTGTTGTTTTTTTTTACAAAATATAAAAACCATAACCATAAGTTATATTTTTTTATTACTTTAAAGAATATAAATTTATCTCATTTTTAAATCAAGATTCCTAACCCTATTTTTAAACAAATCATATGAATTCATTCAATTTTATTTAATTTCATTTTAAAGATGCTTTTACATAAATTATTTTTTAAAAATCGTATGAATGATGCGTGTATATATGTAATTTTGCATGTGAAAATATGTGGAAATGTCCATCTTAGCCTTTGTATAATAACTTCTTCCCTTGTATAATTAAATTTTTGAATGCTTTGGCAGCTGGAGGGTAGGGAGTTAAGATATTTTATACATCTATATGTATATTTATGGATATTTTCATGATATCTTCCATGTCTTCACTACAATAAAATGTTGTTGTTTTTTAAATCGTAAGAATAAACATGCAGCAAAACTACTGAAAACGAATTCTTTTCTCTACAAACTTCTATTTGAAATAAAAATCTTTTTAATATTGTGCACTTGTTCTTTTCTTATCAAAACTGTCTGACGCAATATTTATTTGTCACTTTACTGTTCCTGTTTTTTTTTTGATGGAAATCTGAAAAGTCATCGCCTGGAAAGGGGAAAAAGCAATTCACACATAGGCACTGCCAAGCTCCGGAGAAAATTGCTTCAATTATGACTTGTTGCTACACTCATAAAGAAACGCAGGGGAGATCAGGTGGCGTGAGCTGTCAGAGGCGGACCTCACCATCTGTCTGAAGACTTTGGAATCTTTAGTCCTGGAGAAAGATCTGTCAGGAACCCACCGCGGTATCAGACCCTCTGAAGAGTTGGCTCTAGCCCGCTGCATCTTAGCCATCATTGCTTTTTCCTCTTTCTGCAAAAGAAATTCGCCACAAGGACACACACAGGAAATTAAACCGTACTCCAGCAAACTCAAATAAATAGAAACTTTATTGATCCCCAAAGGGAAATTCAGTCATTTGTATCAAGGCACAACAAAACACAGCCCTCACCTCCAAATATTATGCAATCAAGATCCCGTTTTATGAATTTGCAGGGATCAGTCTTTTGCAACGAGTTTCTGTGTAAACAACGTTCATATGATTACATTTGACTGACCCTTTTTTGACTGCAGCCCAGGACAAAAAACGTCTCGATGTTGTTGTCTTTCAAGTATGCATTTCTCTCCCCTCCAAAACCAGGTTCCACTTCATAGTCACCATTTAAATACTGCAGTGTGGCTTTGGTGATGTGGATCCGCCTGTAAACGTTCACAACAGTAGGATTTTAGGTTTTTTGCAAATGTACTCACCCTCAAGCCATCAAAACATAGATAAGTTTGTTTTTCATAGAAACATTTGTTTAAATTTTGCATTACGTCACTCACTCACCAATGGATCCTTTGCAGTGAATGGGTGCCGTCAGAACGAAAGCACTTAAAACTAGTGTTGTTAAACAATTAATTACATAACATATGTATGCATACTGTGTATATTTGTAATGCATATATAAACACAGAGCATATATTTAGAAAATATTTACATGCATCACATTTATATATTCATATTACTATATATCTATAAAAATATTTAATATTTAAATACAACATATTTTTCTTAAATATATACATGCATGTGTTTGTATATATACACTAGTCCTGTCAAGCGATTAATCACATCCAAAATACGTTTTTGCTTACATAATGTGTGAGTACTGTGTATATTTATTATGTATATATAAACACACACACGCATGCATAAGAAAATAATATAGTTATATCTAAAACATATGTTGATGCAATGTAAACTATATCAATATAAATATATATTTAAATATGTATTTTCAAAAATTATAGGTGTATGTGTATGTATTTATATATACACATAATAAACATACACAGTACACATACACATATTATGTAAACAAAAACTTATTTCATTTGTGATTATTTGACAGCGCTAATACACGATAAATATACCAAGTATACATGCATATATTATTTAAACAAAAACTTTTATTTTGGATGCAATTAATCGTTTGATAGCAATAATAAAAACATAATCACAAGTAATCCACACTACTCCAGTCCGTCTTGTGAAGTGAAGAGGTTATGTATTTATAAGAAACAAACCTTTTAGGATTTTTTATTCTTAAATTATCTCTTCTGGACAAAATATGAATGACTAATCCACAATTACGCTTCTCCAAAGAAAAAGTCCTTCAAAATCCACCAACTATTTTCACTGGAGACAGCAATGTTATGGATAGAGGACTTCTATTTTAGCCGGAAGGGATGGTTTAAAGGTTTAAACGTCTTAATGAAGGATTGTTTATTATGAGCATTCAGCTTTTCACTTCACAAGATACTAACTGACAGAATGAAGTCTTATAGATTATTATTCTAATGCTTTTATTTCAGCTGTTTGGTCTCTCATTCTGGCGCCACCCATTCACTACAGAGGATCCACTGGTGAGCAAATGACGATGAAATGCTTCAATATCTCCAAATCTCAAAATACAGATGCATTTACATTTTGGAAGACATTTTCAGATTGGATAACACAAATCCCTACATATTTTACAGCCAACTTCGAATAAAAACAATTAATACTGATTAGATTTTTGATGGGTGGTGTTCACTTTTACCCTGCTTGACCTCCCGCCTCCATCTGGTTGGCCAGTGTAACATCGTTGGACCAGACATCGAACTGCCATTTGCGTAGGCCGAGCACCCCGCAGTGCACACGACCGCTATGAATTCCCACACGCATGTTCACATTCACGCCCGTGACCTCTCGCACCAACCTGCACATGTAAAAACACGCATGCGTTTGAATTAAAAAATGTGTTGATGAGGAAAACAGATCGATGTAGTCAATGACGTGAAGAACAACGTACGAGATGGCCTCAATCATGTCCACTCCCATCTCCACACAGCAGTGCGCGTGATCTGCCCTTGCCTCCGGAAGTCCAGACACACAGTAATAACAGTCCCCCAGGATCTTGATCCGCAGACAGTGGTTTTCCTAAGAATTCAGACATAACACAGCACATTTATGCAACTTTATTGCGGAAATCCTCACTAATAGGATGTTATGATGTTAGCATCTTTGTGGGTGGCTGCTAGGGCTGGCTATATGCTTGTTTAGTCGTTTTTATTAACATATGTTTTTCTTTGAGGATTGTTTTTTATTTTATCAGCATATTTGGTAACACTTTAATTTAAGGTATCCTTGTTACATGTACTTCCTATTACAAGCAAATAACCTTAAACCAAATCCTAACCATATAGTAAGTACATGTAAAATTACACTGTAACACTTTAAAATAAAGTGTAACCACATATTTGTGCATGTTCATTGTTTGCATGTGTGGCCATCTCGCACTCACATAAAGTTGATCTTTGAAAACACTAATAAATAAGTAATAACTGTAATAAATAAACATCAAAGTAATTATCCATACTTTAGCCATTATAACATGTTATAATGGCTAAATATTCTATCTTCTAAAACAACTTTTTAATTTGCTTTTATAAAAAAAAAAAAAAAAAAACAATAAATATTTTATTTAGGCAAAAAGGCACATTTATTTATGTGTGTAGTGTATGGATTTATGCATATTTGTTTGTTTTATATTAGCAACAATGGCTATATTCATGGTGATATTAACAATAGAATTTCATTACATCATTTACAATAATGTAACACTTTCTTAAACAAATAATAAACAAAATGTCATTTAATATATTTCTTAATTACATGTTATATTTAAACTAGATATTAAATTAAGGTTTTTCACTTCACAATTCTTAACAAGTAACAAACTGTTTTCTCTTCGCATTTCAATTAATATAAATGAATTCATCTTAAAATTCTTATTTGACATCTTGTATAAACAACCTGGCCATATCAATTTTTAAAACAGTAATTACTTACTACTGGTTTCACCTCATGTAGTTCGTTGTATATACACCCGTTCTTTACTATTTTAGGCAAAATGGCACAAATAGTATAAATTTTATTACTGACTATTTTAAAAGTTATTTTTTTGTAACACATTTGTAACACATTATTAGACACACCATAAAAATTACTTTGCAATGAGTTTTTTGACTTCCTTTTAATTGTTTAACACTTAAACAACACAGTCTGATTTCAAATCAATCGCACATCTCTGAAATCAAACTGCCCACTTATGAAGCAATACTGATTGACAATTTCACATGGTGGAAATTATTGGCAATTAGCAAGAGACCCCCAATAAAGTTGTGGTTCTGCAGGTGGTGACCACAGACCACTTTTCAATAGGGCTGGGTATCGAGTTCAATACTTTTTAGGTAACGTTACCGGCCGAATTGCCTCGATACAGCAAAGTATCGGAAAAAAATCACTTGTCTTTCAGTACTCAATTTCAATACCTAAAGGGGTTAATCTCATCACCGTCAGTGAGCCAATAAGACTTCAGCACTAGCCAGTGTGTTTAACCATAAGTGAGTAAAATAGCTTATGTTATCTATATCATTTACACGAGTCATTTTCGCCACACACACCCACACACAAGTGAGCACACTCCCGCTTTCAGTAGTATTTGTCAATATTTAACCGAAAAAAAGATGAATTCTGTGTGTCTCTGTGTTAATGCAGACGTGTGGTTTTGTTTACTAGCTTACTGACCTGCGTCTGATGTTTCCGGTGATATTAACATATTGCGTCTCACTAAATGAGGACATAAATACAGTAGGCTACATGAATAACATCTCCAGAACTGCTCCGAGGGTTACCTTAAGAGCATTTGACTATTTCAGTCAAATTTGAGTCTATCATCATATCATGTACACACAAAGCTTTCAAGGTATTCATGTCAAAATAAAAGTACGGTCTAGACATGGCAGCAGAAATATATTACTATTGTTGAGTAGAATGTACATAATAGGCTACTACAAAAATTATTAAAACTGTATTTCTTAAGTGTTTTAAACTGTAATATAAAATTAAAAAATGTTTAATACACAATTTTCAGAGGATAAAATTATTAATTTTTAATTAATTATTAACTAAATTAATTATTATTAACTAATATTTAATTATTTTTTTATATTATTTATATTATTAATTAAGGCTATTGTAAAAATAAATAAGTAATAATGCGCTAGTGTTAAGGCAGCATAACAGATGTGTAAACTGAAAACTATTTGAACTTTATTAAAACTAATTTGCACAGATTTATTGTCTTGGATATATTTTATTCTGTGGAGTGGCTAAGGAGATAAGGTTTTGAGTCTGCATAAATGTCAACAAGCTTAAAAAATAGTTTTTTGAGATCATGTAATTTTGTTAAAACTGATTTCATAAAATTGGTATTGAAAAAGGTCTCCTGATAAAAACGATACCCAGCCCTACTTCTCAGTTCATATGCTTTCTGATGTTTTGAATGCTGTCAGAGCTTTCACTCTAGTGGTAGCATGAGACGAAGTCTACAACCCACACAAGTGGCTCAGGTAGCACAGCTCATCCAGCATGACACATCAATGCGAGCTGTAGCAGAAAGATTTGTTGTGTCTGTCAGAGTAGTGTCCAGAGCATGAAGGCGCTACCAGGAGACAGGCCAGTACATCAGGAGACGTGGAGGTAGGAGGGCAAGAACAAAGAACACCACGATTGTCTAATTTCGCCACTGCTGCCCTGTGCTCTTCACAGATGAAAGCAGGTTCACACTGAGCACATGTAACAGAGGGGAAAGAGTCTGGAGACGCCGTGGAGTATGTTCTGCTGCCTGCAACATACTCCAGCATGACCGTTTTGGCAGTGGGTCAGTAATGGTGTGGGGTGGCATTTCTTGGCTCGCCAAAGGTAGCCTGACTTGCCAATAGGTACCGAGATGAGATCCTCAGGCCCTTGTGAGACCATATGCCGGTGCGGTTGGCCTTGGGTTCCTCCTAATGCAAGACAATGCTAGACCTCATGTGGCTGGACTGTGTCAGCAGTTCCTGCAAGACAAAGGCATTGATGCTATGGACTGGCCCCCACTCCCCAGACCTGAATCCAATTGAGCACATCTGGTACATCATGTTTCACTCCATCCACCAACACCATGTTGCACCACAGACTGTCCAGGAGTTGGTGGATGCTTTAGTCCAGGTCTGGGAGGAGATCCCTCAGGAGACCATCCGCCACCTTTTTGTGTGATTTTGTTGTCAGCACATTCAACCATGTAAAGAACAAAGTATTTAATAATATTTCATTCATTCAGATCCAGGATGTGTTATTTTAGCATTCCCTTTATGTTTTTTAGCAGTGTTTATCCCAATCACGGCAAGGCTCACTGGATCATTCCCATGTAATGATGGTGGCTAAATCAAAAGGAAAAGGAGTGTCTAGAAAAGAATCTATCTAGATGTACTGAAAAAGGATTGAACACCAACTACAGGCAACTGGGACTACCCAACACTGAAGCCTGCAGGAACACACACACACACACACACACAAGCTGCAGAACAAGAGGATTGTACAGGGTGATGGCGCACAAACACATTTAAAAACATCTATACAGAGAGTCGAGAAGGCTGTCTGCTCTTACCACTTCCTCCTCTGACTGCTTGAAAGGTAATCAGACACATGCACAGACAGACACAAAGGGTTAAAACAGGGTTAATGATAGAGTTAGAATCTGATGAAGAAATCGTAAGAGGAAAAAAATTTGGCCCTAAAAAGTATTCAAAGACTTAACCCACACAATGCATGGATGACAGTGCATTAAACAAAATATAACAAAGCAAGTGACATTTATTTAAAGCACAGCACATTAAGCAAAAAAAAAAAACTCTCATAAAAAGATTTATTAAGTTTGAAAAAGAAAAAAATTGAAAAAAAAAGTTTGGACATTTTCTGCTGGTTAAAAGAGTAATATCAAAAATTAATTATAATTAATTATAATTATAGTTAATAGTTAATAATTAATAGTTAATTTTTTTCCTCAATGTACACACAGCACCCCATATTGACAGAAAAACACAGAATTTTTGACATTTTTGCAGATTTATTAAAAAAAGAAAAACTGAAATATCACATGGTCTTAAGTATTCAGACCCTTTGCAGTGACACTCATATATTTAACTCAGGTGCTGTCCATCATCCTTGAGATAGTTCTATACCTTCATTTGAGTCCAGCTGTGTTTACTTATACGGATACTGATTATACTGTGACTTGATTAGGAAAGCCACACACCTGTCTATAGAAGAACTTACAACTCACAATGCATGTCAGAGTAAATGAGAATCATGAGGTCAAAAGGAACTGCCTGAAGAGCTCAGAAACAGAATTATGGCAAGATCTGGCCAAGGTTACAAAAACATTTCTGCTGCACTTAAGGTTCCTAAGAGCTCAGTGGCCTCCATAATCCTTAAATAGAAGACGTTTGGGACGACCAGAACTCTTCCTAGAGAACTGAGATATCGGGGGAGAAGAGCCTTGGTGAGAGAGGTAAAGAAGAACCCAAAGATTACTGTGGCTGAGCTCCAGAGATGCAGTCGGGAGACGGGAGGAAGTTGTAGAAAGTCAACCATCACTGCAGCGCTCCACCAGTCAGGGCTTTATGGCAGAGTGTCCCGATGGAAACCTGTCCTCAGTGCAAGATACATGAAAGCCTGCATGGAGTTTGCTAAAAAACACCTGAAGGACTCCAAGATTGTGAGCAATAAGATTTTCTGGTCTGTTGAGACCAAGATAGATCTTTTTGGCCTTAACTCTAAGCGGTATGTGTGGAGAAAACCAGGCACTGCT
>JAUCMT010000054.1:13404046-13425085 GCA_032357475.1 Enteromius thamalakanensis
GCTGTTTCCCCACTTGTACGTCGCTTTGGATAAAAGCGTCTGCTAAATGAATAAATGTAAATGTAAATGTAAATGAAACATAAGATTCATATACAGGTGTCCCCCAGTAACAAGCATAAGGTGAAGCTTTTAGTCAAAATATGTCCTGTCAGCATCGATCAAGCCAACATCAAGAAGGCATTGGTCTGCATTTTATGTCTTGGGTCATTTGCCAGTATATTCAAGAGACAAGATAAGTTTTTACTGCACGGCAAATATTTAGGAAATTTTCTTAATGTGCTAACAGCTTCAATTAACTGGTTTACAAAATGTATATTAATTTTAAAATAAATAATAAAAACCTTGAATTGACTGGTTTTATTAATGTATCAAAGATATAATTGAATTTAATAATAAATGTAATATAATGTAAATCTTAATTGAACTGGTTTTAGTTAGGGTAAAAAAAAAAAACCTTAATGCATTAAATAATTATATTTTTCCATCATCAAATAAATAATATAATTTTAGAATAAATTTAATTATTTTGAACATTTTCACAGTTTTATTTATGGTAAAAAAATAAATAAATTACTGCTTTTGATAATGGTCAAAAATACAATTTATATATAAATAAAAACTAAATATTATTTAATTTCATAATAAATGTAATTATGCTAAACATTAAATTGTCTGGTTGTATTCAGGGTTAAAAAAAACTCATTTTAAACCTTGTTACTGGTAAACTATATCAACTGGTTTTAATAATGGTCAAAAAAAAATTGCAATTTGATAATTCGTTAAATAATTTTAACCTTTAAAAGATGTATTCATGGTTTAAAAAGTAGTTTAAAAATTGAATGAAGCAACTTAACTAAAAAAATGAATCTTAAACCCTACATTAAATATTTTATTCATTGGAAGAAATCTAAAATAACTGGTTTAAGAAAAGAAAAGTGACTTATTAAAATATAAAAAAATATATATTTTGCATTTAATTAATTACTAGAGATCTATTAAATCTAATTATAATTGGTTATACTAACAAAAGCATTTTTAAGGGTTAGAGCAAGTTGAAATAGACTACAGCCTTCAACACTGCTTTGCTTTGCTTTTCTTTCTTTCTTTTTTTTAATAAGCAGCTATTGTGAACAATTAATTCAGTTAGATCTGATTTACAGAGCGCAAATAAAACTCTGGGGCAGACAGGGTTACCAGCCAATCCCGTAATGATATAATGAGTATTTCCTTATCAGGTATTTCTATTCTGGATGAGTTTTGAATAACAGCTATTCTCCAGTCAAAGATAATTTGCTATTTGAAGCGATAATATTTTGCTCGCGGCTCAGGAACATTATTAGCTTTCCCCTTTCTATTAATGAACAAGGAATCATGCCTGTATAATGGGGAAAATCTGTACATTGTTGTCCTGTGACTCCTCTTTGACTGTCAATCGATCGTAGTGCTCATGTGTGTGCGCAGGTGTTTCCATCCATTGCATATTTCATTTATACCTGGACATCCAAATATAAGAGTTTCATGGTGCTGTAACTAACAGCTAAATCAATTCAGGCCCTGGGCAGAGCTAAAAACTTATGTTATATCCTGGAAAATGCCCTTCAACAGAATGACACACTCACAGCTGATACATATTCAAACCCTGACATTCATATTTGAAACATTATTCACACCTTAGATACTCCATTTTGCTATCACCGTGTCAACCTGCACACAACTACTATATTTCCCAGGAAAACACGGAACGATGTCACAAATGACACATTCATATGGACATATGAACAATATATTTTGAAACAGCAGTGAAACACTGATATACCACAGTGTTTTCTCTCAGGTTATATTAATACATATATTCCTTACAACAAAGAAAAACATCATCCATTTAGGTTTGGTGATAAGCTTAAATGGACATCGATTTGGTTCGAAAACAACCATTGACTTCCTGATATGTCAGAAAACAAACGCTCTTTTTAGAATGTTTCGTTAACATAATCATTTGGTATCGTTTCACGCCAGTCGTGTCATTTCAATTAAAAAGCTCCTAATCGTCAACTCTACGTGATAACTAGAGTGCAAATGTTCGCAAAATGTAACAGTTACACTTAGCATTGTTGATCGTTCAAACATTTAGCCTGAAAATGCATAGTGTATTTCAGGTGAAAAGAAAATCGTTTTAATCCAGGTACTGTAAAACACTTAAAGAAATAGTTCACCCAAAAACGAAATTGGCTTGTTTCTTCTTCAGAACGAATTACCACAAATTTTCCACCTCGTACGAATACATACAAATTGGTCGTGAGACTGTGTTGGATTTGGAGAAATTTTATAGTTATATCACTAGGATCCTCTGCAGTGAATGGGTGCAGTCATAGTGAGATTCCAAACAGCTAATAAATACATCACAATAATCCAAAAAAAAATATTGCGTCCATAATAATGCTTTATTCAGGGAAACAAGAACTATCACTTGTTTTACTCTCACCACAAAATCCACTGACATATATGTTTTAATATGTTTTAGACCGATATCACTTATTATCAGTGTTTGATCTGTGCATGCCTCTGATTCAGATAAAATAACTTAAGAGATAATAATATTACAGATTATAGACTTGTATTTCAGCCAGAAGCAATGGTTCGCGTTTCACAAGATGTTAAAAGTGTTGGACTCTCATTCTGACGGCACCCATAAATCCGAGTACGTGTTGTAATCTCCATAGCCTGAAGTTGATCAAATAAATTTTGGGTGATCTATTCTTTTAATACTCTACAGGTGTGTCACTAGTGGTATAGTATCTCTTTTGGGTTGTTTCACGCCCCCTTTGGCCATATGGAGTACTACTACAATCATCTCAGGCATGTGCAACAGGTTAAAAACCAACAATAGTTACTCGACAAACACAAGACTAACATTGCATGACATGAGCATGCCCTAAACAGCCCTTATTATCATGCAAAGGGATCAGTATACTGGATGTAAAAGATGTCAGAAATGGCCTCCGCTGCACATCCAACTCTTCGTATGTGTAAGACGGATCTTTCTTCTGAAAATTTGTTTTGTGGTCTAATATATAGGTGAATGGATGCACAGCTGTGCTCTACTGGTACATCCAGGCTATTGTAAATCCATGCATCGTCATGCATCGAAGAGTAGGATCCTCGGTTGAAGATGTCCATGCGGCTCAATTTACCCAAAACATACTGAAGAGGGAGAGAGAGTGGTTGAAGGGGGGCATTTTACAGCATAAACTTCTTCTTTCTCTCTTTTCGTGTATTTTATCAGACCTTTTTTGGGTAAGACACAGTACGTGTGCGTTTATATATATGAGTGCATTACATTTGCTGTCAAATATGAATAATTCTCTCCAGTGGAAGCTGTAGCCCGTCTGAAAAATATTTTACTTTCCAGCTGCTCCAGTTTGTGTATGCATGTTTTTTTCTTTGTTTGTTTTTTTTTTTTTTTGCCATTTTTGTCACTGTTATATATTGAATTGAATCTGAGCTGGGATTGGTCCATTCGTTTACTTCATGCCACTGCGAAGCACCTGATTGGCTGCGATAAGCATGACACTGATGATAAAAGCAATCGCAAAGGCGCAGATCAGACTCTTCCGTACGCATGTTTGCTTCACCTGCTGGGTCGGACTTTCCGCTGAAAAAGCAGAGAGAAATATATGAGAAGATCAAGAAAAATATAGTCTAAATCCCTGTTCACAGCAAGAACAATAACTATAAAGATAACTACAAAAATAACAATATAACCGTCCAAACCAGCAAATAATGTCGTCTGCTTATTCTAAGCATGTGTGTGTTTGCTGCTTTAAATGCTTGTTACAGCAGAATGGATTTGGATTGGCTGTCAATGTGTCATTTATCAGCTAAGAAAAAAATCTATCTGAAAATTATTTTAACAATACTGTTTCTTTGTGCCTTTATCGTTATAGCTGTTTTGTGCTGAATAAAAATATTTATAATTACATAGAATTTGAAGATAAATCAAACTAACTCAATTAGTACACAGTAATAAAATAGTTATATCACTTGGATACGCGGAGACCCCCCGCCAACAGGCGAGATACTTTTCAAGTTCGTCAGCAGAGGATCTGCACGTAACCTTCTCCGACACCCTGGGGGCCAGATTGGGGCCCTACAGGGTTGCCAGTTGTACTGAAGCAGATGGTCGATAGCAATGGGAAGATCATTTCACCAGCCAGGAACGGTGTAAGAGAATGTTCTGGAAAGAGATTTTGTGCCTCTTTGTGATGATACAGTGAGGTATCGCTCACTGGCAGATCTTAGAGTTCTGGAGGGAGTGTAGATTGGTAGCAGTGAGTGGAGGTAAGCGGGAGCCGAGCCGGTGATTGCTCCATTTGCAAGAGCCAGTGCCTTGAATTTAATGTGAGCTTCAATTGTGAGCCAGCGACACTGTGGGAAAACGCCAGTCCGGAGTGTGCCACGGTGCTGCCCATCTCTGGACCCGATCGTGTAACCAGCTCGGAGCAGTCTCATATGAAGCATGCCCAGCAGCGTGATTGCGGCTGTCATATGCCCAAGAAGCCACTGAAAAGTTTTGAGAGGGACCGCTTGTCATGCCTGAATGTATCTAGGCAGTTCAGCGTGGCCTGCGCGCTCGCTAGAGAGGTGGGCAGTGAACGATCGAGTCCAGCTCCATATCGAGAAAAAGAAATCCTCTGCCCCGGGGAGAGTTTGCCAAAGCACTGTGTCCCTGTGCACGCACAACAAATCCTGCAAGTGACCTATTATAAGCCAGTCGCCGAGATAGCCGAGGATGCGGATGCGGATACCCCTCAGAGGGGAGAGGACATCCTCTGAGAGGGACAAGCCAAAGGGTATTGTACTGATATGCTCAACCCTTGAACACAACCAGCTTTATTGAAAGTGGGCATAAAAGCAGTTCTGAGCGAGCAATTTGACCGGCAGCTTCACAGGAGGGGACTGGTTCAAAGCTTGTGGTTCAGGATGGGTCACAACCCACCGCTCATTCTGGGCACGATGAAGGGGGGCTGTAAAACCCTGACCTCATCTCGGCTGGAGGGGCAGGCTCGATTGCGTGCTTAGCCAGTAGGACTGCAACCTCCACAGGCAGGACACACATTTGGCCCTGTTATGGGGGGAGCAGTCTCCTCCAGGAGGACCACAGGACTACGCGGTGCATCAGAAGTCCTGTTACACCGGACAGAACATTCTGAATGGACACCTGGAAGTCCCCCAGGTGCCTCGCTGTGGCAGTTGAAAAACTATTACAGTTTAACAAGTTACCGCAGGAACGATGTGAGGGGAGCCACCTCGCAAACGAGAGGCGGGACCTCAATGTATACATAGTCATTCGCTCGCCATGAGTGCCTTGCCTGTCCACAAATGCTGCTTCAGCGTGCTTGCGACCCAGGCATGTAAGACAGCGCTCGTGACTGTCCGAAGAGGTGAGGAAACTTCTGCATCCAGAAACGCACGGTTGGATCAACATTCCGTAGAACGTTTTCACCAGCCGCAAAAAAATTTGCTATTTTCCTTGTTGCCCAGAGAAGACGAATTGCGGCAACACCGTGCATTCAGAGGTCTTTGTTCACTCGATTTGCAAGATGACTGGTATAGCCAGCCTTTTAAAAATGCTACCAGCCTGCAGGATTCGCTGACAGCCGGCCAGAGAAATGCTGTCAGACGAGAAAGCAGGATCGCAGGGGGTCTCCAAGATAACTCAGAACGGCGCAAGCTCTGAAGCGAAAATCTGCATGTGAATTCTGCTCGTGCCCCCTTATACAGTACTCAAGCAGTGATGAGGTGCACCTAAGCGCAATCAAATAGACACCAATATTCATTGGCCTTTTGTAAAAAGCTCAAAGGCAATTTGTCTCTCTGGCGAGTTCCCATCTGTAACATCGAAGTGATTCGACTGAAAGGGTAACTTAATTTAGCACCTCTATACATCCTATGCAATTAAACCTGATGATGAAATGCTTATTTGTTAGGGCTGTAACGATACACCAAACCCACGATTCGGTTCGTTTCACGATTTTTGACCCACGATTCGGTTCGTATCGCAATTTTTTTCCGTGGGGGGTGGGAGAAAAAAAGCGATCCATTCCTTTCAAAGAGCCGTTCAAAAAAACACCTCTGTGCTGGGTGCGCCCCTCCCTCTATAACTGTTCTGTCTCGCGGAGGAGCTTATTTAAAAAAAACGACAGAAAGAAAGGCTCCCCCCCCAGCCGCGGCACTGCTCCCATCATTCATGTCGGTTTCATATCGCGAATCGTTACAGCCCTAATATGACCTCTTTAATATAGGCCGACCTATGAATCATTCGCTCTGTGCGATCACGTATCTGGACTGGAGACAGTCTGATTAGACAGTTCGCGTAACAACGCATATCGAGATCTCATTTGCCCCAATCAAAAGCTTATTTTGAATGCCTGAATCAGTCCTTATTGCCTATATTGTGCCATTCACTGTACAGAAAATACTAACACTGTGAACAAGTAACCGATCTCAGCTGCAGCTTCATTGTATCTTTAAAGTGTAGAGGGCGGGCGCTTTAAACTCTAGAGAGCGTTTGTTTGATTGGTCAGAAGATTTGATGATAAGCTGAAATACAAGTTCAAAAAAGTGACAGAACTGCAAGTTTTGAACACTTATATCTTTTGCATTGAAGCACACTGGCTTAAAGATAATGTTTTGATCAACTAGTGCTTACTTTTTGTTCTCAGTTTAAAAGGGAGTGATGTGCCTGTATGCATGTTTCATACAGATTACATCATTTAAGATCAATTCTCAAGACTAGTTTTTATAGTTATACTACTACTATTAACTTAACACAATGTTTTAAAGCCTTGCGTATGGCTGAAGCAGCGGTGCTTTAAAGGATGATTTTAAAGTTGTAACTTTTTTCACAAGGTTTTACAGTCTCACAAGGTTTTACTAAGAGCTAAAGCACAGCATGTTATCAGCATGCTTCATGCACATTCATGAGGTAAACAAGTGTCGGGCGGGTAGGTATGTTTGTTTACTCAAGCGCTTGCCAACCTGCTGCTGGTTCTCTCTCTGAAGGTGTATTCTGGCTTGGATGTATCCTCTGGTCTCCTTGAAGGCCTGTCTCTGAGACACCTCTGCTGGATAGTGTGTGCAGATGCCAATGATGTTGGTGCACAGGAAAATCATTGCATTGGCACATAACTGCACAGAGAAACAAAGAAGAGAAAATGTTGGATGTGAGAAAAAGTTAAGACTATTTTTGTTTGCTATCCATGGAGTCTCACTTTGCTTTAAGAACTAACATGATTTTGAGCTGAATTTTACACATTTATAAGCTTAGCTCTAGATCCTATTAATCAGGGAATATTTTTATTAAAGCTGTACTTTTATAACACACATGGTTTACTGACTGAAATATTAACTGACTATGGTCTGGAGAAATCAAAAGATATGTTTTTAAAAATTTAATTATTTTTTAACAGATGTTATGAAATAATATTTTTAACAACATTTTTATATTTTTTAAAATATTTATCATCAAATAGTTAGGAAATACTTTTAGATTTTGATGGGACTTGATTTTTGTGTATGTTAAACAAATATTGTTAAAATATTTTAATATTTAATATTTTTAGCTTTTTTTTTCTTACATTTATTTTAAATACTTTCGAATATTTGTAGATTTTGATGGGACTTTATTTATTTATTTTTTTTACACACACACACAATTATGATATTGGGACATATTGACAGCAAACAAATATGCCTATGCTCTGCACATCTGTTTGGGGAAAAAAAGGACAGGCTCAGTCAGCCAGCAATAAATCTTTTCCAGTCCAGAGGGAAACCATGAAAGAGTGATGTCTTTCTAATTTACCCATGTCTGGCTACATATCACAAACATTTTTGGCCTTATTTAATGGCAAAAAGCTGACTCAGCTCCTAAATGTCCTCTCATTCACTTCAACCTCTTGATCTATGAGCATCTATCAGGAATAAACAGAGGACATAAAGACAACAACGAAACAACCATAAACTTCAGAGAGTTGGGGTGAGGTACTGAGGGCTGTCTTACTGTCCTTACAGCATTCAAGCTAAAAATCAATCATCCAAAATTTCAGGGATTTATAAAAGAAATTTGAACTTCAGAGTGTAGAAAGATTCTATATCAAAAAGATGGTTGCATCCGGACACTGAAAAAACCACTGGAAAAAGTTTGTGCCCAGAATCAAGTCAAAACACTCTTCCAGCACCGGCCAGTTTCCAGCATGTTTATCTGGGAAAAATATTGATTCTTGCCAGCCAATCACTGAAACTGCTTATCATTTTTAATCATTATTCAGCATTTCAGTGCCATCGGCAGTTGACATTTAAACCAACACAACACAAAAGCACACAGAACTGGTCCAAACAGCTAAAGACCAATTAACGTAATAATATAAGGAATTAGACCTACTTTCTGCAACAACATGAAAAGCATCCAGCAAGCAGCTTTGTGTTTCAGGTCTTTTATCTCTACATCAGTACAAGTGATTCAATGGTATGCAGTCAAACCTGTGTGTTTAAGAGAACTTAAGATGGTTTGTGGTTTTACTGCAAATGGTTTCTGAGAATAGCTTAAGAGGTATATTATGGACTTCAAGTTAATCCTACAAAAACATATCCAGGTCACAAGTCACAACCAATTAAAGTAAATTATATTTTGCATAAACAAAGTCAAGCCTATTTTAAAACCATTTCCCACAATTTATTCAGTTGTGATTTCTGTTCTTAGAGGTCTGCTTCATTTGGACAATACTTTAGAGATTATGTCACGTCCTGGCTCTTCCTGGTATCCTGATATAGATATGTTATCCGGGATACATGGTCACAACATGAGTTGAAATACTGAATATGACAATATGATATGAACACACAAGGTCAATCCGTGATTATCACATAAGAGTATGCTTCTACTATTGACACCCAAGCAAACAGTTATAATTTTCTATCAGTCAGAAACCGCCTGCCTGAGAGAATTTGTTGAGGCCCATTTCTCTGCAACAAGCATTTTCTTCTTTGCCGAAGAAAAACGGTCTTTATTTATCCACTTGACAAGAAATGGCACGACAGAGCTTCAGAAAAATAGCTCCACTCCCTCTTTCAAGTGCCCCTAGAGTGAATGTGCAAACATCTTCAGATTTTAGAGTTCAAGAAGAAAAGCCAGACCCATCAGGCATCCATTTGTTCAGATGACGTTACGGGTTTGCATAATATCAGCATTAATGTGGGTTGTGTAGTCCTTTTTCAAAAGTTTTCCAAAAACTAAAATAAGGCAGTTTCTATTCCAGGGACTCACTAACACTCACAATCCAATCCACCGAGATGATTAGACACGGAAAATGTGGCGATGTGGCAAACACAACAGATTGCTAATTCTCCATGTGTGGACAGGAAATGTCTACAACAGGATGTGCAGACTGTAATAAACTAGTTGAGTAAGCAGTCAACCAGCAAAGTACTACTAGAATATTTAATGCCTCTGATCAATCTGCCACTGAAATCCTCACCTAAACTGACCTTACAACAAAATGCATGGGTTGATTCTGAAGATGTGTCATAAGATTTCAGGTTTCACATTTAGCAATATTTCGATTCATAAAGTATATCTGATCCTTATTGGAGTCATTTTTCATATCAGACCTGTATTAGTGTGCTGGCAGACTGCATTTTCTCGCTGCAGGGCCTGTTGTTAAACTTGTGAAGTAATAAAAATGAGCTGGTCTTTATATAGACCGAACAGTTGCATTTGTGCATTATCCTAATGATGGCAGTTTAATTTTCTAATGGGATCCCAAAGCACTAGGTGAGTAATTATTTATAATCTTGTTTTTAATTAAATGCATAATGTTCATTCATTTAAAAGCAATGCATAGACTGATGTTTTTGAAAACACAATCAGTGATGTAGCATTTGAAAATACACAATATACATTCCCTATCCACCTGAATGCGGAAGTAAGCCTATGAGTGAGGCTTCTGGTTTGTAGGACGCTATAGGTAAGTAACGAGGAGAATAACAACGTGCAGTAAACAGTAAAACTACACTACAAACCAGTGTGTTCATAATTAAGATAATGCTTTAAAATAACATATGCGCATCTCTTCAGTAAAGCTGGTTCTCCGATTAGCGGTAAATCCCCGTCACCTGTTTTCAAACGGAGCGCAAGTTAAAGCACAGAGCTGTAGATCACGACAAGCTACGCGTTCATTGTCGTGGGTGATTCCCTTGTCAGTGATCACACCACTTTTCAACATCAGGCAGCAAAACAAACTGTGTTGTACAGCTAAAAATAGCTCGATGCGGATAAGACCGGAAGCTATACCCATAGAATTTACAAATGGCGGCGTACGTTTTTACGTTGGGAAAAAAACGAAAAAAAAAAGATGGATACACTACCATTTAAAGGATATCAATAAAAACTCAACGAAAACATTAAAACCAGTGTTTTTTAGTTCTTTTAAAATTAAGTTATAAAATATAATTTGTGTCTGTGATGGCAAAACTGAATTGTTAATATTTCGATTAGCTGCTCAAGAAAAATATATTATTATTGGTGACAACAGTTGTGCTGCTTAACATGATGTGTATTTTTTCAGGATTATGAGAATAGAAGTTTTAAAAGAACAGCATTTTTGACCAGAAACACCATCAACCGTTTTATTTGTGAAACATCCAACATACAACAACCCTGACAGTAGAAATGTCACATGCTTTTACCTCACAGCAAAACTGATTAAATAAGACTGTTAGATCACTCACTGAGCATGTGTGTGTGTGTGTGTGTGTGTGTGTGAGAGAGAGACACAACCAGCCACACATAGAGCAGTCAGCCTCTGTGTTAGATGACTGTGTTTAGAAATGTCAGAGAATAAAGACACTGCTGTTTTATTTAATCCTCGAAATAAAGCTGACCTGAACTGACAAGGACTGGAAAACTTTTATTCTAAAAAAAGTATGGACATACAGCCAAACCAGACTAAGCCTTTCCAATCCTTTGTATTCATTACATGCACATGTGAAACTTTTTCTTACACTCAAGCAAGAACTTTTTTTGTTTAAGGATTTGTATATAGTACACACAATTTCTGCATTTTTTCCAAAACATACCGCTCGTAGTGTTGTTGACACATCGTATGGAGCAGGGCTGGTGTGGCAAGAGCGAGGGATGATGGGATTTTATTCACAGACACATGTATTGCCTCCCTCTTTAACATGGACTCTTCCTTTCAAAGACTTTAAACATTGTCTTATAAGGTCTGAACTTTCTTCTGCTACTAGCTCAATTTAGCTGTGCCGCAAGGTTAGAAAATGTGAAGCAGAAACTGAAAGAAATCTAGACTAACAAAATAAATACGTACACTGTGTGTGATCAAGAGAAGCTCTCGCCATCTCCTCTGAACAATGCAGATATATTTCACTGACTACAAAGTCATTACATCTTTCATTACTATGAAATAATGACAGCATTTAGGATTTAAATGTGCCGTGGGCTTACATGATTCAAGACTAAAGCAGAAATTCATCCAGATGTTGTTGCTGTCTTGGCAACCACAAGTTGAAAACATCAAGTTATATGGGGAGTGGTGTCACTTCCAGACGATTAACTTTGTCAAACATGACTTGTGCTAGGGTGGATTTGCTCTCAGTTCACTTTGTCACTACGTTGGAACAAAGGAAGTAATGAAGTGAGGAAAATAAAAAAAATAAATATGAGGGGGAAAAAATAATTGAAAAAAGAGAGAGAGAAAAAAATGAAGGGAAAAAGTTTATTTTCTTGTTAAATTGTTTTAGTTTAAAATAATAAAGTTGTTTTTAATGAATGTTTATTAAGGAAGGGAGGAGCAAAGGAAAAAGAAAGAAAGAAAGAAAGAAAGAAAGATTAGGACTTGGACTACAGTCTTTTTGGCACTGAACTAAGTCATAGTTTGGGCCAAACTAAAATTGGTCTCAGCTGAGCAGTGAAACCATAGAGTGATCTTTGAGAAAAATGGCACCAAACACAATGGGCTCAGCAAATCTGGACCAATGCCATGCAATAGATAAAGAAAGAAATACTTCTAAAAACATGATTCTAAAACATAAATGCATCTCTCGGAGACAAAGGGACAATTTCTAAAAGCTTTGTTAATAGCCCTCTTCATCAACCATCTTCACTAATAGGATAATCTGAAAAAACAGTCATTGGTTTTTTTTTTTACTCGATAAACTCCACCTATACAGCATCTCAATCCCGGCACAACACCATAAAGCTTTCCCATGGTAGAGTGTGATTTCTTGACATTCAGTGCTGTGAGCTACAGAGTCCTAAAAGCCCTTGAGCTATAGGGCCCCTCAACACACTCTCTGAGACAGAAACACTGATTACCAGCACTTGACCTGCTTCTATGCCCTGTCAGCGCTCCAAACGCCTCACAAAAGCTTGTTTCACACTAGACACATGTGAACTGTTTTCGCTTCGCTTGCAGTATGAAACGGACATGACCACTTAAACGCTGCATGCAAAGTTCTTTGTGTAGTTGTGTGCTTTATTTGTTATCTTCCTTGCGATTCCTACGGTGGCCGAGAGAGCTCAACGCGCTGCAATTTAAGAAAACAAATGCACATTAAAAAAAAACATTTTCATCAAGTTGAAAACACAAGTGCTGCCAATCCTCACAACACATGCAAATAACACACATATACGTATACATATATCGACCACAACGGAAACGTTTCAAAGGTAAACAAAAAAAGTGACAGACCCGCTAAGATTTGCATTCGCTGGGATTATTCTGCTATTTATTTTGACAATAAATAAAGAACTACCGATTTATTTTCACTAACCTTGAAATTATATTTAGTTAAGAATATTAAATTAAGCCTATAAGTTAGCAGTCTTATATAATAATGTTTTACAGTTAATCGTGGAATTTGTCAGAATATTAATAATAACCAAAAGACTAAGACATTAAAGACTTAATGCAAACTTACCATAGGCTACATTATCTTAAATTGTGCCGTTATAGTTATGTTACCCAATAATAAAACACACATTCAGAATTTCATCAGTTTGATAGCTACAATCTTATAAACAGCAGTCAGAACAAAATCAACTCTTGTAAATGTACAGTATTGAACGCATAATCAAAAGAAGAAAGGTTATCTTGATGAATTTTTACACAGAGGTACGCAATTATGTAAGGAGGATGTTTTCTCTGGTCTTTGATATACCAAATCCGCTATTTAATTTTAAAAACAATAATTGGCCAAGTTTCATATGCAAGTTTCCCTGGCAGTAACTGTGAGCCAAAGTTTACCAGCGCCATCTTCTGCATCATGTCCATATTTCAGCTGGTCCGTCACTTTTTTGGGACCCATTGAAACATTTCCGTTGTAGTCCGCGCTATATGCAGCACGTTTCTTAGTTTGCAGTTGTTGTGATCGTTTGCAGTGCGTTTCTTATTTGGTATTTGTTATCATTTTAAATATGTATGTGTGTATTTGAACTATATTTGAACTATTTATTGTAATATATTTTAAATTATTTATTTTTTTAATATTTTAAATGTTTTATTTATTAAATGTAATACATTAATTATATCCATTCTTTCTTTCTTTTTCTTTTTTTACTGTATTTCTTTGAACTCCTCCATAGCACTTCCTTACAGCTTAGGGCCCACTGGGGGTCCCAGGACCCCAGTTTAAAAACTCATCAAGCAGATTTCAGCAAAGCCTTGACTCATACAACAAATAATTTTGTGTAACCAATTCTGATTCAGTGTGAATACACCTCCTAATTGCAAAGAATTGAATAAACCAGTGCTAACCTAAAAAGTATCCTTAAATGTCTTCACTTTCTCAATCACGTCATTCCAAATGAAATTTAAGTGGTTATTTGTGAAACTAATTGGTCAGTATTTTGACAGCTGCTTAGACACTCCAATTATCAATATAATAATCTTGTTTGGGAAGGCAACGCAGTCCAACTGTGCCTACTTGTACCAACTGACTTGCTATACCACAAGGATCAACTTTGTATCTTCCAGTCCTGATCTCAGGAGCCATTGCACAGAGCAAACAAACAAGATCAGAGAGAATTAGAGCAGGAGGAGTGGTGGAGAATAAGTAAGAAAGAAAAAAAAGAGGAGGCAGAGCATCTAAATGAATAGATAAGTAGGCAAAACAGTCCGTTTCTGGGAAGTCGCCGTCGAACGAAAGCTCTGGTTTCACAGGGCTGTTACATAAGAAAGCCAAAGCCCTACTCGCACTGGAACTCGGCCCAGAAACGTAATGTTATATACACACATATACGCACAGTACCTTACTCTAGGATTTACTTAAAGGTCCATTGAGGCCTATATCCAGAATTTAATCATTATGTTTATTTGAAGAGAATGTCGGATGTTTCTGGAGTGTTTGTGGCATGAATGAGAAGGCTTTTAAGGTTTAAGGGTTGTCTGTGAATTGCCTCACCAAGAAAATTCCTGGAAAGGCAAACTTATTAAAACATCTTTGACCTCTAATGAACTTGTCATATCTACTGAGGTCTCATCCCTTAGGCAGTCAAAAGCAGGCATATGAAACGCAACTTTACTACCGGGCTTTTAAGCGATGATTTATTGCAACTAAATTGTAGTTTATGAGTATTTGAAGTCCAATAATAAACACTGAAAAAGCATTTATTATGCAAGCAAAATGAGGTTAAGGTTAAAGTTTGCCCGAATGTAGGCAGGACTATGAAGCCCACTATGCAGGTCATGTAGAATCTGATTCACTTCCTGTAGGTTCTACTATAAGGAATGGTTTATTTCTTTATCATTCATAACAGTTTGAGGCCCCGGGACCCTGATAAATTACCATGTCAGCCTCAAGAAAGAGCAAATTTACAAATAGGCCACAGAGTCAGTCGTGTGATTCTAGGCAATGAAAAGTGCCCTCAGTATGGCAAAAGATGCATTCGCCTATTATAGCACAATAATTATCTCCTCAGCGATAGTACCATAGTCTTGATGCCTTTAGGCTCAGGACATATGACAGCTGTATACAAATGATCACAAACAGAAAGCCAAGGGAAAACAAACTAGGATTCAAACAAACACAAATTAGCACTGACCCAAAAAGCTTCAGTGTGTGAGACTGAAAATTGGAGTTTCTTTCACCCATTGGTTAAAGCCTAATAGGCTAGTTAAAGAAAATGTTCATCCAAAAATGATAATTGTGTCATTTTTAGTCACCCTCATGCAGTAATGTTTTATGAGAATTAAGCAATAAATCAAATTTCAGGAGGAGCACGCACGAACGATCGCAGCTGCCACCAATCTCCTTATTACTGATAACCCGTGAATCTCCTCTCTTCCGCCTTAAATACCGCTCACTCCCTATCCTCGGCTTCTGCATTTTTTGTCGAAGAGCTGTTTCTCCGCGAGCCGGGCAGCACAGCAGTTTTCACCACCGCTAAACTTAGCTTGCTTTCTGCTTCGCCCCAAACGCTCTCGCGGTCTCCAGCTATAGCATTTCTTACAGCCTTAAGCCCAGCTCGCATGTCCAGGCTCTAATACGTTACCGGCAGCGTATCAGCCCTAACCGGCATTCAAAGCAACGGCCTAATTTCAATGGCATTTCTTCTGTCAAATTACGAGGTAAACTGTACTAATGTTAACACAAGCTGCCTTGTTTGGGATCACAAGAGATCTAGCGACTTAACCATCGAGGCGAAGGCCCTCCTGTAATACCAGAAGCTGGACCGTGGTAGGTTATCGATAGCGCTCATATTGTTGTCCAGCGTTATGCTGTTGCATTCTCGTTTCTCTGTGGTCACATTATGTAATGCTATGCACCCAAATTTCTTAATACAACAGTTTTACTGATACTTTTAATGGTTTCTGCGGTCACTAAAAAACTGAATGAATATAAAATAGTGACTGAAATTAACCCCGGCCGTTCTGCCTGCTGCCTGGCCCTCTCCGGTCTCGCTCTGCCTGCCCGCCACGGCCTCTCTTGGTCGTATTTTCTGCCCCTGGCCTCTCTCTGGCCTTGTACTACCTGTTGCCGGTCCTCTGGCCATTCCGCCTGTTGCCTGGTCTTTCTCCGGCCTCGCTCTGCCTGCCCGCTCGGCCCCCTGGCCATTTCGCCTGGCCTCTCTTGGCCTGCACTGCCTGCCATGGTCCTCTCTGGCCGTTTTGCCCGCCGCCTGGCCTCTCTCTGGCTTTGCGTTGCCTGCCACGGTCCTCTCCGGCCGTTTTTCTGCTGCTTGGCCTCTCTCCGGTCCCTTTCGGTCAAGGCTCCCGCCAGAGATGGTCGTCTTTCCCTCAGCCCGACCCCAACGGAAGGTTCTGTTCACTTCTTGCCGGAGTTCCTTCGGCAGGGGCGGACACCTCCCTAAACTTCTAGCCCTGCGTCCAGTTCAACTCAGGCTTTTTTGGGGGGCTTGTTTGGCGCTGTTCGCACTCGACTGCTTTTTTGGGGGACAGTTTGATAAAGACAAGCTATTTTATCACCGAGGTAGTGGAAACCACTGAAATAACGATTAAGCATATAATCATATTTCAGGAGGAGCACGAACGAACGATCGCAGCTGCCACCAATCTCCTTATTACTGATAACCCCTTGAATCTCCTCTCCTCCACCTTAAATACCGCTCACTCCCTATCCTCGGCTTCTGCGTTTTTTGTCTTCCTCCACCTCTCCTTCTGCCGCCGAAGCCAACCCTGGCGAAGGGTCCCTCATTTTGCCAAGTTCAGGGGGCACGCGGGGACCAGGCTGGGCTCCGAGCATCTGTTAACCCTAGCCTCCTAGATGGTTAAACCTCCTAGGGCTCTGAGGCCACCGGGCTCCCTGCCTTATCCCCTGGATAGATCTCCAAACAAGCTATTTTATCGCTGAGTTAGTGGGAATTGGTAAAAGTAATGATATGTTTTATGAAATGTAGTGAAGTAAAAAGTAAGATCCTTTGCTTAGGAATGTAGTGAAGTAAAAGTAAAAGTAAAAAATAAAACTACTGTCATGTTTCGTGTCTGTCTGCCTTGTCCCCCCTGTCTCTGTAATTTTGCTTTAGTACAGTCTAGATTTGGTTTGTTCTTGTCATTATGTTCTGATTAGTTCATTTTGTTCACCTCTGTTTTGCCAGCTGCCCTCACTTTTGGTATTAGTTTCTGTGTATTTAAAGCCCTTTGTTTTTGAGTTTGAGTAAGTCATTGTTAAGGTAATGTTGTGCATGTCCGTGTGTCTCGTGTTTTGCTGCCTCTACAGCCTTTTTGTTCCCTCTGGAGTTATTTATTAAATGTTCTGCATTCAGAAAGTTTCTTGTCCGCGCCTTCTGTCCGCACGCTTCACGGAGCTCAACAACAACACAGAGAGGATGGCGTTGAATCCGATGAACATGCACATCTTCACGGACCCCGGTCCGCCTCGGCGGATTCAGTTGCCTGGATGTCGGCTCGCTACTCGGCCTGGTCTCCTCACCACATAAATCTACGGGACGCGGTTCCGGTTTCACTGCCATGGCACGGATTGCCGAGTGGGGCTTCCGCGTTCCCGAGTGTGCCGCTCCCGATTGCTTCGCGGGAGGAAGCAAGGAGAGTTCGGGAGATTTTCAAGCTGTCGATCAGGATGGCGGCCGAGGAGATGGACGTCGCTTCCGCAATGCTGCCAGCGCCACTGCCACTGCTAGAGTCTGCCCCGCTGCCAGAGCCGGCCCAGCTACCGCTGCCACTGCTAGAGTCTGCCCCGCTGCCAGAGCCCGCCCAGCTACTGCTGCTACTGCTAGAGTCTGCCCGCTGCCGCTGTCACTGCCAGAACCTGCCACTGCCAGAATCTGCCCCGCTGCCGCTGCCAGAGCCGGCCCAGCTACCACTGCCAGAGCTTGCCGCACTTCCAGTGCATCCCCCCTGAGTCTGCCGCGCATCCAGTGCGCCCTCCAGAGTCTGCCGCGCTGCAAGAGCACCCTCCAAAGTGTGCTGCACTGCAAGAGCGCCTGATCTGCCCTGGAAGCAGGTTGTGTGTAGGGGTCCGGGTTTTGCCCCTCCTCCCGAATGATGTTGCCTACGGTGCAGGTGTAGGGGGGTGTAATGTCATTTTGCCACCTGCCCTCACTTTTGGTATTAGTTTCTGTGTATTTAAAGCCCTTTGTTTTTGAGTACGAGTTAGTCGTTGTTAAGGTAATGTTGTGCATGTCCGTGTGTCTCATGTTTTGCTGCCTCGACAGCCTTTTTGTTCCCTCTGTAGTTATTTATTAAATGTTTTGCATTCAGAATTTTCCTTTTCCGCGCATTCTGTCCGCACGCTTCACGGAGCCCACTGGTTCGTTACAACTACTCCGGTAAAGTACAGATACTTGAAAAATGTACTTAAGTACAGTATGCAATGCAGTATGCGATGATAATAATGTAACTAGTAATATTTTAAATGTATCACTGCAAACTGCTTTTAGTAAATATTATTTTTAAAAATAGTGTGTATAGCAAATATGTAGCAGAGGCAGTGTTGCATTTTTCTACATGCAGCCACCAGATATTGTATCCCATAATGCAATGTAGTGAATTTGACCTTCTCTCAGTTAATGAAACAGAACTGCAATTGAAATGAATATGACTTATGTCTGAAATATAATGCTGACTGAATACTGCACTGTATACTTTCATCTATTTATTTATGCATGCATGAGTTATTTTTTTGTACCTCTTGGCAAATTTATGATTTGATATTCTGAATAATGGCTGTAATTACTTCTGGTTCATTCATCACTCATATTGTTAACATATTATATACTACAGGATAAGCATACTGTGCTTTTTCATTGATAGCCACAGCTGTGTAATGCATCCCATGATGCATTGTAAAGTTCTCAACTTGACCGCCAGTGTCAACAGCAAGGATTTATTTAAAATCATTAAATGAATTTATAAGCAATAAGCAATTATACATTTTCACATTATTTGTATGTAGTAAAAAGATAGTACGCATACATATATTATGTAAACAAAAACTTATATTTTGGATGTGCTTAATCACAATGAATCGCTTGAGAGCACTAAATAAAATACAAATATAGTTTATAATAAAAATAAAAACACATAATGCATCTAAAAATTCCTATATTATATTTATTCAAGTTTCAAGTTCTATTTTTAAAACATGATTATGGATATTGGTGCAGTCTGCAGAAGATAACCAGAGAAACCAACTGAACATTTAAGGGAAAACAACCACAAAAATGAAAACAGAAAATCTAAAAATCAATTTTAATCTCTGCAGCAAACTTAAATCAATGGCCTTTTCCTGCAATCTCACACTCTTATGTTAAACATAAATATAAAAGATAGAATCATCTCTTTATATCACTCCAAACAGCTACTCATCCTCTTCTCAGTCCCCCACAGGAAATCAGCTTTTGGGACCCACTAATGACATATACAAACTAGGAATTGAATGAATATTTAATGAAGTCTGTCTGTTTGATGATGTAAGTGAATAATCTCACCGTTTAAAAAGATCAAAGCATCAAAACTGGCATATCATATGTGCTCTGTATTCTGCGCGGCTCCACAGCTCAATGTTTTTGCCCACAGCGTCTTGTGAGGTAATTAAACATGCCACATATGCTATCAAATTAATTCAGTGACCCAAAGCTTTAAAGTAAACATGAAACAGCATTCATAACCTATTTTGTTAGTGTTATGAATATCAGCTTGATTTGACCCATTAGGAGTTGATTGGAGCATCATCAATCATTTCTGCATCACAGCTGCTTTAAAGGGAACGAGGAACTGAAAAATAAGAGGACATAAGACAAAAGCAAGTTATTAATAAATGAAGAAGGAAAAAATATTGTGCAATGATAAATAACGCACAACAAAATCATAAAACGTGTATTTAAAAAGTATGTTTTAGCTTCATGTTGACATAAATCAAAAAAATGGGGTGGGAAGCTCCAAGGAAGTAGAAAGGAGCTGAAAGAATTGAAATATGACACAATTTGACTATCCCTTTCAGTGCGTTGAGTTGTGTACAGCTGCTCAGAATATTTTTATACATTTGCTTTCTCATCCACAATTTTGGAAGAAAAAAGTAAGGTCAAAACAGAGGCAAAGGCATATCTGCGTCATCATTGTTGGATGTTTGCCTCTGAGGTAAACTCTGAAGCAAAAAAAAGTGAGAGGAACAGTGTTGTTGTCTCCAATGATTGGAGAAAGCTTGGAAAAGGACACAGACAGCGGGACATAGAGGAGAGTGAATCAGGAGACCACAGACCCTCAGGGCACTTTCCCAGAACCTGATGAACCTTTCCAGCCATGAACAATGACTGCAGAAAGCGCTCTCACTCGCGCCTGCAGCCCACTCCAATTTATCTGATTAAAATCACAGCTGAATGCAAGAGAGCTGTACTGTTAATCTTCATTACAGGCAAATTCAAAGGAGAAGAGACACGCTTTTGACAAGGCTTTGAATAAACAGCTCTGTGACTCAGCAGCACTCAGAAAGCACCGTATCCACTGAATAAAGAGAAATCTAGAGTCGCTCGCTATTTCAGACAAGACTCTAAATTCAAAACACGCTGTAGAACAAAACAGTTAATGAATGTATTCAATATGAGCATTAGTGCAGCTGTTGTAATTTCTTTTTAGGTTGATACTGTCTTCAGTAGCTTCGTCTAGCTACCGGTGCACCAGCTGTACTGCCTCAGGGTGGAGAACTGTTGCTATGGTATTGAATATCGAACCGCCCTTGAAAAAAAAATGTACATGCTTTATGCTATTATATACTTTAAATAAGCACTACTATATGAGTAGACGTAAGATATGGCTGTATATCGGCATGGCTGTGTACTGCGTGCTGATATCTCACTTCTACAAGTGTGATACTGAATTTATGGTTTAATGGAACAAGTGTGTAAATACTGTACATTACACACAAATACATATAATTTTAACAGCAGAGCCAAAGCCTCTGTTACTATACTCAACAAAAATATAAACGCAACACCTTTGTTTCTGCTCCGATTTTTCATAAGATGGACTTAAAGATCTAAAATTC
>JAUCMT010000054.1:13444900-13461776 GCA_032357475.1 Enteromius thamalakanensis
CATACAGTTTGTACAGTATAAACACCATTACGCCTATGGAGAGTCCCCATAAATCACAAAAACCAACGTGTGTGTGTGTGTAAGAGAGAGAGATAGTGACAAACAGCTTACAAAACTCTTTTGTCTATTTGACATTGATATAACCTCCTTCAAAAGTCAATAGTTCAATCTAAAATAGACAGCACTGCAAGTAGCCTACCGTTCCCATCCAAAGTGCCAGATCAGTGAAAAACGAGAGGAGCTATAGTATCCTTGTGCCTGCACAACTAAAGATACTTACTCTATCTGTCCCTGAAGCATCATGGGAAACAGATTGGAACATGTTGTACAATTATTGCTCTTTGTTCCATTGTGGCTAACATAACATGCTACACAACCAGTGACATGCTATGAAACATTTTCCTTGTGTTTTTCGTATAAGTCTGCATGAAATTTTATGATGTCTACATAAAATATTTGGCATGTTTGAAATGCATTTTACACCGACAGGAAAAATAAAGGGAAAAAGTGACCAAAAACACTTTATAGCAATAGTCCACCCAAAAAATGCTAAATAATATACAAACAAACAAATAAATAAAATGCTCAACCTCAGGCCATACAAAATGTAAATGAGTTTGTATCTTAATCAAACAGATTTAGAGAAAGTTAACATTACATCACTTGCTCAACAATGTAGTAAATGGGTGCCGTAAGAACCAGAGTTTAAACAGTTGATAAAAACATCACAATAAACCACAAGTGATCCATTTAACTCCAGTCCATCAGTTAACATCTTATAAAGCAAAAAAGCTGCATGTTTGTAAGAATCAACTGCATCCATAAGACATTTTGACTTCAGCTCATATTAGATCAAATCATCTCTATGAGTGCTGTTCCATTATTTAGGAGGAATAGGGCCATCCAATCCTTCCTTTCACCAGTGCATTGTGTTTGCCGTCAGTGATGAATTCACACGAGCCCGATTCAAACCTGTAACATTAAAAATGCAGGTTACCTATGGGTATTTATTCAGAAAGAATAGCTGCGTGGCCATGATGCTGGCAATGCAGTAAACCACAGTCAAAGTCAGAGATGCACAAGTGATGTTTAGAACATGGTGTCTATGTAGGCTGCATGGGTAAAGATACAGTAGTGAAGATTGGTGATTTTTATCACTACAAATCTGATTTAAAATCTTCATCTGTTTATCGATCTTTTACTTATAGTTTTGTCCAGACCCTGATGTATACAAGAAAGGAAAAACGCACCTGTGTCTCATTCATTAACCGTTAGTGTTAGAACGTGAACAGTGTGAACTTCTACCCTCACAGAGAAAGAACAGTCCAGTCGTTGCTTTTTGTGCAGTGTTCCCTGTTAATTCCCAACTGTTTAATGTGTGTTTGGTCCCTTGAGAGAGAACAACACAAACACGTTATGCAACACCTGACTCAGTCCACATTATGTCTTCTGCTTCTTTGTAGTTTATTTCAGTTTAAACAGCAGTGTTTCTCTTGATATAACTCTAAAGAGTATTAAAACATCTTTCCTGTTCATTCTCTATAGTGTGAAGCCGCAGCATGAACAGATGTTTCTCTTTATATTACTCTCTTTCTCTGTGTATGTGTGTGTGTTATTTAAGCATGTATATTTTCAATTGCTCAAAGCCATTAAGTCAATTGTGATTTGCTATTTGTTTTACAGATATTAAGGTTTTCCTCCCTGAGGTCTTTGTGGGCTTTTACCATGACTAAGGAAAACAGTTGCCACAGCCCGCAATTTCAAAAGTTTTAAACTCCGAACTCAAGCTCTTAAGAGGTTTCATACATAATGCATGCCAGAGGGTTCAACCAAGTGAGCAAGTCCATGGGACAGGACTGACAGACACAAGGACTGAATGAGCTTATAGGGCTGCCAACATCCTGCCAGAAATTTAGCCTGCTCTCTCTTTCCGTCTCTGCTCTGATAACATTGTGGATTTCAAGCCTCTATTCATGTTTTATTCACATGAACCACTCATATGGAACTCAAATTGATGGGCCCCCTCCTTTGCTCTCCATGCCTGACTGTTCAGAGCAACATGTCCTCATCTATTATGGATCTTAGATCTACTGGACAGTGGAAATTAAAAGTTATATGAGAACCACCATCTGCTAGCCACTGCTTCTCCGTATAGGTCACTTTTGTCATTGAACAAGTTAATGTATTTGTTTATGTGTTTTTATGTTATAGGTATGTTTTATTATATAGGTTTAATTATTATATAGGCATACGCTTCTTTCCTTCTTTTAAAATATTTTTAATAATCATTAATATACAGTCATATTTTTGTAATAATTTATTTTATATGTAAACATTTTGACTTAGTATATTGTAGAATGATTTATAAATTGTATCATTACATTATTTAATTTGATAATGTAACATTTAATGTGAATATTAAAAAAATTAAATTTGTTTTCTGTATGTTATTTTTATATTTAGTTTGTTAATTTAATAATTTTTGTATTTTATTATATATATTATAATAATGTTACTTTTTGTAACTGCAGTGCTTGTCTAAATCTTTTCCAAAACTGTGTTGGCCAAGAATGTCTGTGTGTGTGTTACAGTGTATTTCCGAGCTGTGTATTTGTGATTTCTCAGCTTTCTGAGTACTGCTTTGGAGCCACAGATTGAAAAGAACTGTTCTGCCATGCATCTCTAAGCTCAGCAGCACAGAGAGCATTTAAGACAGCCTCGTCTCACTGCAATAACACACATGGGACATGTTCACATCTTTGACATAAACACAGAAAAAAAGAGACACCTGACAGCCCAGCATTCTCTCCCAAACCACAGCACTGTCACTGGATCAGACCTGTTTTCTAAGACATATCTCAGCAGTATTAAAGCTGGACACGTTTGCTTTAAGCGGAACAGTCAAAGATAATAATAATAGGAAAACATTTTTTTTTTATTACATTAATTAATATTATAGTATTAATATAATTTTTCCTTATTGAACAGGTGTTTTACCTGCATTTTTAATTTTGCATTGAACTGTCTTTTAGGGTTTACAGAAATGTCAATAAAGTTAATGCAAAATTAAAAGGTACGTATTTTTTAATATAGGGTGTTTTATGTATAAATGCATTTGATGTTTTAATTGAAATTGATGTTATAGAATCTGGGTTATAAAAATAAAATGCATTACGTGTATTGCAAAAAAAATATTTTTTAAAAAGAAAATGACCATTTCACAGCTAAAGAGACATTGTAACAATGGGTTGTTGTTGAGTGAGTCAATGTGTACGCTGTGGTGAAGTGTATAGTCAGTTAAGCTTTCCAGTGGACACGGAGACTCTGAGGCATAAGTTCACTTGCTAAAAATGAACACTTAATTCCAAAAAGAGTAGAACAGGAAAAAGCACCGACACAAACCACATACGTGCAAAACTCTGGACATTACTTTAAGAACTAACGGAGATACAGGACATGGGGCATGGTTAAAATACACAGACACTCAAAGACATAACGCAGGACACCTGAAACACACAGCTGGCAGAGAATCAAACACTAATGGCAAGGGGCGGAGTTACAGATTAGAAGAAAGGAGGGAACAGGTATGTAAACAAACACAGAGCACATGGACAGGGAAAACAAACACAAGGCACGCCTACAGCATGACAGACATAATGAAAATTTAAATAAATGAGAAAGTTTATCTAAGATTATTCAACATAACTTATAGGCACACATGTACATTTTTGACATGCAGTATGAGTAGCAGGAATCTTTAACGGTCAATTTTGTCAATTATACTTATTTTGTTGGTGAAAAATAAAAAAAAAATATAACACAACAAAACAACATTATGGGCCCGGTTCCACAAACAGGGCTTAGCCTAAGCCAGGACTAGGCATTAGTTAAATTAAGATATTTAAGCAACTTTTACAAAAATGCCTTGTAAGAAAATATTACAAGTGTGCATCTGAACACAGAACAATGACACTGACATTTTTTACGATATGTCAGAGCAAGATATTTTCATCTGAGACAGCTCAAACATGCAATTTAGTACAGGACTAGCTTAAGGCCTTGTCTGTGAAACTGGGGGTATGTATGCTAAATTGCCGCTTAATGTCACATTATCCCTTCTTTAATCAAAGAATTAGATTTCCTAAAGAATTGAGTATTAATACGTAAATGTAATGTGCATGAATATGACTTTACATATTAAAAATGAAATTTTAATAGCTTTACAATACGATCAGTATATGATCTCTATTCACAAAGGGGTCCTTGCACTCAAAAAGGTAGAAGACCCTTGCTATAGAGCTACAAAATTAAAGTGTTCTTGGATATATTTGATTGGTTCGTATCTGACATTTAATTATAAACTTTAATATCTTGGAGAATCCAAAAATAAACAATAGCATAGATCTGATATATAACCTTCATAGCATGAATGAACTCTGAGTCAGTGTGGTGCGAAAAAAATGAGAGAGCACAAAAGCATAAAGGACTAAGTGGCGTGAAAGAGAGAGAGACAGAGTGAGAGAGAGAAGGGGAGGGAGCTGAGAAAGGAATAAGACAGAGAGAATATGAGATAGATGCTGCCTAATGTGCAGGGGGAGGGGGATTGAGAGAGGGAGCCGGAGTTGGTACAGTACACTTCACTTCTGCCCTGGAGAGGGAGCGCACCATGACCAGCTAGCAGTGAGAGTGTGCACTCTCTCCACACCTCCAACTGAGTGAGTACTGCCACTTCTCTAACCTTTAGCACAACCAAAAATGCTTAAAGTGTGTACTTAGTGGCTGCATCACAGCCTTTGGGATGAATATTCACTTTGGTTTAGCGGCGTGGTCTGAAAAACCTGAAGTATTCAATGCAATCAAAATTGGATCTCAAGCAAGTGGATAAATACAGCTTGCTTTAGCAGAACTGAAGCAGCTTGACGTGCCACTTATTGAGGCCAGAATGTTATTTTGACTCTGCTGAGGTTGTAACTCTTTCTCTCAGTCTCTCCATCTAAAGGAAATACATTTGGGATGCTGTTATCGTGTAGATTCATGTGGGATATGCATAGGTTTCTGTTTTATCGTGGTGTCTGTGGAGCTGTTGGCATACTTGCAGGCACTCATGGCGTTTCTTTTGTGTTGGGGGAAGGAGTGCATTTGGAACCGCTGGGCTTCCTGTGTGGGGTCAATTAAATACTGCATGAGACTAGAGCACTAAAAGCCTGTCCCGTGAGGAGAGGAGTGCTTAGCGTGTGTGTGTGTGCAGTAGAGCATCAACGTGCAAAGCCTTGATTAAATTTGATAACCCAGCAAGGTTTTTAGAGGTGAAGACATTTCCTTTAATCGGTTTTATAGAAACGGATGCTTGGTTGTTTTTTTTATTTAACAGGAAGCAGGAATAAAAGTTAGAATTAAGTGGCATGGAATAACTTAGCAGAGACATTTGGTACAGTGTAATGCAACATGCAGTACATTTTTGAATAATAGTTCTCAAAGTCTGTTTTTATCAGACAAATTATATATGTACTGAACATTTCTGTTTTATTATGTATAGTGACAGTACAAAAACATACATTTAACTATAACAAGCATTCTGCTTAGAGATTCTGTGCAACTCTGTCCCCCAGAATGTAATAATATAATATATAAAATAGAATAAAAATACATATATATTTAAAATTACAATTATTTTAAGCATACCCTATTTTACATTTTTAAATCAGAAACTGATTGATCGATTATGTTAAGAAGTGTGTGTGTGTGTGTGTGGTGAAATATTTGTTGTTGTATTTTAATCCAGTGATTAATCGTTACTTTGTGACACCAAAATATTATTTGTTTTTAAATTGGATAAAGTTTTACTTTTATTTTGCATTGGATTTACAAGTAATGTATTTAAAATAATGAAATGAAATGCAAATTCTTGATCTAACCCTCACTTTCCAAGCTTCTCCAAATCAAAAACTGCTGAAGATGTGCTGCTTGATTTTCTTTCCCTTCTTACACACACACACACACACACACACACATTACAGTGCATTCCCAGTAAAACATACTATAACTTTGCCATTGTTAACACCCTGCTATACTGTATTTGTACTTCTAAATGAACTCATTTAACCTCATTTAATTATAAATCTTTCTGCACACTTCAGCACTTACAGTACTGTACTCTTCTACTTTACCGCTGAGCAATTCTAGCACTCCCTTGAATATTGGTACTGTTGGACCATAAAAACTACAGCATCCGCTAAATGAATAAATGTAAATGTAAGTATTGGTGTTGTAGATCAAGTTGCCCTTTATTACCTTTCTTGCTGTCTTGATATACAGGTATAGTTGCTCGCTCATGCCATTTGATCAGTAAGGGTCAATGCCATGGTGCTGCTACACTGTGTGTTGTGTGGCCGAAGTACATCTATAACTCTCATATTGCTGCTGTCATCTCATTTTGGTAACTTGCGTCATTCTGGTGTCCATATTCCACTTTCACTGCTTGTGATTGAAATACAAGATGCCGTTTCTATTTTTATCACCTTGCGCAGATATCAGCAGGAACTCATCTTTGATAGGAATTGTGTCCTTGATACAATAACAAGACGTGTGGGAATTCAGGATATATTGTGTAATTAAGAGAGAATGAGTTAAATAAGCAGTGGGCTCTTATTTACAAAAAGAAAGTAAGATGAAACTTTGCAAGATAACACAAGGACAGGAAGTTCTCACCCGGATAGGATGAGGTATCAGTCTATTTGCTGCTGGTATGGATTGATCCTGTTGTAATCTGAAATAGTAACAAGAGGTTACCGAATTTAAGTCCTCACTGGGACTGGTTTTCATCAACCACACGTAAGCTCATTTCAACATTACTACAGGGATAGCTCACCCCAAGTTGTTCCCAACATGTAAAGAAGATATTTTGAAAAATGTTCGTAACCAAACAGCTGACAATGGCCATAGTATGGAAAAATTGTATGGAAGTGAATGGGTACCATGAACTGATTACCAAAAATCTTCTTTTGTGCTCATCAGAACGAAACATACAAGTTTGGAAAAACTTATGGGTGAGTAAATGAACTGAGTATAGTCAAAAAATATACTTAACATGTGAATTTGGTCATGGAAATTTGCATATGGTAGCAGAGTTTAGCCCCTGTGAGGGCTTCTACCTTACTCAGCCCACCCTTCAGTTCCTCATGGGTCATCAGTCTACATCCAGGCAGCTTTCTGTACGCACCCAGCAGAAGAAAAGCAAGCAGAGTGGAAGAAAAGCTATATTTAGATCAACAGCATACACACAAAAAATGTACCGTCTTCCTACATTGCTTAGCCAGAGATAGAGTGACATCCTCACTTTCTGTCCCTCCGTTTTCTTCACCTCAAGCTCTGTCGCTTTTTTCCCTCATGTTTTTCTCCCTCTAAGCTTTTCTCTTGTTCAGGCGACACCTGATTTACGTCTAATATCTACCAGCTGTTTTTACTTAGATGGAACTTAAGTGTTATAAAACTGATTATATAAACTAATTTTATTTCAGTAGGGTTAATATACTATTATAGTTTTTGTTTATATTTTAAAATACTTTTCATGTAGTGTGTAACACAGCTCTAAATGAACGAAAACATCCTGTAAAGTTTTAAATATCAAAGTGTTTAAAGTTATTGCCTCTCATCAGAAAGAGTCGACACTGAATCATTGAAACGAATTTCAAGCCGTGTCAGGTTGACATCCGCGTATTTCCAATAATGTCTGTCTGTAAAATCATTCTTTGCCACTAGGTGATGCTTTAAATTTAATTTACCGATCACTGGAGGGGTTTGGAAAATGAATCGTTGAAAGAATCGTTTGGAACAAATAAGACCCCCCCTCAAAAAAAAGCAAATTACACGAAAATGAACGTATTTTTGACCTATGGATGTCAACGTGATGTTTTAGTAATTTTGTTTGTTTAGTTTTAGTTGTTTTAAAAAGTAAAGTAAATAAATAAATAGAAACATTTCCCTTGCAACAGCTATATATATATTTATATATATCCTCTATATGATCCATAATAATGCTCAAATTTTAGTATTCCAATGTACTTTTATTAAATAATTCTGTTACGTAATAGCTGCCCAGTGTTCCGGGTATGTGTGTTTGTCCATTACTTACTGTGTGTGCACTTGAATGGAAATTTAGACAAATTCTGAATGTGGGACACGTTGCCACCTTCCTTTTGCTTAAAATGATAACAGCTGAGGTATGTAAGTGGCCTTGTGTTTGTTTTCAAGCTCACCCACTTGCAAGCACGTGTATAAAGTGTATAAAAGAGTAGCATAACAGCAGTAGCATAGCCTCAAGATACGCAGCTCTAAAAGCCACAGCGGACAAAGTTGAATTAAGAAAGAGCACAAGCTTCCAGTAGCTATAATGGAGTCCAGAAAGAGGTCCAAACAACCGGGGGCAGCCTCAGGCCTCCGTTAGCCTGCTGATTTAATACAAGGTGAAGAGAAAAAGGGTTTGTATTCATGATTCAGTTATGACGGTGTGTGCGTGCGAGCTGACTCACCATGTGTTCGTGGAGTGTTCTGCATCATGCTATTGTCAGGACAGTAACGCTGCTGTGAAGGCATCCATCCCCGACCTTATTGGGCGGAACAGATTTACTCTCAGTGGGACCAGGCCTGGAGAGACTAACAGACAGAGAGAGGTTATCTAGATCAAGACTCCCAGGGAGTTTGTGTGAAAATCTTACAGTGCTGTGAAGGATACAAAGCAATGTAATCATAACGGACCGGCAAATCCTTTTAGTGCCATAACAAAAAAAGACTGCCTGAATTCGGGAGCCAATAGAACCAACCGAAACACAAACAGTACAATAAACAAGAAGTGAAAACGGAATATCTAAACAACACACAATAGCAGCAGTCTGTAGTCTCTGTGTAGTCAAAATATATACTTTATATGTGAATTTTGTCATGGATATTTGCATATGGTAGCAGAGTTTAGCCTCTGTGAGGGCTTCTATCTGAAGCAGCCCACCCTTCAGTTCCTCATGGGTCATCAGTCTACATCCAGGCAGCTTTCTGTACGCATCCAGCAGAAGAAAAGCAAGCAAGCAAGCTGAAGTCTCTGTGATTCGATGATTCATTTATAAAGAATAAGAAAGTCACTTGTGTCATTTCTATATGAATCAATGTGTTTGAATGAATCAGTTGACTGAATGATTCAAAGATTCACTCATTAAGAAAGTCACTTGTTGCAGAATCATGAGTAGTTTTATCATGTTTTAACTACAAAGCCATTGAATTTGAGTGGTCTCTGCTGTTTTTATAATCATTTATTGACGCTGGGGTCAATACACTGATTGTTCTTTTTAAGTGTATTGTCATCCATTTACATAGGATTTAGAAAACACTTCATTTACTTTTAATCCACTCTTCCCCATTATAGGGCATCAAAGGTATTAGTGCAATCGGTTTCCCAGCTGTTTCTCATCAGGCAGATGTGTTTGTTTGTATTGTTAATTCATGCACAAGTGAGCTTTCAGTGTCTGGTCCTGATTTAACATTTGCATTTGCTTTTGGAGTCTTCTGCTGGTGTCGGAGTCTTCTGCTCATTGAAACATGCAGGAAATGAAATGATTAGAGCATCCAGGGAAATACTATCATACGGTACATTAGTGCCGTAATCAGATTAATTCACAAAAGGTTTTGCAATTTATTAAGTCATTTAACAATAGTGAAGCAAAGTGTCAGTGCATTTAAAAATTGGGATAACTGATTGGTTAACAGTAACAGACTGTTTGGAATATTTAAACTATGTTTTAACAAAACTTGTCGTACTAAATTATAAAATGGACCTTAATTAATTTAGATTAATTATAGTGATTTATTTTTTCTCTTTTTTTTATTTTTTTTTAGTTTAGGTTAATATGCGAGGTCTGAAACAAAGATCCATGATGTAATTGTTGAGCTGGATATTTAAAAAAAAAAATATATATATATATATATATATATATATATATATTATTGGTATACAGAATGGTTAAAATTTTTAAATATAGATTTTTGATATTTAGATTATTACATTAAAATATAATGGCAAATATATAAAACTTTAACAATTCACATTTGTGACTCTGGACCACAATCCTGTCACAAATCAACAACAATAGCCAACAATGCATTGTATCAGTTAATGCTGATATCAGCATAAGATATAAAGAAAATGTAAGGTATTTTTGTAAATTTAATTAGTAATATACATTGATAAGAGCTTAATTTGGACACCTTCATTATAGCCAGTTTTGTAAATTATTTTCACTCTGATTCCAAATTTTAAATAGTCCTAACTCAAATATTGTCCTATAATAACAAACCATCCATCGATGGAAGCTTATTTATTCAGCATTCGGTGGACAAATGTTTTGTGGTCCAGGGTAACATTTAGTTATTGTACAGATGCTTTTATCCAAACTAACTTAGAAATGAGGAATATTAATTTTATCATACAAAACAATAGCCAAAAATGACAAAATAACAAAAACTGCATGTTATAGGTATCCTACTCAATAGTTTACCAACTATGTGGCAGAAAGCTACAATGTTTTCTCTCACCTAATGAACATGAACATTATCTAGGAGTCTTTGCCCAAGAGAAAGACAGGCCATGCCAGAGCATGTAAAATGTAATTAGTTTTACACCTATACCCAATATCCCTTTGCACAATAACATAACGGACCCGGGAGTGTGACTCCACACATCCCACTTGCAAAGCACCTGTTTGTCCTGCTGCAGGAGAATGAGATGTGAGAGGAGGTAAACATCTCCTCCCCCGCTGCAAGGGCTGCAGAAGCGCATCTCCAGTGTTGTGTGGAGCGGGACAAAATGGAGCCTGATTGAACGTGAGAGCAGACGGAAGAAAGGCAGCAGCGGCAGAGGGAGGGCGTTTGCTCTCACTGAACAGCACAACTCGGCTGCTGCAGTCAGGGCATCAATTTTGTATAGGCGTTGAGTGCAGTACCAGAGCGTTCCCCTCTCTTTACCGCTGACCATGGAGAGCTCGCGTCTCTCTCGACCACGGAGAGAGTGATGGGGGGCGATACGAGCGGTCTCTTTAGGCATGTCCGCGTCCGATTCTAGTGCAGCGCTGCTCAGCTGCAAGGTAGGCATAGTTAGCCTTTCTCTCTCTCCCTCACATGCGCTTTATCTCTGTCACTCTTTCTCACTCTCTCTCTTTTGCTCGCTCGCTCACTCACTGATTTTCTCCCGCGCGCGCTCTCTCTCTCTCTATTACATTTTCACTCCATGTGATTCTGTAATCAATCAGCGCTGCTTTGGTGGGGTGGATGAATTTTGCATGCATTCTGCCTGGGTCATAGTCTATTAATATCCTCGTGTAAGCCTTTTTTTATGAATAAATTATTTTCAGTCGAGATGCACGTCTTAGCTTTTCGGCCAGAAGACTCATCATCAAATGCGTTCGGATGCATTGATTGTTTAATTGACAATATGTAGTGTTTGTAGGCTATCTCTTTGACTTTCTCGTATATTTCTGTATGTGGTTTCAAATAGTACTGCAAGTTGTCGATATGCCGTTTGTGTTATGGGTAAAAAGGCATGGATTTGTTGCAACACTCAGAAAAGGCATAAATGTCTATTTTAGTGGTTGGAGTAGTTTGTTTATAACCTGCAAACCATGGTCAGAATTCAATCAGTTTTAGGTAAAAAAAAAAAAGCGACTGATAAATCACATGCACAGACAAATCAAATATAAAATATTATATTATATTTGACACCTTAAAATCCATTTGCAAATGAATTCCAGGGGCAAATATCTTATAATAATAATAATTATTATATTATTATTATATATTAAATAAATATATATAATAAGTAACTTCACTGGCTATATAAATATATATATATATATATATATATATATACACACACATACATACTGCAGCCAGTGTAGTTCAACCTTCCTTCTGATACTGATTACTAATATAATATATTGCAAAATTTGCACTGAATGTGTTTGAAGTTGTTGATTCCCATGGAGAAGTTCACTGACAACTTGTCAGGACAAGGACATGGCAAGCTGCAAATCCCTGCTGCTCCATAGAGACTGGGAATCAGATTCTGACAATATGAATGAAAATGGGGCAAAAAATTGTGTGAAATATAAAAGAATGAGTGACTATTATAACAAGCCATGTAAATATAGGGAGGTTCATTTTACGCCCCCTGTTGGCTGTGTGCTGCTATTGCAAACGAATTGTGAATCTCATGAGAAAATTCAAATTCAGATGCACTAAGATGCAACTTACTTCAATTTAAAGCTCAAGATAGATCATCCAAAAAAGACATTAGGTTTTACACAAACTTGTTGAGTTAATGCAACTCTAATGAACAATAAAACAAAAGGAATGTAACAGAATACTAAAAATGTTTTTAAAAAAAGCTATTGCAGCTTTATTTAAGCTACATACTGTAAGCATTATATGCAGCCTTTTCTGGGAATGTCTGATGGTTAAAATGTGCGTTGTAAGTGGAATATGGGGTGAGGTGTTGTGGAAACACACTTAGCAATGTGTCTTTTAAAGGATTACATTACTCTATCGATCCAAGTACTGACTGAAAAAATGCTTAGTCTGTCGGGATATCTGAAAATGACTCTGTTAATGCACACTGCTTGTCCGAAACACAAAATGTGTGTCACGGCCTTGTGGGTTGTGATGTTTATGTAGGCAACCCCTGCATCACTATTACTGATAAAAGTGGCAAAAAATAAATGTTTGATATAGTGTGTTGTACTTCAAAGCCCTACTCTATTTTTCTTTTCATTTATTTCTTAGGCGAACACATGAAAGAGATGAACACCGTGTAGATCATCCGAGGGTTGGTTCAGGACAGCTCTGTGATGGAGATGCCTCCCATAGCAGGGCAGGCTTTTAATTAACACGTTCATTTAGACGAGAGATATGTTTTAATCGCACATAAGAATCTTATCTTAGCCGGCGTCTACATCATTATGCTTTATCTCTTAATCATTTGGTGTCGCAGACACCTGCGCCCTGCGGCTGCCTTTGATATTTAAATCATATCCTCACTGTGTACTGGATTTTGGAAGAAAAAAAAAACAAAGAGAAAGGCTGGTCTGGAGAGGAGATCAGAGGGATGCAGGTTTTTGCGATGCTTGTTATGGTCACTATAGGTCTTTTGTTATTGGTACATTTGGTGATTTAGTTTTAATGCTTTATTGAAATGAAAAATATTTCTATGTTTATATCGCCAAAGCATTTGCAGCAATTGCTGTGTGCAGTTAAAACTTTGTAAAATGAGAATAGTGCAAAACATTAGATCTCATTCATTAATTAATAAGTAGATTTGTATTTATATGCACTCTAGAACTTTTGACAAAACGTTCTAGCTTTCTTCATGAATTTGATTTTAACCTTAAATAGTTCACCCTAAAAATGAAAATTAGCTAAAAATGTACTCGCCCTTAAGCGATCTAAGATATAGCTGAGTTTGTGTCTTTAACAGAACGGATTTGGAAAAATTCCCCTACATCACTGGCTCTGCAGTGAATGGGTGCCGTCAGAATGAAAGTCCAAGCAGCTGCATAAATATAAAAACATCACAATCCTTGTAATAGTAAAATGTAAAAGAGAAACCTTTTGTCCTTTTTGCAGAGTTCTGCTGATTCTTACACGAGTAGACCATCGGATTCCGACCTGTCCCTGGAGGAGGACAAGGAGGCGTCTCGGCGTGAGGCCGAGCGCCAGGCCCTGCTCCAGCTCGAGAGAGCCAAGGTTCATCTTCTCAGACAGATGCACTGTCAATTACCTCTCCTCTTAACATAGGGTTTACGCTTTTCTTTGTTGTTGTGTAGATCAAACCTGTGGCGTTTGCAGTGAGAACCAATGTCAGCTACTGCGGGGCTCTCGATGAAGACTGCCCGGTTCAGGGTGCTGCCATCAACTTTGAAACCAAAGATTTTCTACACATAAAAGAGGTGGGAAGCAACCAATCAGTTGAAGTTAACAGTTAGCTTATGCTTCACTGTGATATTTTTTGAGCACATTGTCTCCCCTCCTACAGAAGTATAATAATGACTGGTGGATTGGGAGGCTGGTGAAGGAGGGGGCAGATATTGCCTTCATCCCCAGTCCTGTCAAACTGGAGGCCATGCGGATCAAACAGGAACAGAAGGCAGCTCAGAGGTTCGCAGCTGCATCTCATCATATAGTTGTTATTCAGTACTGGATAAATTAGCACTTAAAGCAATAGTTCACCCAAATATGAAAGTATGCAGAAAAATTAATTTAAGAAATGTAGCATTACTTGCTCACCAACAAATCCTCTGCAGTGAATGGGTGCCGTCAGAATGAGACTTCAAACAGGTCATAAAAACATCTTTTGCTTTCATATAAAATAACAGTCCATAATCCATAAGTAATGCTCCAATGAAAAAGTGAGTCAGTGTAGCACTTTCACATCAAAATGTGTTTTAATAATTGATGATTACTAGTTATAATTTTTTTTATTTGTAAATCATTTTAATCATTCTCACCGTAAGTGAGAAATAAACACTTAACCTAATTTGCTATGATGTGCCATATCACTTGCTATTTATAAAAATTCCTAGCAAATACATTCAGCTTGCAATTTTAGTTGAAGGTATTATATAAATTGTATACTTGTCTCATCCTGTAATTTCTAAAGTGTTTTTGTGTCCGTAACAGGAAATTGGGTGGAAATGCTTCATCTAGTGGCTGGAGGTCTACTCCTCCTTCTGCAGGTGAGAGGTATTTAAATACTCTCACACATTACTGTCTTACTGTAACGCTAGTACTGTTGAGCCACTACTATTCCTCTGCATTTCCCTAACAAAATATTTCAGTATGAAATTGTTTTACTATTATGAATACAAAGAACCTGTTTAGATTTTCTTGTTTTTCTTGTTTAAAACAAGCCAAACAGAAGCAAAAGCAGGTAGGTGGTTAAAGTTGCTTCCTTGCTTTCTATGTGCAACAACAGTCCCTTAAAAAGTGCTATTAAATATTCACAGTTTGTGTCTGGCCTTTCAGACGATTCTCTGTGAGAGATTTTAATGCTGTGTTATTGAAACTGCATCCCTTGAGGCTACTCATTAGATGTTAAGAAATGTTAGTTAAGGTTCAAAGCTCGTGAGACATAATAGTGTGTGTGTGTTGTAGACAGAGCATGTTCCACCCTATGATGTAGTTCCATCCATGAGGCCTGTTGTTCTGGTCGGCCCCTCGCTGAAAGGCTATGAGGTAAATGATATTAAATTTGATCATCATGGCTGTTAAAAGACAGGCATGTTTTTCTATGTTGTTCTGTGTTGTTCTATTAATTAATAAAATTAATTAATTTTCAGTTTTAGTAATATTCAATTATGTTACAGTGGGTACAGAAAGTATTCATAAATTTTTTGTTATATTGTAGCCATTTGCTAAAATAATTTAAGGTTAAGTTTTTTTCTCATTAATGTACACACAGCACCCCCTATTGACAGAAAAACAAAGAATTGTTGAGGTTTTTGCAGATTTTTAGAAAAAGAAAAACTGAAATATCATATGGTCCTAAGTATTCAGCCCCTTTGCTCTGTATTTAGTTGAAGGACTCTTTTGATCGAATACAGCCATGAGTCTTTTTGGGAAAAGTTATTCACACCTGGATTTGGGGATCCTCTGCCATTCCTCCTTGCGGATTCTACTCCAAGTCTGTCAGGTTGGATGGTAAATGTTGGTGGACAGCCATTTTTAGGTCTCTCCAGACACGCTCAATTAGGTTTAAGTCAGGGCTCTGGCTGGGCTATTCAAGAGCAGTCACAGAGTTGTTGAGATATTTTAGCTGTGTGCTAGGGTCATCGTGTTGTTGGAAGGAAAACCTTCGCCCAGTGAGATCCTGAGCACTCTGGAGAAGGTTTTTACCATGATATCCCTGTACTTGGCCATATTCATTTTTCGCTCGATTGCAACCAGTTGTCCTGTCCCTGTAGCTGAAAAACACCCCACAGCATGATGCTGCCACCACCATGCTTCACTGTTGGGACTGTAATGGACAGGTGATTAGCAGTGCCTGGTTTTCCCCACACACACTGCTTAGAATCAAGGTCAAAAAGTTCTATCCTGGTGTCATCGATTGGGCTTTCATGTGTCTTTCACTGAGGACAGGCTTCCGTCGGGCCACTCTGCCATAAAGCCCCAACTGTTGGAGGGCTGCAGTGATGGCTGACTTTCTACAACTTTCTCTCATCTCCCGACTGCATCTCTGGAGCTCAGCCACAGTGGGTTCTTCTTTACCTCTCTCACCAAGGCTCTTCAGCCCTGATAGCTCAGTTTGGACGGATGGCCAGCTCTAGGAAGGGTTCTGGTCGTCTCAAACATCCTCCATTTAAGGATTATGGAGGCCACTGTGCTCTTAGGAACCTTCAGTGCAGCAGATTATTTTTTTGTAACCATGGCCATATCTGTGCCACAATTCTGTCTTTGAGCTCCTTAGGCATTTCCTTTGACCTCATGATTCTCATTTGCTCTGACATGCATTGTGAGCTGTAAGGTCTTATATAGGTGTGTGGCTTTCCTAATCAAGTCCAATCAGTATAATCAAACACAGCTGGACTCAAAGGGCGTTTCTCAATGTCAAGGAAGGATCCTCGAAAGCCAGAATTTTGAGGATGCTATGTCATCGACATCCGTCGAAGGACTGTTCCGAAGTCGAGGATCCTCGGAATTTCCTGAGTCCTTATATACCATACACAGGAAAGGATGCATAAGTGTAGCCTTCACCCTCTTAAATCACCCACAATCATATACGCAGCTTTGCTATCTTGCTCAAAAATTCTAAATGTCAGACATTAACGGAGTCGAAGCACCAACG
>JAUCMT010000054.1:13461876-13474024 GCA_032357475.1 Enteromius thamalakanensis
TCGCCTAGCCTCTGAAGGAAGTGACTTGGAAGGACCAGTCCTGCCAAGGACGTATCCTTGACATTGAGAAACACCCAAATGAAGGTGTAGAACCATCTCAGGGATGATCAGAAGAAATGGACAGCACCTGTGTTAAATATATGTCACAGCAAAGGGTCTGAATACTTAGGACCATGTGATATTTTAGTTTTTCTTTTTTTAATAAATCAGAAAAAATGTCAACAAGTCTGTGTTTTTCTGTCAATATGGGGTGATGTGTGTACATTGAGGACAAACTGAGCTTAAATGATTTTAGCAAATGGTTGCAATATAACAAAAAAAATACAAATTTAAGAGGGTCTGAATACTTTCCGTACCCACTGTATGTTAAGTTATACACATTTATATATTTATATATAAAATATGTTGTGTATGATATATTTATATACAACATATTTTATATATAAATATATATATACATGCATGTGTGTATTCATATATATATATGTAAAATACATAGTACACATACTGTGTATCTTGTAAACAAAAACTTTTGGATGTGACTATTCGAGATGAACTATTTGACAGCACTAATTATTATACTTAATAAAATAATGCAAAATTCAGTTTTATGGCCTATTACAGTCTGTAAATTTACTATTGGCAATCATAGTAAAAAGCTCATTTTGGATCCTGTTGTATAGAGCAGAGAGAGGATTCACGAACGTAAAATATTTAAGTCCAGCTTCGGTACGGTGGTCTGGACACATTTGTCAGTCAGCTCTTTAACAGAGACACCAGGGACCTGCTTCCCCTGCTGACTCTCTGCCCTCTATTTCTGGAGTCATTCATTTTTCACCTGTGTCAAAATAAAACCACATCACCTCATCTGAACCATATTAGCCTTATACAAGACTCCTTATTTTCCCTCTACGGTCCGTAAACAAGAAAATCACTGGGTGAATGTTAACACTATTAATAGCCCAGTACCTAAACTACCTCAGATTGACAGGTTGATTACATATGAAATGTTTCTGCTCGAATGTAGTATGAATGTTTTCTTTTGATGCAGGTGACTGATATGATGCAGAAAGCCTTGTTTGACTTCCTGAAACACAGGTTTGATGGGAGGTGAGTCAAGAAAATGTTTGTTTTGCTGGTTTAGAACTTAAAAGTTCAAATGTTACTCTTAAAGCAACAGTTACCCCGAAAATATGCATTTGTAAAAATGCAAATAAATCATTTATCTACCTTTTTTCTTCTGTAAAATATCATAATAGTGGTCTATACTTCTTGTGTGCTGTGTTTTTTTTTTTGGTATGTGGTTTCATGGCAGGATTTCTATCACACGGGTGACTGCAGATCTGTCTCTGGCCAAGAGGTCTGTACTGAACAAGAAAGCTATCATGGAGAGGTCAAACACACGTTCCAGTCTGGGTGAGTAAAAACATACAAGGGTAAAGCGGAATAGTACATGATTATAAAGTGTTATCCAGTATATTTGTATGAATGATTAATATGGAATGGTTTGTTCTTTCATTATTAATGTGGCTCATGTTATCATGCCTGTCTCTCTCAGCCGAGGTGCAGAGCGAGATTGAGAGAATATTTGAACTGGCTAAAAGCCTGCAGTTGGTGGTCTTGGATGCAGATACAATCAACCACCCTACACAACTTCTCAAGACCTCCCTCGCCCCCATCATTGTCTACGTCAAAGTGTCCTCTCCAAAGGTACAACAATATTTAAACAGTCAATGAATCACTTATTCATCAAAAACTACAGATGGTTGTTTCTCAAATTACAGATTTTTATTTAAACTTACACTAACTTTTTTTTAATAAAAATAAATAAATTAAATTATAACATTTAATAAGTAAATTATTGTGACTTTGAACACCATAAAATTGGGCAATAAACAAATTAATATTTTAAAATATCATTTTAGACTTAGTTTGTCCCTTTCCCATTTTCACCACAACCAGAATTATTGTATTCTTTAAATATTTGTTCGAGTGTTTCAAATCAGAGAAAGTTATCAAAAAAATACACAATTACAGCTGTGGTGAAAATTACATTTGCTGGTTCAGAAAAATTAGTTTTTATGTGATGCATGTACAATATATCTACTTTTGAACATGGATGATAGACTAACTAAAGTCCCCTCAAAAAGGAAAATTCTGTTATCATTTAGTCACCTTTGAGTAGTTCCAAACCTGGATGCATTTCTGTGTTCTGCTGAACACAAAGGAAGATATTTTGAAGAAAGTTTGTTACCAGGCTGTTTTGGGTCACCATTGAATAACAAACTTTCTTCAAAATATCTTTTCTTGTGTTAGGCAGAACAAAGAAATTCAAACAGGTATAGAACTACTTAAGGGTGAGTCAATGATAACAGAATTTGACTTTTTGGAGGAACTATCCCTTTAAGCTTAATAAAATTACAGTTAAACCACTGACATCACTATTTGAATGTCCTAATTATCCTTTTTGGGCATATGCAGGTTCAGAGATGTCTTGGATTTAAAAAATATATAAGGTCTTATGGGTTCGGAACGACATGAATTTAAATTTTTGGGTGAACTAACCCTTCCATTATGGTTTTGAAAAGTTAGTTTATTTTAAAGTTGAGAAAAATACAAAATATAATGCCAAATAATCACCAAATGAAATGCAAAGTTAAAGGTCATTTAAACAAAAATGTATTCCTGAAGATGTGCGCTAAAAAAAAGTGCCTGTGCACACACACATTATTGTCCTTGCTGAACTATCTTTAATGTTATTTATAAGTCCACAGAGCTAAAAGTGTTGTTTTGCTTATTTAAATGATTAAGCTATAGAGGTAGGTTCAGATTTCCCTGAAGAAACGTGTCCCTCATTTTCTCATTCTACCCCAGGTTCTTCAAAGACTCATTAAGTCCAGAGGGAAATCTCAAAGCAAACATCTCAACGTGCAAATGATGGCTGGAGATAAACTAGCACAGTGCCCACCAGTGAGTCCCATTACTGCACAAATTCCTGTAAACATACATTAAACTGAAGCAACAAGTGAACGGATGCGATATCTTGCACTAATGCTGTTTGTCTTCGCTGCGTTTATCTTGCATTAGGAAATGTTTGATGTTATACTGGATGAGAATCAGTTAGAGGATGCCTGTGAACACCTGGCCGAATATTTAGATATATACTGGCGTGCCACTCACCTGCCAGGCTCCGCCCCCCTGAACCCTCTAATGGAGCAAAATGTAGTTACACCACCCTCAGCCAACTCTAGCCAACAGGTGTGTTAAAATGTTAACTGCATGAACCTCACTTGTTGTGATGAAGCTTAAATAATGTTAAAGGCTCTGTCATCCTCTTCCTCTAGTTCTCAGAGACACAGGAGCTAATTGAATGAGCACTAACAGAAATTAGGGTAAGTGTTGGATTGATTTTCATATGCCAGTTAAAATTATTATTATGCCTTGATTTTCTGTCAAGGCATAAGAACCAACAATCAGGTTAACAAACAAGTTGATTTTAAATGAGCATATGCTTATTTTATATAACAATTACTTTTGAAACAAAGTTTCAAATAATGTCCAACATCAGACCTTAATGACATTTATAATAAAAGCTGTTTTTAATTTAATTTAATTTAATTTAATTTAATTTAATTTAATTTAATTTAATTTAATTTAATTTAATTTAATTTAATTTAATAATGTTTTAGTAGTATCTACAAAAACTATTACAAATTAATATTTATTTTTGTTTTCTGTTTATTTTGTTTGTTTTAGTAATTTTGTTACATGCTTTTGTCATTTTTATTAGTTTTTTGCATTGCTATTGAGCTTTAGTTTAGTTAGTTTTTATCTAGTTTTTCTTTTTTTATTATTCAATTTCAGCTTTATTTTAACAAACAACAAACATATCTAATTTGTCTTATTTAATGGCATCACTGTAACTAAATAAAATGCATGACACTACAACAAATCCACCAGATGTCAATATAATATTACATATAAAAAATATTGTGTGCACCTTAAATAATGACAGAAAGCTTGTGGCCTGGGTGTTTAATCATAATGATCACTTCCTCCACTGCTCTCTGGATGCTATAGAGTGACACAGAACATTCCAGAACGACCCCCAGAATATTCCTCAAAGGCCAGCCACTCACTGCCCCAGAATGAGACGGGACTTAGAGCAGTTGCCCCCCAAACAAAAAAGAGGAGGAACGGAGGAACAGAGAAAGAGATGAGGGCCAGCAGAGAAGTGGACCAATCCCAGCCTCGCTGACAGTGACAGCACACTCTCTCTCCTGCACTAAAACATGTGTCGTCCTTTACATCTCAGGACCACTCTGCTGCAGGCCTTCAGCCAAACACACACACACACACACAGGTATACACACATTCAACTGGTCTGAATGTCCTGCAGAGCCCCACGCTGAGATCAACAGGGGTTTCCCCGGCACGTCTGTCTGCCAGGTTCTGCCAGCCTGACTCTGGCACTGGCATCAGAGCATCCACACCATGCCTCACAAAGAAGGACACCACATGCAACTAACATCCCTCTCACTCAGTCTTCGCCTCCTGCATCACTTTTGGTTTGCACAATACACTTCATTTCAATCAATCGTCAAATACAGTTCACTCATAATTAATAACCCAAATGGCTTTATGTAGCACAACCCTCAAATAACTAATCCATATACTGAAACCACACTAGAGAGTTTTAAACAGAATTTTTTTTTCTTCTCTGTTATATCCAGTTCCATTATTCTTGTGTCTTTTTATCGACTGGAAACGTTAGGTTTACGTCAACCAGGGCAAATCAACTAGTAACTCATCAGTATTTACACACTGCACTTATATCACCCTTTCAGATCAATCAAAAGCAGACCACATGAATGTTTGAACATCTTTTGCCTAGATCTCAGTATTGCACTAAACAGCCTAACATATTATTCATTTTGTCCAACAGTTTTTCTCAAACTGAGACCTGTTCTGATTGGACACGCGATAAAACTATGCTAAACACAACAGAATAAAATGCAACTAATGTTTTAATCATTCATAGTTAGAATAATTTATATGAGTTTGAAGACTCATTAAGTTTAGAAAATTGAAAAAAAGAGAAAATATATAAATATATATATATATATATGGCATTTTGATGCAAATTCACTTATAACCAGAAAAAATTAGGTAGAACCCAACATGGATTCATGCCCCAATGTTTTATGAGCTATTGATTTTTATTAATTCAGTTATTTAAAAAAACACATTTTAATATTTGAATTTAAGAGCATTTTTAACATTTCTTTTGTGCAATAAAATATTTTGGCGCTGTGCAGGGTCATATAAAACCAGTTAACAACCTCTGCTCTATACTAATGTTGGGATTACAGCGACATCTAGTGGTTTTGTTTGAAACCACAAAAGTGAGACATCGCAAACATCTGTCTATAACTACATAATCATAATTAATTAAAAAAAACAACAGTATGATGTGTACCAGTATGATGGTGTATTGCTTCAGAACCACTGAATATCCTTTTCTGCATTTTACGAATCACAAAACACTGATATAAATTCCTAATATTTTTTATATCCTTACCATCACCTCTTATTTGCATGATAAGTGATGATCTTGCTGACATATCTGCTGCTGTAATTGTTGAGTTTTGCTTGCTGCTGTTCTTCCATGCAATAACGAATCACTTACAAAGATTATCACACTTAACAGAATGACTTATGTCTTATTTACAAGACAATCTCTTAACTAAATTATTTATTCTTTGCATACATGCACATGCTGTCTCATTGTACATTCAAGCTAATCATGACTATGCATGACACAATCAGCCATTTCTAGAAATAAACAGCACTGTAAACTCAATAGGGAGATGCAATGGACATAAAAACAATTAAAGCATCACAAACATCTGCTTGAGTAGCTATATACAGTTTGCACATTAAAATTCATTGCCCTCATCTATATATAAATGCACAAACAAATGACTTTCTGTTTGTTTAGGGTGTACATATATATTATTATTTACATATATTGAACAAAAATGTTATTTGGGACCATGTTGAATCTTCTGTCAATTTTTAAATCACTGCATATGAAAAGCAACAAACAAGAGACACAGGCTTCAAAGCACAATGAGCGCTTCCCAATTGAAAATATGCTTGATGTCTTTCCAGGTGATTTGTACATAGTCCAGAACTATGTCTTTGGGTCTCCAAAGTATATTTTCAAGGTTAATTGTTTATTTTATTAGATGATTATGTTGTTCTCTATCACAATATACTGTACTGTATGCAACACTGGAGAAGTGAGGAAGACAATGGCTTGGACTGCAAAAGGTCTATCACTGAATAAAGGGAAATCAATTGGTTTACAATGCAATAAATGCACTATGTAAGTGTGTAAACCCTCTTCCAGTAGTTCATTTATCATACTGTACTAATGTGACAACACTGACGTCTAAGAAAAGTGTACAGTTGATGCTGAGCAGAACTATTGTGTGCTCTGGGAAAGAAAAAAATATGCAAAAGATTTAAAAAAGAAAAGTAATAGTCTCTGCATGGATTCTGTCACTTTTAACTTGTTTTATGAATTTCTTTACATTTTTCTCAAATTCATCTTAAATGGTCTCGCCTTGTAACAATACATATCATTTAAGTTGATATGAAGTCATAAAGTTGCATGCACAATCATAAAAAGTATCAAAAAGACATCGGTTTTCCAAAAATACTTCAACTAACCACCCACTTGTAGAATGATTGTGGAATAAAAATACAAATAAATTCCAAAATTTCCACTAGGTGTCAGTGCAGGAGAAATTATTTCACATTTATAAAATTGTTACTTGTAGCAGTGAGGTCACGTATTGACTCAAAAACACACAAAATATGGGAAAACTGAGAACCAAACTCACAGATTTATAAATGTCATAAATAAATATTCATAAGTTATAAATGTCCAATCTCATTTTCCACCATCTCGCCACGCTTTATCTGCGCACACTGCTATAGTCAGTGTTTTACTTAATCCCAGTTTTCTGTTTCTGTCGATTAGATGAAATATCTGCTGTAATATTCGTTTTCAATTGTTATTTCAGTCCAACTTTCTTACACATGTATGTGCTTAGCTTTATGTAAACCCATTAATTCATGAAAAATGAACTAATAAGAGTATTTTTGTCTTCATTGCTACGTGTTAATATACATATCCATACGTGGACCATGCATATATTGCAATATATTGAAAAATATCAGCACTACTTTCCCATACATGGAAATTATTATTTAATATATATCAAAGTTTATTTGTTAAGTATATTTCCATTTATTTCTGTTTTCCGAGTTCCATTATGAAAGCCTTTTCATACTATATGAATGTGCTAGATTTGCAGTTCCAAACTATGTCAGGCTTGTTTGTAATTGTGTTTACAAGCACCGGGAAGCAGACACACCATACCTCCACACTTTTCAGAGTGGGTCACCCTGGCACAGGAACTCATTAACACATGCTAATTAGCTGCCTGCTGGGCCTCTGTCTGCTGTAAGTGGGCGGTTGTGGGTCAGAGGGTGTTGTTGGAGTCTTTCTCTTTCTCTCTCAGTTGGTGTTCTAGTAGCAGGAGCTGATTACTGGTGTGGCCTGATATGCTCTCAGTATTACGTATTCCCTGTCATCAGAGCATAACGGGGCAGGTAGCAAGGCTCGAAGAGAGGCTAATGAGAGAGCAGGAGAAACACAGACAGAGGTAGTCCTAGATCGGCTGACCAGAACGTAAAGTTTCAACAAAGATGAGCAATTCCACTGATCCTCTTGACCTCGCACTATTCATCATAACCTAGAACAAATGGGATTTGCCATTTCCATATGCTGCGTCTCTTCATTTCACTATGCTCCATTTCCCTCCTGAGAGGCTGACACCGAAAATGCTTTTATTTTTATCTGCAAATGACACAGCCATCTGTCACACAAGAGGGTTTATCTTTATCTCTGGCGCTGTCAACAAACGCTAAACGTCCATCTACAGAAGTTACATGCATGAAATAACACAAATATACATAACAGTTTACGTTTTTATGGCACAGCTTAAACAAATGTCTTTCTTTGTTACTTGAACATGTACAGCAGATACGGCAAGAGACTCAGACTGTGGATAAGACAATAAAGGACAGTTGTTTATGCAGTTACAGACCCAATCAAAATATTTGCAGTCTTCTTAGAAGGAAATTAGGGGATTCACAGATCATTAAAGGTTAGAGTCGTTAGGAAGAGGGACAAGCATGTGTGAACAGTCCTATTGTCCTCGTGTCTGTGGCAAATGATGCTGAAAGAAAACTGTTTAATTGATCACTTGGGAGACACACACACACAAACATAACAGAATATGCAGGAGACCTTGAAAAACTGATTTCGATCCTAATTTAGTTTTCATGTGATAGACTTAAGAATGCGTGACTACACATATAAATGAGAAGTAATGGGACTATGAGCATAATAAAGTACAAGCTATTCTGACCTTGTAATTTAATTTTCTGTTGCATGACTCTATACAAAGCCTCGTTAATTAAAAATGTGTGTAAACATGTCTTTTCATTTGGTTTGTAGTACATTTAGTACTATATTACATACAGTTAAAATCTAAATTTTACATACACCTTGCAAATAAAATGTCAATTATTTTACCAAAATAAGAGGGGTCATGCAAAATGCATGTGATTGTATATGACCTGAATAAGATATTTCACACAAATATGTTAATAATGTATATAGTCCACAAGAGAAATTAAAATAATGTAATATGAATTTATAAAAATTTTCAAAAGTTTACATTGATTCTAAATACTGCGTTATTACTTTTTTTGCTTGTTTGTTTTTGCTTCATTTGTTCATGAGTACCTTTTTTTGTCCTGAACATTTAAACTGCCTGCTGTTTTTTCAGAAAACCCCTCAGGTCCAACATATTCTTTGGTTTTCCAGCATTTTTGTGTATTTGAACCCTTTTTAACAATGACTATGATTTTAAGATCCTTCTTTTCACAGATAGGCTAACCGAGGGACTCATATACAACAGAAGGTTCAAATGCTCTCTAAAGCTCCAAAAGGGAAAACAATACTGGGGTGTGAAAACATTTTGAATTTGAAGATCAGGAATTAACTCTGGAGCAGAATGGAGATGTGTACATTTTTCAAATTCTGCCTAAATGCGATGTTTTTCATTTAGTGCTGCCCTTCAAAAGCTACTGAAAATATTTACATGTTTCCCAGAAGACAAAATAAGTTCACATTTTCCTGATTTCACCCCAGCACCTAATGCATGGCTTTCCCTTCTGGAGCATCAACTATTACTAAACAAATAAACATTGTTCAGGTTGCAGCATAGCATTATATGTAAACTTTGGACTTTTGAGTCTTTTTTTTTTTTTTTTTTATAAATTCACGGTTCATTTTGTTTTTTAATTGTGCTAAATAAACAATAACATGTATTTTATATGATCCCTAGTAAAGTAATAAACATCTTCTACAAATTTGTGTCACAAAAACATGCACGCACATACCGAATAGTATGGATACCGTAAGTAGTCCCCACCCCATTAAATTTCCACTCTTTGTAATATTGCAGCCATTTGCTAAAATTATTTATGTTCATTTTTTTTCTCATTAATGTACACACAGCACTCCCTATTGACAGAAAAACACGGAAATGTAGACATTTTGGCAGATTTATTAAAAAAGAAAAAAAAATATCACATGGCCCTAAGTATTCAGACCCAGTATTTAGTAGAAGCACCCTTTTAATCTAATACAGCCATGAGTCTTTTTGGGATAGATGCAACAAGTTTTTCACATCTGGATTTGGGGATTCTCAACCATACCTCAGTCAGGTTGGATGGTAAACGTTGGTGGGCAGCCATTTTTAGGCTTCTTTCCAGAGATGCTCAATTGGGTTTAAGCCAGAGCCAGCTGTTGTGAAGCCACTCCTTCGTTATTTTAGCTGTGTGTTTAGGGTCATTGTCTTATTGGAAGGCAAACCTTCGGCCCAGTCTGAGGTCCTGAGCACTCTGGAGAATGTTTTGTCCAGGATATCCCTGTACTTGGCTGCATTCATCTTTCGCTCGATTGCAACCAATCGTCCTGTCCCTGCAGCTGAAAAAACACCCCCTCAGCATGATACTGCAACCACCATGCTTCACTTTTGAGACTGTATTGAACCAGCTCTAGAAAGGGTTCTGGTCATCCCAAAAGTCTTCCATTTAAGGATTATGGAGGCAATTGTGCTTTTAGGAAACTTAAATGCAGCAGAATATTTTTTTGTAACCTTGGCCAGATCTGTGTCTTGCCACCAATCTTTCTCTGAGCTCTTCAGGCAGTTCCTTTAACCTCATAATTGTAATTTTCTCTGCTGTAAGGTCTTATATAGATAAGTGTGTGGCTTTCCTAATCAGTATAATCAAACAAAGCTGGACTCAAATGAAGATGTAGAACCATCTCAAGGATGATCAGAAAAAATGGACAGCCCCTGAGTCAAATATATGAGTGTCACAGCAAAGGGTCTGAATACTTAGGACCATGTGATATTTTAGTTTTAATTTTTTCTGCAAAAAAATCAACAATTCTGTGTTTTTCAGTCAATACGGGGTGCTGTGTGTATATAAAAATGATTTTAGCAAATGGCTGCAATTTAACAAAGAGTGAAAAATTTAAGGGGGTCTGAATACTTTCCGTACCCACTGTATAAATAAATACATACACTCTAAAAAGTGCTGGCTTATTTCTGTAAACACATTGTTGGGTTAATTGTGCTGGGTCAAAATTCTGGGTTATCTGAGGTAATGTAAACACATAGTTGGTTTGTTCATGCTGGGTCAAATGGATTTTCACCACTGAATCACTGGGTTGGGTTATTTTAACCTAACCTAATCGGTAAATTGAATTTTTCCTATTCATCAAATTTTCTGGCTTCTTTACTCGTCTTGTTGGCAGATGGTCATGCACATTGCAGCAAGAAGGATAAAGGTAAATTTTAATATGTTGGTATAATTATTTACCTCTATGTTTAATAAATTGTGGTAAGAGCACACATTTCACTGTTTAATGCATTATTTGAGCTTTCACTGTGCGGGTAAGCATTAATGTACTCCGTGACGTATATAGTCGCCTAGCAAGGTACATTTTTTTTGACTGCAAATGCCTGCAAAAATAATTTTATCGAAAATTAAGTTTAAATATGTATTCATACAAAGTGTGTGCGTGCAACCAAAGTTTTACTTACATGTCCCTTAACGCCTCACAAACTACAAAATATGAGGGTACGGTCAGTTCCCTTTCAGTCAGTCAAGTATCAACAGGTTAATACAATTGTAACACTTTACTATAAGAACCAGTAATCACTTTTAACTAGTTGCTTATTAGCTTGTATATTGGCTGTTAATTCTGCATGAGCATATTCTACATCCCTGAATCCTACCACATACAGTAACTAAACCACTAAAACAATGCTGAAACGCAAACGTTTTAGTTAATAGTTAATATGTGTTTCTCATACTTAAGTGTTACCAATGCAGATTATTTCAAGATCAGATATATTAAGATCAGTTTCACAGTTTGCATTATAATAATTTTATGTTTAGATGCTAAAAGGGAGAGTGCTTTAAAAGTCCTGCCCACTCTCCTTCCCCCATCAATATACAAGAAAGGTAAAGAATCTTCAGCCCCACAACCACAGAATTAAAAGTCATTCACTTGATGTACAACCTGTAAGTTTTGTTTTACTTTTTCTACTCTAATGGTGGATATATATATATACAATACCATTTTTAATGTTTATTAAAGAAGTATCTTCTGCTCATTAACCCTTCATCTCTTTGATAGAAAGAACATTAAGAACTGTGACATTTTGAGTAAAAATAATTATATTTTATTTTTTACAATACTATAACTGTGTTCTATTTGAGTGTATTTTATAATGTATATTATTCATGTGATGTCAAAGCTGAATTTTTAGCATCATTACTCCAGTCACGTGGCTGTTTATAGCTCTATATACACATGATCCTATACATGAACATACATATATATATATTGTGACGGCCGCCGATCAGCGTCGCCCTGGAAACCAACGAGCACCAGCTGGAACGGATTTGCTCGGGCCAATCGGTC
>JAUCMT010000054.1:13474124-13495038 GCA_032357475.1 Enteromius thamalakanensis
TGCTGTTAGGCAGTAGCACCCCCTATAACTGTTCTGCCTCGCAGAGGAGATCATTTGTGTGCATCTGTGTGAAACACAGCCCTACGACAGGCCCTCTGGGATGTACCATGAAACATGGTCACCGTGATTTTGGCAAGTAAGACATGATCCTGGATCTACATTACTGTCCAAAAATATAAACTTATCCTAATCCTTACCCCTAACCCTACCTCTACCCACGCCAACATAAACACATTTAGGTCGATCAAACTACTTGTAAAAGTGCATCTGGCATTATATGACCCCTTTAAACAAATACATGCATAAGTAAATATAGAAATGCATACAAAACTTTACTTAAATATATATTTAACCTTGTAAAGCAAATATAAATAAAAGTATTATATATATATATATATATATATATATAAATAGTATTTATGCCCTGATTAAAAAAAAAAGAATAAGTAAATAGATAAATATCTGTAAAATCATTATACATCATGGTAGTATTAATTTTTGCTTATTTTAAATAAATAAATGTACAATTAGAATTGTTGTTTGGTTTTTTATTTAAAGTTTTTATACACAATATATCTTATTGTTGTGCAAATTGCAATTTATGCTAAAAAAAATTTTATTACACTTAGGATATTACATAAAGGATATAGTGGTATGTCCTACCCTTATGTAACTTGTGACTTATGCTAATTGCAACGCGCACACACAAAAAAAAATAAATAGATTTAAATTTAAAATCCAAAGAATCTTTTTGCTTCAGAAACTGTTATTATCTCTTGTGAATCCGAGATGTGTGTGAGATTATGGGCTCTTTTTCTCAGGAGAAACATCTGAGACACTCATTTGGTGGTGATGCAGATCATCACATGGCTCCCTGGACGCTCCGCTGGTCTTCAGCGACTGCATCTTTGTTTATCTTGTGAAATGAAAGCAGCGCTGAGGCGTGTCGCCACTGGCCCGCTATATATCGCCTTCATTTCCTCTCTCCAGCGACTTTGACATTTAGTCCAATAAGATCAGATAAAGCCAACTATAATTCTCCAGCTCACATTATTTACCATCCAGAAACACACAAGCATGAAAAAAACAGTAGCCTGTGCAGAGAGGAAGCTGATGGTTTTCTATAGCTCCATCGAGTCAGTGTTGCTGGAGTGAGAAGGTGAGGAAGCTGTGGAGCTGTTAGCATGCAGACAGAGAGTTCTCCATCTGAGACACAGTCTAACAATCACCAGTTCAGCTGAGGTGAAGAACAGAAGCACTCAGACACTTGATTAGACTCCAAACCTGAAGACCTGGCCTCACCTCACGTCTCCAAAGACACAGACTTCATCCTGATTGGATTTACACCACAGTACTGAGCGCTTACTACAGTCACACACAGGCCCGTCGCCAAACGACTCAACGTGCCCCGTTTGCGGGGGGCCCACATCGCAAGAGAGACTGACAAAACAGTGTTCGCCCGAGCGTCAGTAGTGCGCTTCGCTTATTAATGGCATAGATTTGCCACCATAGATTAAGTGTGTTTTTCGCGAGCTGGTAGCTGCGGCTTGGCATCGTCTATCGACCCAACCCTAGTATCATATTTGATACTTCAGGATTGTATGGCTAATACAGGATATTATGGTGGTAATATGTAGGAAAAAAACTGTTCAGTTTTATTCAGTAATGCAAACTGAGCAAAAAATATGCAATTTGATGCAAATTCTGATAATTATATTAATAAAATGTATGAAATTCTAGTAAATCAATTAGATCTTTATAACAGTACTATAGCATATACTTGATATGATATAAATATCAGTCATCACTCTGTGCATCTTATAATATGTCTTATGATATTGCTTAAATGCTTAATTTGAACTTTCTCTGAACTACAGATGTCACGCCCCCAGGCAGTCCGTCATGTCTTGTGTTGATGTTTTCTGTTCCATGTGATCTGTGTTTATTTTCCTTTGCCCTCGTGTACTCCTGTCATTTGTAACTCCACCACGGTCTTTAGTGTGTAATTGTCTTCCCAGGTGTTGTCAGTTTTCCTGTAATTAGTTTGTCTATTTAAGTCTGTCTTTTTTAGTTCTCTTTATGGAGTGATAATGTTTAAGTGACGTGCGTGTGTCCTTATGTGTGGATGTTCTGACTTTCTGTATCTACCGAGTTTTGCTGCCCCATCAGCTGTTTATTTATTAGTAAAGTGTTTGCATTTGAATCTCCGTGTCCTCGCCTTGTGTTCAACCTGTTCGCATCACAACACGGGCGCGGAACCGTGACAACAGAGATGAACAAATAAACGCCTCAAAAAGCCTGATGATCATATTTGAGACTCCGAGACACTGGATAATCAAGTAAAGCTAGGTTGCTTCAGTCTAGTAAGTGTTCGTCAAGTTATTTTTATGTCTACTTGATAAACATTAGTACAGATTTTAAAGCAACAACATGTAAAGCACAAGCTGAAGGTGGACTTTGTGCAATTATACTTTTTTTTACTTGCTAATCATTTAGTATTAAATATGATACAGTAGACTTTACAGGGATAAGAGTGTTCTCACCTTTTTAACTTCATATTTGATGGCAAGTTTGATGCGGCTCAGGCAGGGTCTCTGGTGTTCTGTGAGTGGGTTCTGGTCCACGTCACCATTCAGAATGGCTTCCACTTCCTCTGTGTCACGACAGAGATCCAGAACACCCACCACGAAATCCTTACACTGCATAGACAACTTCCTGTAGTCATTCTGACACAGAGAAACACACACAGACAGAGAATTGTCAGGCCCACTCACCTGTCAATCAAACCATATTCATTTTACATATTAATTATTTAGCAGAACATTCAAAAATGTATTAAGAGGTTATCCAATAAATGTGTTTCTGCTTCTTTAAAGAAAAATAAAAAACAAAAAATGTAAATTAAATTACCTTAATTAGGATTAAGCCTACCTGTAAATGTGTTGAAATAAAGAAATACATGACAAACTCAAAAGAATTGATGGCTATTTAAAAATGACATGTTGTACTATCAACACAATACTTTAGGTGAGCGAGCAGCCTGTGGTAAGATGGCCGCCATATGCGGACGTTCGACAGACGAGACATCTAGCCATTCTATACATATCTATGGTTTGAACCACATCAGTTCAACAACATTTAGGGCCATTGTTAATGAGGTCACACGCATGTGGTGGAGGAATGACTTCTGCTATTAAACTGATCTCCAAGTTGCTGCTGTATGACATGACATGTATTGGCTAATTTATTATTTTTGTTCACTGTCATTTGGCTTTATTTGATCTTTGAATAATCATGGGTTCCCTCTTACGTCATATTCCGAGGTTCCCTTAGCCTTTTTTGCCCACGCTCACTTTTCAAAAACAGCGTTTAGAAAGGACGTGCTAAAATACGTAATTAAAAACGCATTTTATATTTAGATAGAATGTTAGATGAAGATAGTAATGCATGTTAGATTGCTTATTGTGCCCAAGAGCATATTTATTAAAGCCCATTGTTGTGTCCTTGTATCATCAGTGGTTGGATTGAGTGAGGAATGTATGATTTAAGTAGTGAGGGAATATGTTGTGTCCTTGTATCATTGTCACCTGCAGAGGGCACTAGTGGTTGCCGAGTTGGTACCTATAAAAGGTGTAGATTAAGAATGGGTTGTGTGCAACCATGTGGCAAGCTGTTTGTAAGAGCATTTGTTAATAAAAGCTTTGGATTGGAATTCTGAGAGTGGACTCCTCATACTTACCTGGCCATAGGAGACACAACACCCATATATCTTACTAACAAGAAACTATGCTTCTAACTAGAGTTGGGTACAGAAACCCGGTACCAGTATGTATAGTGTGTCTTTAGAGATACCAAAGGCATTTAGAAGTTACAGGACAGCAAAACTTAAAACTTAAAGCTCCAATTATTTCACTGATGGACAAGCAGGTGAGAACAACACACTGAACTTCTCTGACAGCTCACAAACCAGCATTCACAACAAGATCCAAAGCGGTCCTGCTAGACTGTCACAACAATAATCGTGTGGAGGTGTCCGTCTGTCCAGAGAACAACGGCAGTTATCAGCCCTTTCAATCCTCATCAGTGTCCTCCGGCGTTTGAGGTCTGTGGGTGGAACTGGAAGAGATGCTGAGCTCCGGACGGCCGTCAGACTGATCTCTGAGATAACGAGCAGTCTGTCCGTCACAGGAAACAAATCCCTTCGCTCGTGTGTGTTCAAGCACAGACACGGATCGGCCTTCACTGTAATCGAGGTCTACCCGCAATGAACTCTCAGCCGTTCCACAGTTTGAGCTCAAAGGGGCCCGTCGTTGCTGGATCAAGACTGAGATGGATTTGACGCACGCAATCTGTCAGACACACTGACTGATGAAAATACATTTCCATTCAAAAACGTAGTGTCAGTATAAGTTAACAATTTTCATTCAGAAAAGGATGCATTAAACTGACCAAAAGCGCATTTTCGTTAAGATTTTTATTTTGAGTAAATAAATGCTTTGCTTTTTAACTTTCTATTTATCAATTAATCCTGAAAAATAAACTGCATCATAATTTATATGATAAAAATAAGCAGGAAAATGTTTTTAACATTAATAATAATCAGAAATGCTTCTTGCCACTGTAAAACCGAATAGTTTACCTTACTTAGATATAGTTAGTAAGCTGTACTTAGATGTTATACTTACTAGTAGTTAGAGCAACTTTCTAGGCAAATAAAACACTTTACTTACTTGCTTTGAGTGACACTTACTTAAAATATTTAAGTAGCCACAAAGAAACCAATGATACTAATAAAGCAGTAAGAGGCAGCAGCGCGCTAATTTGCACAACACAACGACAGAAGAAAAATTTCCCCATGTCTGTTATATTTCACTAGCTGAATTCACTCTTTTAACAAAGTCATCGTCAATGTTGCATTTTCAATCCAACTGAACATCATATGCCACAAAAGAGTTTTCTAAAATGTTTTATTTTTATTTGTTTATTTTTTACTTACCATTATAGTGATTAGTGTTCCCGTTGGTTGGACACTTAGAACTTTGTCTAGTTCTTTATAACTTTCTTACTATTACTGCAGCGATGCAACACGAAATCAGAGTAATTTGGTTTCAAAGTAAGAAAAATAGTAAATAGGTTGTATAAAATAGGTGATCTAACATAATGCTAAGTAGTTATTTTGTTTTAGTGATTTGTTGTAGTAAAGTTTTGTTATTGAGATTCATAATTTTTTTTCACATTTTTCACTTTTTGATTTTGTTCACAAGTCACATGAGAATTTGGATAATATGAAACTTGATGTATTATGGTTATTTTCTGCAGTCACACACTGACTTAATCATTCAGAATGTGAATCACAACAATGGTAACAATTTAAATAAATTCATTTTCATTAATTTTGTAACAACTTTATTTGCTCTTTTTATTGTGCTACTACTGACACAAGACAACAAATTAAATTTGCAAAATAAAACAACAACATCTGTAAAACAAAGGAATTGCGTAATGTATTCTGCTGCAATGCACTCTGGGAGTCAGTGAGTAGCTAGTACTGCACACTTAAAAAAAACAAGCTTTTCTAACTCACTAATCTTAAGTTTACTTTGCTTAATTTTTTTGAGGCAATGAGTTTGCATACTTTTTTTAAGTAAGGTCAACTAATTACATTTTACAGTGTAATTCCAATTTGGGGAATAAATGAATTTGCAAGTAGGGGAAAAGAGGGAAGTGTTTACACAATGTCTGTCCCCCTCATTCTCAGTCTCTGGGGTGTTTAACATATAAATATAACCTTGAAAGTGTCTCTGTGTGCCTGTTGTCTATCAGACCACTTTAGCCTTTTGAGACTCCCCGAGGGCTGAGATTTTGAACTGCCCCATCAGGCCAATAAACTTTTGGCCTCCCACCCACCATTAATCAATGTACCATGTGTCCAAAACAAATAGAGACAGGGATCAAAGAGTAATTTGTCCAATAATCCAGTACGTTAGTATTGTAAACAAACCCTTTCATGGTTTTAGTCAAGGGGATTTTTATGACGAGTCATGCAAGACTTTACTGTAAAACGACTTTAAAACCGAAAATTAAGCAAACATGCATGTCAAAATGGAAACATTTAATCACAACTCTGAGGATGAGGGCAGAATAGTTTGAGAATTAGCCATTGGAAATTTATGGGATGCATCATCTGGGGAAATTTATGAATTAAAAAGACTTTGGGAATGAAATTAAAACACAAGCCTTTCCCCTAAAGAAAGCAGGCAATTCACAGATCATTAAAGGTGAAAGTAAAGTCATTAGGCGGAGGGACAAGGATGTGTGAACAGTCCTATTGACCTCATGTCTGTGGTTATTGGAGTGAAAACAATCTAATTAATTACTCTGGAGACAAGGAGGATATGAATATGGAGGAAACGCTTAAATAAGTTTGTATGTGAAAGGCATTCAGTGTACTACTATATCCACTGTTATTCTCACAGGCTATGTGATTTATAAAAGTCTATGCATTCATTTATAGGCTACTACTAGCCTATATATAGTGTTTTGTAATCACACTAGTGTGGTCATTTTGGACAACACGTGTATAAAATTATCATTTTAGTGGAATTTTTTATTCGGTAAGGATGAGACAAAAGTTTCCCAAAAGGCGAAAGTCGTCGGGGAAATAATGCGTTTCCGGACGGAGCGGAGGCAAGAAGAATGTGAGACGTCACGAGCGTCGCGCAAGTTGATTGGCTGTTGTGCGGCATATATAAACCCCCAGTCTACCGTTCAGTCACTTCGGCTGCGGGCTATTCCTTAGTATTGCGTGTAACGTTACAGAAACTGTTGTGCACTCGTACATCCTCGTGTCGGTCTGTTTTAGGTGTTTTTTTGCTTTATTTTGTTCGGTTATAGGATATCGGATAGGATAAATCATGAAAGAGAGAAGAAACGCACAGCCACTGGTGGTCAGATGTAAACTGGTGCTGGTTGGGGATGTTCAATGCGGGAAAACTGCGATGTTACAGGTTTTGGCAAAGGATTGTTATCCAGAGGTCAGTAGCCTACAAAATTTCTTAAAAGACGCACATTTATTAAACGAATTCTAAAATTATTTCAAAGACCCAATGGTTTTGCGAATAACAAACTGTTGTTTATCTCAGAAATGTTAGTTTCATTGTAACATGTTTTGGTTGCCAAGTGAGTTAGTCCATATCCTTTACAAGAAAGCATACATTAAATCGTTTTTTGTATTGATTTAATAACCATACGTAAGCATTTACCCCAAGCATCACATACACGCAGCATGCGTTCATCTGTGTTAATATGTAGCATCTCCTCCACAGACGTATGTTCCCACAGTATTTGAGAACTACACAGCCTGTCTGGAGCTCGATGACCAGCGTGTTGAATTGAGTTTATGGGACACATCAGGTAAGACTAAACGTATTATTCGGGTACTAAATACTAAAATGGATCAAAATGGACAGTAACATTTGTGCACATTATGCAACTTGGATGGTACATGTAATGTAATGTAATGAAGCAGTGTCGACATAATGAAATGTAGAGAAGACGTAGTAACAGCTCTGCTATTAAAACATATTATGATTATAGATATTATTCATGCACTTTCGAGCACACATAGTCTGTTTGATATTGTCTGGAGAATACACGGTAAAATTTGCAAACCACAGTGTTTGACTTTAAAAATATACCAGTGTCTTACCAATTTATCATCACAGCTGTTACTCTCTTTATTGTTGTTACAAATAGTATCAGTTCTATATTCTCTTCATGGCAACAGTCAGGCTTGTTTTGAACTGTGTTGGGCCAATCCAGTCATACTGATTACTAAACTACCTGATTAGAATATTGAATTTAAATGCAAATATAATTATTTATGCAAATGCTGAAGCAGTGCAGGAAGATGTAAATGCTGAATAATTGCAACAGATGTTTGCAATGGAGCAGCACATTTCTGCGCAATTTAAAACTGTGTCCATATCTTACACTTTTTTTCTGTTTCAAAAGTAATAAGTACAAAAGATTGTATTGTTATAATTTACCGCTCTGCTAACTTGAGTATTGTAAAACTTTCTTCATCAAAGCTACGGATTGAATACCTTGTTAACATGATTTTTAGACGCGGGCAAATTATGATAAACTGATGATAAACTCTCTATGCCCTTAATACCAGAAGTTGCATAAAGTCAGCCAGTCAGATTAGAGCATTTTCTAGTTTTCTGTGCAATATGCATCAGACATGAGACTAGACGTCTGTCTATCAGCTGCCATACATAGACAGCAGACTAACGAGGGAGTATGTGGTCACTAAAGCAATTCTTATCTGCCCACGGCTTCCTATTGTAGCCTATTGACCTGATTACAACGTGCTATTTGTCTGCTTCACACTGCTCATTTCTGAATCCCTAGTAAATGATAGACATGATAATCTCATGTGTCTTTGGATGTAACAGAAGCATCATAATTAGCACCCAGAAACGTCTGGCCGTCCACCGCCTGTGAAGAGTGGGTGATTGGACTAGGTTTCAGTGTTTGAGTGAGACAGCAAGCAAGGATTGTGATTTCATGCACAGATTGTTGAATGAAATACGTGCTGTTAATATGCCTCCGTCCTTTGCTCATGCTTTTTGATCTGATTTAGTCTGCTTGGAGACAAGCCAGCTGAAACGCAGAGTACGGTTTAAGGGGATGAGTCCCAGCTTGTGTGAGGATGAGAGGGCAAACCAGAGTTTTATTCCTTCTTAGCTGTTAATCATGGCTGGGGCTGTAGATTTTGAACTGCGTTTCCACCAAGTCAAGCAGATATTCCAAGTCAAAGTATTCTTAAATATAAAATGAATTTGCTGTATCCACGGTATGATAAATGGGTTTAGTGATAGTGACAAATTGAAAATTTGGCAAAGAAAAGTTAAAGCAATATTTAAAAATTCCTTACAACACTGCTGATATTCTCACATCAAGTGGAAAATATACTGTAGCATTAAGCAAATGCACAATTATTTCTATACTAGTTTTGTGTTTTAATACATTTCAAATATATATATTTTTTGTATGTTATTACTAATTAACCCTTTATAGATATAAAGTCTCTTAACCTCTCCAAGGCTGCATTTATTTGATCAAACATACAACAAAAACTGTAATATTGTCAATTATTTATAACAATATAAAACAATTTTCTTTTTTAATAGTTAAAAATGGGATGGCAAAGCAGAATTATTCATCTTTAGCCTCACACGATCCTTCAAAAATAATTCTAATAGCAGGTCTTGTGCTCAAGAAACTCTCTTTATTTTCAATGTTGAAAATGTTGACTTTCGTGTACTCTTTCAAATGTATAATTTCCATATATAAATATCTACTAAGATATCAATTTGAAAGAGAAATCTGCTGTAACGTCATAAATCTACTTACTGTTGATGTTGAGCAATTTTAACCTTGTAGAAAAGTATTTCTGTCAAAAGATTCCAGGCCCCAAACTTTTCAATATATGTATATTCATACAGAAGTGCTAAACGTTGTTCCATTACATTAGTGTACAGTAAAAATTACATTTCTGCTTTTGTTTTGTTTATAAAATCAAAGCCATAACTTACAGTAATTAGTTCATTGGCCTTTTTCAGTCACTTTGAATGAAATTACTACTGAAGTAAATTTAGTTTGAACTCAAATAGAAATGGCATGCAAATGAATGAAAATAATGATGTAGTCATTTTACAGCAATGCAGTTTTGAAATGCATTCTGGAATATCCCTGCGTGCTGTTTATATCAGCTTTGTGACGCTGCTCAATGTGAATGAGGCTTCTTATTAGTCTTTACCTCATTGATTGAGCTGACCTCATCATTAGGTTTCAAACGGCATGCTTTGAGGCCCAGAAAGGATTTACAGGTGAAAATCAATCGTCACACTTAATCACAACAGTTGGACCTGCTGCAGGCTCTTAGAAGATGGCTATCTGTATTTCTAATATGGAGGCTGTAATTTGCATTGAGGTATTAGCAATGGATTAGGTAGCACTGATGGATGTATATTTCTGTGAATATGAATTGTGCTGCTTCGTTATGGAATGACTACACAACATCGTGTGCTGAAAAAAAAAAAAATAGTGCTCCATTAGCACAATAAAACAGCCAGTAGATTAATGGGTTCTCCAGTGGCCATTGGCAGTTGATGACAGGCACCAATAAGGAAACACCACCGTAGCTCTGAGATGGTATTCCCTGAGGGGTCATGGCCAGGCCCTCGCAGTGAGAGAGAGAGGGTGGGGGTGCTTTGTTGGGCCCCCATCATGTTCTATGATGGAATCTCTGGGATCTTAAGGAAAGGGGGGTGGGGGATATGGAGAACGCTCTAGGTTTTGTTCTCATCATCTACTGGGAAAACGGACAGGGGCTTTCATTTGCTTCTGGCTCCTTTGTGAACGTTGACCTCTCTCAGCCCCCTGCTCACATTTACATGAGTCGAGAGTGCTGATTAATTCCCACAGATTCCACTGCGCTGAAGTTTACTCTTAGTCAGCGTTTTTACTCTGTGCCACATTTTAAAAGATCAACTACTATGCAGTATTTATGTACCATTATAATATTTATTAACATTTTAATAATTAGCTTTTATTTTTCCATTTTATTTTTAGTAGACGTTTTAGAAATTGTGATTTTGTATTTTTAATATTGATATTTAGCTTTTGTCTTCAGTTAGTTGCCAAGTTATCATTTAAACCTTTTTTAAGTTTTAAATTTACATTTATTATATATATTAAGCTTTTTCAATTAACAAATATAATAGTTAATAGTTAATAACACTGTTCATTTGAGAGATTTCTGTAAATCTACCCACCTAACATGTACAAACATTTCTGAATGTGTTTGTAAATCCTTTTTAAAACATTAAACTATACATTATTTTTTCATTAAATTGATTTCAAAAAACATTTTAAAGCAATTTTGTTCCGCATATGTTTACATGTAATCAGTAACTATTTAAACCAAACAAAATAAAGGCTTTATTTTGAATCAAACCACAATAGCTCATTAAGTTCATTCATCAAAATGATTCAAAATGATAATTTTTTTAGTCTTTTTGTGTACTTCATTACAATAATCATTTGTTCTTTAATTATACTAATACAATATATCTTTACTTTAAGTTTAAAAAAGCTACAACACAGTAAAGGATGTATTGACATTGTTTTGCATCATATTCAGTAGAGACTGCAAGCTCACTCGCTCGAGTGAAATGATTTATTTTGATCTGTCTCTGTAGATCGAGGGTAGAGAAGCAGGAAACAGTGGCATGTTATTTTCAATATATTCACACTTGAAAGACATTTTCGTTCCCTAGTAAATGGCAGGTATGGCATTAAGCAATAATAATTGACAGGATCTGTTATCGCTGTATCATTGAGACTGTCAGAGATGGCTTAGTCATGAAAGATGAAAACTGAACGTATCTCTTTTTAATAAGTACAGAAATGAATCATTCCCAAATGAAAAAGACCACCTTTTAAGTGACATTTCCACAAAACAAACATGTGACGTCAAGCACATTCATGTGCGCACCAAAATGCATTTTTTGCAATTGTATTATGTTTCAGAATACGTCTGCCAGTACATTTATAGTTTAAAGTCATTAGGAAAACAGCTAAATGAGTTTTTCATAGAGTGAAAGGGTTCAGCAGATGGAATGCGGTGCAGCACACAAAAGCAGCCCACTCCACCTCCATCTGTTCTCTTCACTAGACTCTTCCTGCGCCCAAGGAAAAGGCCGTCTCATATCAATCACATACACACGTTGGCCCACTTTTCAGCTAAGCTAGTTTTGCTCCAGGCATGCGTCACAACAAAAAGCATTTATTCTGATTGTTGCAACTCTGCTCTGCTCTTTTTTTTTTCTCCACCCTTTTTTGCACGCTTCACAAGCCTCCATCTGTTAACACGCAGACAGCATAACATCCTCTTCTTGTTCAGCCGGGTAAACATGTGGCCCAGGGTTTAGCGCTAAGCAGTGGTTTGTTAAATAGAGCAAGTTCTGTGATCCAAGACTGCGGGAGGTACAGGATCCAAGTTAGATAATGCTCACCGCCAAAGGTGTGTGTCCTTTTTCTGATTTCAAACAGTGGTTTGAGGGAGTTTTGGTAAGCTCAACGTGTGGAGGTTTTTGTCTCTGACTGCTGGGATGTGTCACTTTGTCTAGTGTAATTGAAATTGCTCCTCAGTCCCTATGTGTTCATCTGCATCGATTGCTGCATTAGAATCAGCAACAAATGAATGCAGCCTCACACTCAGGTGTCTGTGATGTCTTGTTAGGAGAGAGACAGTAGGCAGAGATCTGTGCTTCACAGTGAAGATAGTCTGCAGTGGTCATTTCAGCTAGTGGTCTCCATAATAAAAATAGCCAAATTGGCTTTATACATTTAAATTCATGTTGATGTTTGGTTTATTAAAAACATGACTCTTATGAGCATTTCTTTTCACAAATCTGTTGAAAGTTGTCAATTTGTGTATTGAATTATTCACTGAATGAGATTAAATTGCAGTCAACATGAAATCCATGTCAGTGAAGGATTCATCAGACTGATTCAAACTGAGTTTTTGTGAGTGATAAGTTAAAAAAAATGTTGTCAGTTTTAACAAAAATCTATTTGAACATAAATTTTACTTATTGGCTAATGATTGGTAATGTTTAGTTCCATTAAATGATTACGAAAAAGTAATAATTAGAAAAAGAAATGTAAAATTATTGGTAAATGAGAATTTATTGATGCATGAATTTAAAACGCTTAGTTTAGACTATTTTCATATGTTTAAATAAAAAAACAGCACATAACCGATGTGTTTGCCCAAGCTGCGCTTGATTCACTAAAGTGATTCAGCACATGTGAGTCGTTTGTTTAGGACTTGTTTAGATTTTGCTGGTTGCACTGTATGTGTTAGATTCACAAAAAATAATCTGCTCATAAGAATCAGTTTGTTTGGGAATCAGTTAAACTGTTTAGTTCAGTTGTTTAAGAATTATCTGGTCTTACTGTGGTCATGATTGATAGACTTGCTAATAAGACAAAAAAACGTTCATAAGCATGATTTATTTGAGAATGTAAAGGTTTCTTTTTTTTTTTTTAATGGCAAGTTAATCAATATTACTTACTTGAGGCTTCTACAGTGTATCACTAACTTAAGCTGAGGTCTGAAGACCATTACATGTGAGGTTCAGGAAGGGACTGAGGCTAAATTAATCCAGAAAATACAATAGTGAGTTACATATAAGGCTGTTTACACCACCCTTGCATCTCCGTTGTACCAAGTGGGTGGGCATTGCTCTTTATCAAATGATTGATAGGCAGTTAAGGGGAGCCTTTAGGAAGGCAGCGCTCTGCAGATGGTTGACTCCAAGGCTGTTGCTGTGGAAACAGGGTGACTGGAGGTATTGCATGGTCGGTGGGGGTACAGGAGGGGTGGGTGGCTTACTTAAAGATTCTGAACAAGAGCGAGAGGAAGTGCCTACCCCAGCCCCATCGTTTCAGTTGCATAATCTACTGGAAAAAATAAAAACCGAGGGAGAGAGCGAGACATATAGATCAATGAGGATTTAGAGCTCAGTTGTCATTTTCTTCTCCTTTAAAATGCCAATATGGCAAGCAGCGAGAGGGAGAGGGCTTTAACAGGATGTATGCTGAGCCGGCTGGAAATGAAGTGATGACCAGGGGAGCTCCGGCCTTTGTCTGATTCTGCTGCAGATTTATACAGCACATTCACACTCATCAGACTGCCTTTCTTCAATTCTAGCTTAAAGACTCATACACAAGTACCCAGTTAAAGCAATATAAACAAATCCATTTAAACTAGCTTTTTATTAGTGCTGTCAAATGATTAATCACATTCAAAATATGTTGTTTTTTTACATTGTGTATTGTGTATATTTATGCATATATAAATACACACACATACATGTTGTTATAATATAAACAGTACCCACTTATATTATGTAAACAAAAACATTTATTTTGGATCTGATTAATGCATATAAAACAAATTTGTTAACTTAAATATTCTACACTATTTTTAAAGTATTTCAAATGGTTCTCAAAACTCAAATTTATTGAAAACGTAAACTAAAATGGACTATTTTGTTAATTTTCTTGCTTTACTGTGAGATTTCATCAATGTAATTTATTGCAAAAATGCTTGCTTTCATAATTCTGTATCAGAATGTAACTAATTTCCACCTCTGAAAGGACATTTTGTATTCTGCTGATTTAAACAAGGCGACACAGGCACAGACAAATCCTTCCAATCAACAGCTTCATTCTGAAATGCGTCATATGAAAATTAAATGTGTTGTGAAACCAGGTTGTTCTCTCATCTGTCTTGGGCATTTTATCATGTTTTCTAAAAGCATATTTCAGAGTAAGAAAGCATTCGTATTCAGTAGCATCTCTCTCGTTTCAGGATCTCCATACTATGATAATGTGAGACCTCTCTGCTACAGTGATTCAGATGCAGTGCTCCTTTGTTTTGACATCAGTCGTCCAGATATCTTTGACAGTGGACTTAAGAAGGTAATTAGATATTCCTATTAATATTCAATCCCACCATTGACCCTGATTTTTAGGAGCTCATTATGTTGCATTTTCATCACTGTAATTTGTTATGTTGGGTATCATTAAAGCAAGACTTTAAGAATGATTTGTTTTTGTTTTCTTACTGTACTTCATTTTTGGACTGGAATATCAGACTATATTTGCCAGAAGTGCTTGGCACTGAAAACCAAGATTATAATAATCGTTATGCAAAACCCTAGTTACACGGAACAATATGTGTTTTCTGTGTTTTGCAAGAATTGATTCATCTTAGAATTGCACATTTCTGTCTTTATAGTGGAGGGCTGAGATCCTTGACTTTTGCCCTAGTACTCGTATTCTCCTTGTTGGTTGCAAGACGGATCTTCGGACAGACGTCTGCACGCTGATGGAGCTCTCCAATCAGAAACAAACACCCATCACTCATGAGCAGGTACAGCCGCAAATTGTTTCTTAGCACTTTTGCATTGATCTTACACACTGTCCTCTGTAAAACTGCTTTTTGAACTACACAAGCATTCAAACATTTGGGGTAAGTATAATGAAATGTATGATTTTGTTCAGCAAGGATGGAGTTCCTTTAATATTCACCTGAGAAATCATCAAAGTTTCTACAAAAATATTAAAACAGCACTGATAATAAGAAATGTTTCTTTAGCACCAAATCATCCTATTAGAATAATTTCTGAGGGATTATGTGACACTGTAGTCTGAGGTCATGAATGCTAAAAACTCAGCTTTGCCATCACAGAAATAACTTACAATTTTAAATGTGATCTTGGATAACAAAAGCAGTCATAAGCAGCACAGGTATATTTGTAGCAATAGCCAACAATATATGTATGGGTCAAAATTGATTTTTCTTTATGCCAAAAACATTAGGATATTAAGTAAAGATCGTGTTCCATGAAGATATTTAGTAAATTTCAATTAATATAGCAAAACTTTTTTCATAGAAAAAACAATGCTGTTATAATTCCACTTAATATGTATGCATTTTAATAAAATAGATGTTTTTCTTGATGTGAATGATTACATGTATATAGCCATCCTTTATATTTTAGGACACTGACTTAATATTTACCTACCTGTGTAGTAGGCTTAAGTTAAGTAAATCTTTTAAGCTGGGCCATTGTGTTGATAATAATAATTATATTGAATTGTGAAACCAAGATTCACACAGATATCTCTAATATAAAAAGCATAGAAACGTCAACATTGGTTAAGGTTTAAAGTTGTTGAGACGAACACAGCAGAAAAATTAATTGGGGTAAAAAAAAAGTAGCTCAAGAATCGTTTTGGAATCAGATCGTGACTCCCAGAATCAGAATCGGATTGTGAGGTGCCTTAAGATTCCCACCCCTACTATGTAGACAACATAAACCAAGCTTTTGAATTTGTGAATTTACTGAAAAACACTGAATACAAAAAAAAACTACAGCAAACTTACTTTGTGCATCTCCCATCACAGGGCTCTGCCATGGCCAAACAGTTGGGCGCCGAGGCTTATCTGGAGTGTTCAGCATTCACCTCTGAGAAGAGCATCCACAGCGTGTTCCGCACAGCTGCGCTGGCTTGCATCAACAAGCTACAGCCGCTCGCCAAACCCAGCCCGACCCGCCGGCTCTCCAAACGCCTGCTGCACCTGCCCAGCAAGTCCGAGCTCCTCTCCTCCACCTTCAAAAAGGAGAAGGCCAAGAGTTGTTCAGTAATGTGAGTGGCGAACTTCACCCCGCCCCATAACAAAAGCTACACCATTCCCTGCGCTTTGGTCTGGGGAAGGGGGGGTGGGTTCCGATTGCCACATCATTGACATGTAGAATCCTTCCCCCGCCCCCAAAGAAACACATTTCAGAACAAGCGGACACCTCGCTGTCCTCCTTGTCCTGAGCTCTTCAACAGTGCATATGTATTTTCAGTACTCTATCTTGCTTTTAAACGAGATTCGATCATCAGCCGTCATCTATTCACTCCTTGTTACCAAGAGATTTGCACCAGTTGAAACTCGGAATGATTCAACTTAGTAGATAGGAAACAGATGTTCAAAAAGGTTCCAATGTTCAAAGTAAGCTATTCGATTTATAAGTACAGGATCTCTAGCGTATTTAGCCTCCAAATAAATACCTACAGTATGCACTCAAATTGTGAAAGTTGTGGAGCTGTGCGCCAGGCCCCGGGTCACGTAGAGGAGAAGGCGGCCCATTTGACATTGTTGAATTGGCTGCAGAGTATTAAGAGAAATGTGATTTTTTTTTTTTTTAAATGGGAGCCACCCATATTTGAACACTAAGATGGCGGAATAGAAGGAAACCGGCCAAAAATATTTGTAGAAAGACAATTTATGATGCTACCAAAGTCAATTTTCCCTTTTTTGCTCGACTAGAACACTGTCTGATATTTACACGCTTCTATTTTTAGAGGCAATAGCTATCTGAGGGATGGGATGGGTGTGACTGGGGTACATATTACAGTGATTATCTGTATCTTAACGTCTCCTGCTGCTTTCTAGTGAATTTGCAAAGGGATCCCTGCACTAGTTCTGCCAGGGCTCAATCGGATCGAATTTGGCAAGCTTTCATGATCTCCAGAGATGCAATAGCACTTTGACGAGGGTTTTTGAAACCAAAATGTATGTTTTTGTTTTTGTTTTTTTTAAGTGACCTGGGGCCTGTTCCATAAAACAAGTTGACCAAATAAGCCAGGCTTATGGCAGATAGTCTGACTTATTTTAATACAAATTAACCGGCAATAAGTCAGACTAACTGAAATAAGACAGGCTTATATACTGCCCTACAAAGCAAAAAGGCAGTAACTACGCCGAGTGCAGAACTGAGAAAAATGACTTTAAAGTTATCCTGTCATCCTGCTTTTTGCAGTTACTGTACAAACAACTACCATTTTTCTACAAAACGGCAAACATTTGCGATGAGATATTTTGTCACATAACAAAGGATGCCTTGAATGTCATGAAAATTATAATAACTTATTTTTGACCAAAAATGCAGTTACTGCCTTTTTGCTTTGTAGGGCAGTCCAGTCCAGCAGAGGCAGGGTTTACAAGAACAGTTATTTGTAGTTGAGTATTCACTAAAATATTATTGGAACAGAGGAACACCAAAATATATTAAAGTTCTGATAAATAAAATGTATAAAAATAGAAACTTTAGATATAAAACTTTAAAGTCCTTTAAACCAAAACACAAAAACAACAACCAAATCAATGCTACCTGTAGGGGTGTTTCGTCCATTTTTTTTAAATTTTTGAAATATTCATCTATCAGCCATTATAAATACTGATACCGATAGTTTAGAAAATCTCTAATATCGGCCGATAATATCCGCCTACCGATAAATCGGTTGGGCTCTAATAATATTTAATAAGTTAATGGGTACCAACAATTCTTCGGTTCTTTAAAACTCATCAAAATATCTTCTTTTATGTTCAAAATAAGCAAAAAAGAATACAGGTTTGGAACATGATGTTGAGTAAATGGTAAAGTTTTCATTTTTAGGTCAAACACTGCCTTAAATAAACACATATGTCTTATACACAAGTTTAAAGTTCAGTAAATTGTTCAGCTCGAGTTAACTGGCCAAATAACAGCTATTAAACTAATAGCCAAAACGTCTCAATCAGCCAGTTAAGCAGTCTGTATAATATATCACTCTAGCTGGAAACGATCTGATGCGTTTTCATTCAGGTGTAAGAAACTGCTGGAATCTAAACATGGATGTAGAGAATCCTTATTATTACACTGTAGGGGAAGATAAAGCATGTAAATGAAAAGAGACACCACATTTAAAAAAAAAAAAAAAGAAGCCAAGGGAGCAAATATATACAGACAACAACCAAGGGCCAAGGATTGAACCTTGCAGAACACCACAACTAAGAGGAATGTCTGAAGAAGATTAAATGCCGTAAATGAACAGTAAATACCAGTTTGACAAATTATAATGAAGCTACTGTAAAAGTAAAGTCCTACACAGAAAAATGTTGTGGTCATCTAAATCAAATACAGCACTTAGGTATAAGAGGAGAAGAGCCATGGGTTTCCCTGAATCTGTCACGAGAAATATATCATTTACAGTGTTGGGGGTAACGCAAGTTACGTAATAATATTACTTTTTCCCAAGTAACTAGTAAAGTAACGTATTACTTTTTAATTTTAGGGTAATATAACTGAGTTACTTTTTCAAAAAAAGTAATGCCAGTTACTGTGTTTTCTTATTTATTGACTGATGTCTCCTGACCTCATGTTGGGAGAAATCAGAAATACAGAGCATTGTGTACAGTGTAGTTCTGGACTAAATGTAGATGTGCTTTAATTCATCTCTCTCAAAAAACAGATTTAAAATTCATCAAAATACATTAAAATGAACTCGGAATATGACACAAACCTGCAATAATTACATTACACAAATGTATCTAATCTCATTTTATTACCCGATGTCTCTGCTGCTGACCTTTGAGGATCCAGTTAATCCATACTTACAGGCAAAAACGACTGCTTCATCGTTTTGTTTGTTTATTGCTGAAGAGTATTGAACTTTCTTCTCCTGTACTCTACTTTACAGATTTATTTTTTCTTCAGCCTAAGGCTTATTTGTGACACTTTTTGTTGTGAATTTACATTTGCTATAAATAGAACTTCTTCTATTAAAAACAAAGACTCAAGTTCTGTCCGTATTTAAAAAAGTAATGCAAAAGCAATATTTTGTGTAATGTTTTAATGACATCAATTAGTCCATCTAATCTAAAACACAGTCTTACACTGTACAAATTCTGAAGTTTAGTCTTGAAATAATTGGCCAAATAAGCAGCATTATCAGTCAGTAATGTTAAAAATATCCCAGCCTTTCTGATTCATCAGCCTGTTAGTCAGCTGGAAATAATAAAGAAGACAGAGGAAAGGAAAAGACCAGACTTAGACTTGGCATAAATCATCTGGTGTCAGAGTTTCTCTGTCAGACTTTAACTGCACGTCAGAATGAAGTCAGGATCTGACACAGGAAGTTCTCAATGGCGTTCATAGAGGTAGAGCTTCATCAATCTATATGAATGTTTTTAACTAATGAGCTGCGCACCTTTCTCTTCTCGCTGAGGCAGACAAACAAAACGCTGTGGAGTTACCGGCCCCGCGGGGTTAATAAAGCATGCCGTAAATTTGTGTAAAATAAAAGCAGCTTTCATATGTACACAGGCTCATTGTTGGGGTCTGTAAATCACAGCGAGACGCCGCTCTCCTCTCCAGCGAGTTCGTCTTCCCTACAGAAGAGCCATAAATCACAGCCGCTCTCGCTCTCTGTTCACCATCTCCATCACATCCATCAGCGAGAGCAGAGCTTTACGAGACGCCGCTAAATCTGAGGACATTAGTCCTGAGAAACAGAGCCATCCGCTTCCTGAGAACCTGAGAGACAGAACAGCAGCTAACGCTCTCAGATGATCTGATCTCCAGTGATACTTAACACTTGTGATGAGATGACTACAGACTACAGATAATATACTATAATTAATAATCAAGATAAATGTCAAATAGTTATTTCTTTCATGCTTAAAGTCAGATTTTTGCTTCAAAAGGGACAGTTGTTTAAAACTTAAAAACAATTGTAACAAAGTAGTCAAGTAATGATACATTCTTTAATTTAAAAAAATATATATATAATAATTAGCGCTGTCAAATGATTAATCACATCCACAATATGTGTGTGTGTGTGATGTGTATTTTTTTATTATGTATATATTAGCACATAAAAAAGGACTTTATTATTATAGATTTGTTATAATGCAGCATTTATTCAAAATAATAAAGTATTTACTACTTTTGTAATTAGATTTTTATACCTACTACAACTATTATTATTTAATACAACTTTTACTACTACTACTAATAATAATAATGATAATAATGATAATGATAGTAATGACAAGGTTTACCACAACATTTACTGATAATAATAATAATAATAAAAATATTAGAAATAAAAACATTTATTTAAAACGACAACAACAGTAATAAATAAAGTTTTGTATTAATATTTTTAGTACACCTACTACTAATTATTTTATTGTTATGGTTAGTTGTAGTAGTATTACACAGCATTTATTTAATAATACTAACCTGAAAACAGAGCAGTGCGTTTAGCTTTCCCTGAGCGCTGGACGAACAAAGATGACTGATTACGGTGACTGCTCAAGCTCTCTCTTCACACACACACACACACACACACACACACACGCACAAACACTCACTCACACACACTCCTGTAGTGTCTCCATGTGTTCTGGGGTCTCTCTCTTCATAGGTGTAATGGTGTTTCTACTGTACAG
>JAUCMT010000054.1:13505769-13527239 GCA_032357475.1 Enteromius thamalakanensis
GGGCATTCACACATTCCACTGTGGTTCTTTTCTTTAGTTTTTGCATATAAATTCACTAGATGGATGTCTTTGATGACTGAATTTGCACATTTAAAAAAAAAAAAAAAACACATGAAACATGGATGGCTTTTTTTCCATTCCACTGCCTCGCATCTAACTTTATCAAAAAAAAGAAAAAAAAAACACATCTAGCTTGTTTTTTCATTAAAAAAAATATTGAAAAGCAGTGCAGTGGAATATAACATTTTGTATGAAGGGCACCTAACAAGGACTACTCACCCGTGAAATATTGAAATATTTGTTTGATTTGAAATTATTTTTAGGTTTTAATTCTTCTGCTAAGAAACTCAAAACACATTTTCTTTATTTTACTGCCCTCTTACTTCATTCACCTCTTTAATTCATCTTACATTTTTAAAAGCTGAAATGTGTTGTGTAAACCACCCTAAACGCATCCATCTAGTACATCATCATAGAAAAAAAATGAAAAGCAGTGCAGTGGAGAACAAAAACACTTTTGTGTTCCCTAACATGGCTACTGACCATAGAAATATACAAACAAAATATATTCGTTAATAGTAATATTAGTGTTCATTTAGGTTGTTTGGATTTTAATTCTTCCACTAAGATAAAATTAAGTCACAGAGATGCATTTTGCTGTTATTTCCATCATTTTGGATCACACAATACATATTTTACAAGGTTGTATTGTTTATATAATAACATATTCTCCAAGTTACAATACGTTCGTCTTTGGAAAAAAAATTTGTCTTTAGACTGTTTTTAAATGGTTTTAAACATGAAAATTTAGGAAATAACTGACCCCCCCCAAACCATGATCGATATTTCAGAGAACTGCATAATAATTGTTTTTAAAAACTCAATGTGGCTACAGCTCAGAAGGGGATGTAGGTTATTAAGAACTATGAGATTTTATCACTTCAAGGTCCCTAAATTACCTCTGTGCCAGTAAATAAAAAGTAGTCCAACTCGGAAAGCATTACACACTGTGGGAAAGTATTATGTTGTGTCAGACCTTCACTTCCACCTTGTCAGCTGATTGCCTGACCCATCCAGTTCAAAGCAAAAAATAGCTCCTGTTATTGTCGGACTGAGGCTGGCCCTCAAAGGCACTGTTCTTATGGAAAATCTGAGGATGGAGGAACTGGACTGAGTGAGAATTGATGTTAAAGCCAATTGACAGAACTGCGATTAGGAATCACACTCCCTGAACAAGCACTTGGAGCATGTTTCTCCAATGTTCTCACAAGGACTACATAGGAAGTCAAGCACAAAGTGAGCTTGAAGGAGGTTATGTAAGAAACACAGAGTGACTTTATGTTCCACACTGCTGACAGGATCCAAAAACAAGTCATGTTCTTGGTATTCGGGGGTTGATGTAGCTTTCATTGCTTCACTGTTTCACTTTGGTTTGGACTTACTATGTATATTTATGTGTGTATGCATTTGTACAATGGTAATATTTTTAAATCCAATTTTGATAATCATTTCACTTTACATTTACAAAAAAAAGGTTTATTGAAAAACAAATATAACTAAAGAAAAGCTTGTGTCCAATTTTCACTTGCCGATAATATATTTTGTGTCGTAAAATGCAAGTTTTTTACCCAGACCTGTGTGCTCCATATCAAAGTACACCACAGTAAGTGTGGTTCCTATGTAAATACATGAAATATTCATCATCTCGACCTGCAGCAAGGTCTGTTTTGGTTTCATCTCTGCGTGAACATCCTCTGGATTTTTATGAACGCTCCACCTTTCTCAAAGATGCATTGATACACACCAAATAACCAAGAGCTGTCTTACTTTGTAGATTTGTTTTTCCCTACAAACACATCTAAACCTTGTCTTCATGCGTTTTCACAGCGGTAAGCCTGTTGTCATGGGAACATGAAGACGTACACAGAGAGAAAGTTTCTCCTTGTTCCAATGTCTTCATCCAGCATGATACAGACACTTGGATTGTGCATCCATGCATGGTGTGAATATTAACACTGATGTGAAGAGCTCCCCTCATACATTTTTCATACGCTAACAATAACAAAGAGATCATACGATGAAATGCCATAAACCTAGTTTAGATAAAATCTAGTTTACCTAAACAACACTCGATGACATTTATATGTCCAGGCTGCATAGGTCATGGCATTTGCATCGTCTGCCGCTGTAAATCTTTTAAGCCTGACCTATTTCTGTTTAAACTATAGTTTGAAACGCACTATAGGTTCAGCAGAGAGAGCACACACACAGCAAAATATATGTGAGCAAATGTGAGATAATGCTTCTTTTCAGGTGACTGGTGTTGCCTAAGAGCAACAGTATTTCACGGTAACTGCTTCTAGTGATATAGTATAACTCCATGGGCCATCTCTCCAATCGTCTGCACGACTCATTAGGCTAAAGGCCCTGCTAATGTTGGCCATGTAATTGGAGTCATAAATAAGACAGCCCCATTCAGACGATCACCAGACAACCAAAAAAAGAATGCCTGCAAAAGATAAAAGAGGCCGATGCCAAAACAGGCAGCATGAAGTGATTCTCATATGAATCCAAAATATGAACTACTGCATGCTGAGCAATTAATAAAGGGAAGAAAAAAACTTGCTGTCGTTCATGCAAAAATGAAATCAGCAAAACCAGCAGAATATTCATCCCCTGTTGTCCACAAATATATTTATTTAGAACTGTTATTGCTTGTAAATGATGTTTTATTTGTGCATTCTTCTTTCCTGATTCAGAGGAGATGACTTTTTCACTCAAGAAAGCAATATAATAATAAACACAATATGAATTTGTTGATTTTTTGACTCTCATTCTTATGGCACCCATTCACGTAATGTAATACTGTGGGAAAGTCTTTAAATCAAGAAATGTATTCATTGTCTTAATTTACTGACATATAAACAACCACAACTTGTTTTAGATGTGCAGCTAACATTATTTCATGTTTAAAGGTAAAAAAGCAATTATTTTTGCAATTTCAACCCTAACTTTAGAAAAGGGGGGTTACACTTTGTTTTAAGGTGTGCTTGTTACAGTTATACACTTAATTACTGAGTAATATTAATTAACTACTTGCATGCGATTATCCAAAATTTATGGTTATTATAATAGTAAGCATATATAGCATGTGTATAATAGTACGTATATGTCTAATGCTCAGTTTTTTTTTTAAATGTCGAAGCCACCAGCAATCATACCGTGCTTGAAGATGTTATAACTCAAGAAGTGGTTATCTCGTGGCTCTGACACAAAGATGTGGACAGAAACATATCTGTTTGAGTGGGTGGAATATTATAGATGTTTCTTATGACATTTGCATTGATTTACACATGTGACATTTGCAGCTTATGCCTCTCCAGTAAATAAATTATGGGCAACAATGTTTATTGCCTGCGCTGAAAATGATATGCTAGGCCAAACTGATGAAGTGAAACACACATTTAAGCCCCCAAAAATGTCCATATAAACTGAAACTAGTCTGCTTTTCTGAAAGTAATGAACCATTTATAGTATTGAAACCCATAAAGGCTGTAATTTAGCATTCTTTTTCTCAGTAACATCACAGCTCCATCATCCTGCAAGTGAACTCTTCCTCTGTGTCCAATTTTCCCCCTGGTGATATCCACTCTGTGGACATTATATAGCTTTCTATAGCTCTAAGAATAGGTTTGAGGGTAATTGCAGATCATTATTTTAATTTCTTATGCTCACAGAGGAATAAAGATCCCTTTTTTAACTCTCACAAGTGGTAACGCTTGCTTTTGCAAATTATTAACATTTAAAACAAGAGGCTTCCAATCTGTCTTCTGGAAATCCAGCCAAAAAGTACATGCCAGAGCTGCTCTCATGCCCTAATGGGGAAGTCCGTCTGTGAATCTCTCAGGAATCTAAGGACTTTCCCGGCAGAATCCATACACGGCTCTGAATTAGAAGGTGCATTTACTTATGTATTACATGCTACGGCACTTAAATAGTCATGCCATTATGACACAATTGAATCAATCCATAAAACGCCACCAGAATCTGTGCAAGAAGATGGATACACAAAAAAAACAAGTGCACAAAAATTGGATCAGTGATTAAAGAGTAAAGGGGAAAAAATTAGGATTAGGCCTTTTTAATTGATATATACAAATATATATATAATGATATGTGATCTAACTGCTCTGTAGAGTTTCTGCAGGTAAATAAGATACATTTATTTGAGATGCAACATGGAGTCATGAGGTCTTATTTTCCGATAAACTGAACCAAGTTAAATAAGGTTATGTTTAACAAGACCAAATAGTGTCTGCCAGAGTATTTTAGTACGGTGTTTCTCTTTATCAGCGGAGGAATGCACACGTGAGAACCAAACAGTGAACCGGTTCTTGGTTTCCAGCCCTAGGCCTAATGCTCGATAAAAGACAGTATATCATATTGACGCCTGTGCTTCAGAGAGGTGTTCTTGGATTAGAAAATAGAGAGCGACAGATAGACAAAAAGACAATCAGAGAGAGAGAGAAGCAGCATGCCAGAGCTGTCAGAGCCCAGATCCTCTCTAATTAAAGAGCACAGTGGGGAGAGACACAAGGTAGCTCAGTGGACAGGACAACTTCAGTAAAATGCATACAAATGTCTGAGAGCACATACGTTATCTACCAGATTATTATGTTTCTAATTAGGCTTTTAATTTTCAAACACTGTTAATTATTAGTATATTTTCAAAATACAATAGGGATGCGGAATACTTGCATACTTTATCATATTTGCATTTTGGCTATATTTCAGTGTTTCCCTGCCCTTTGCAACCCCCAACCTTTCATACAGGCAGATGGATAATGACATGAGTGAGATTGCCCAGGGAAATAAATATGACAAACCAAATCACAGAACACACAATCCGGCATGTTTTATGCACCAGTTCACACACAGTTTCAAAATATCAAATATAAATCTAATTTGTTTTAGATTTGTTTTTATTAATTACACACTCTAAAGAAAGACAGAGCACAATGCACTGTATTCATTTGAAGTAAACAGTGTTTAATCAGTGTTTTTGGTTTTGCACTGCACTGCACTATTCTTTAGAGTTAACATCTCTATAAAATTAATAAATAATGATCTGGCAGAAAATTACCAGTAGGCTACATTTCTTCTGTTAATCTATATTTTAATTTTAGCATACTTGTTTGTAAAATAGTCTATAAAAAGCATGCAATAAATCTTAGAGTATAAGCTTAAAAAACAGAAGATGTGTAGAAGAGCTAGATGTGTATGCAACCTGTCTTACTTATTTTGGTATCTTGACGCCGATGAGAAGTCTTTAAACACTCTGAACATATAATCATTATCCATACATGTGTTTCAGGCAAACAAGTGCTGTCAATCCTGACATAGAGGGACATAGAAGAGAGTAAAGTAGACAAAGAGCGCTCCTGGCATGAGGAGCAACAATTTTTTTTGTGGAGAGGAAAGCCTGGCTGAGCCAGATGGGCCGGCCCGTGATATGGAAGAGCAGCAGATGTCCAAAAAAGCCTCGGCATGGCACTCATACCACTGCAAAGCCTCATGGCCCAGCCTGCACATAGGCATCAAACACCTGAACCACTCCAGATCTCTCCCACTAATGACATTCATGAGAATGCAAGCTCTCGTTCAGTCTGAGTATGACTGTTGGAGCTTATGAACTATCCCAAGATTAATAAAGGTGTGGAAAAAATATGACACCATTTATTTAAAGCCATTGCTGACATTAAAATCAAAGCAAACGATGGTTAACATTATAAATCATGTGGGACTTACAACACATGTATGTCACATATGGTAATGGAAAGTGATAAAACTGCATAAAAGAGAAATAGTATTTTCTTGTACATTTTTTTATGTAAATAAATGAATTAATACATAATTTTTCTTAATGCATTTTTAAAGTATATACATTTTTTAATGAAATGAATATAATAATAAAAAATAACTAGGACAAATAAATAATCAATTATATTATCTAAATCATCTAAGCATAACCACTATAATATTACGCATATGTTTAAACAGTTAAACTGATATAACATATATAAAAATATGCAGTAAAGCTGTTTTACCAATATGCAGTAGTAGAAATATGCAGAGACAAGAGAAGTTGGTTACTCATGCCAAGTATTATTTCCATACTCTTATCTAACACACAGATACAGAGAGGGGTCCGGGCACTATTGTAGATTGTAGAAGACTGTAGGGCAGATGGTGATTCAGTACATTGCTCAAAGGCTCACTGGCATAATCATAGGAAATGCCCTGAGTCACATTACAACATGGGTTTTTCCAATTTACAGCAAGGTGCTTTTATCATGCACCACCCGTCAATGCATTTCTGCCAAAACCCCACTCAAGTAAAAATATTGAAAAGATGATTCAATGCGTTAGTCTTATTATGGAATGGAAAGCATCTTATTTATTTTCTTTTGACATCAAAAACTCTTTTCAACTAATAAACGATATGCTTGCACCAAGTCATCTTTCGTTTTGTGAAAGCAAGCATACATAGAGACATAGAGAAATGTCTACATGGACAGGTTGAGCAGTATCTCCTCGTTCCCCAGAAACCATGAGCAAAACAATGCAAGGTGGAAGATATGTATTAAATACATATTTACCAAAGGTTTGACCCTCCAGGTTTTTGGTACAATGAATTAATGACTGCAGAGATTTAAAAAAATGTTATAGTGTGGTGTGGTATGTTTACTACGTACTGTTTGCTGTTGTGAGTGTCATTCCTGATGACGGAAACAGAAAGGCCATGTGGTTCCTGGTAAGCTACCTGCGATGAAAATGAGCCTTTTGTTTAAAAACCGGCTGGTAGGAAGTAAGAATTGCTGTTTGGGCTGAATATATGAATAGAATACATACATTTTCAGAATGAGAACTCATGATGAAATACACGACGCGTTTAATCTTTAGTCGAGTTTATAAAAGCGGTGAAGTAGCGCCCTCTGTCGAGCATCTCAGCGCAGCACTCCGAACTCTTACTGTCGTTTCTGCTCAAGATTTCTGTTCAGAAATTGACATTTTAAAAAGGAAATTTGTTTACAAACATATTTAACTGATCTATTATTACCCAGAAACAAATATACAGTAAATTGCATACTTTGTAACAATAATATACAGCATTTTGGCAGATAGTGGGGCATGTTGTCACAGGAATCTATCATGAAGAATCAATTATTCTTCTCATAATTACTTGTTTTCCAAGCACAACAACTCCCTTTAGCAATTATTTCTAATATCATAGTTGTTTCGGGGAGTTTGTTGTAAAACATGCTCAAATAGATTTTTTGATGTAGTTAATTGTAAGAAAAATGCATTTTGTCATGTATGGTAGGTAGTAGCTAGATCATATTTACAGAACAGTGCCATTTACAGAGATAATCAGACTACCTTGAGAAGCTGAACTTAATAAAAAGCCAACACAGTGTAACAGAACAGAATCCCTTTATTCAAGTATGAAAATGTAAAGCACATTTTAATTGTAGCATACAATTCAATATGTAATACAAATCAACTCAACTATAAAGGCAAATTATTTAATTCGAACAATCAGTCATCTGAAGAGGTCTATTTTATAAATCTGATTTTGAAGTGCATAGAATTTTGCATGACAGTAACACTTAAGTCCTACAAATCCTGATTGAATTGGTCCTTCATAACATAAAGGTGATAGTAAGAGTATATGGTATCAAAACAAAACTCTGATACTGTTTTTCTGTGATACTGTAAAACAAGCAACCTCTAACAACACACACACACAAAGAAACATAACATAATGTCAATGTTTTGGTTTGCGCAAAACAATTTGAGACCTGATCAACACTTTCTAAATTATGATGCATTTTGTGTAAAGCTGAAAGAGTGCTATAAGGTTGATCAAACACAGTTGAACCAATACCAACAAGTAATGAGTACCATTAGTTATAACAGGCTGTGACCTTTAGCAGAAGGCACAATTACATTTCAATGACAGAAATACAAAACAAATTTCTTAAATTTGCTTCATGAACAGCAACCTACCATCTATGTAAGATATCTGGATAAATCTCACAAAACATAGGTCATATCTCACACCCAAATCAAAAAAAGTAAATATACTTGCCTCAAAGAAAATCATTTTCTGGATTTTGCATTATTATACATGTATTTCAAAATGTTATTTAAAATAAAATACACAGACACACACAAAAAAAAAATCTGCAAAAGTCTTTATGCTGAAAATATAAAATAAGTGCATTACAGTTTCACTGTAATATGTGTTATAGTAATGAAAATTATACTTAGATATAACAAAAATAGTTAATAAAATATGCAGAAAAATATATCCCGATTGAATCGTCAAAATATTATACAATACAATTTTACTGCAAAATATAAATGTGTTTCTTTTTGATTTTGGGGTTAAATGTGACCTGGATGTATTTTTGTGAGTTGGTTGCTGTGTTGCTGATTTTTTTTTTCTACTTCAGCAAATTTGGTATGGATAAATCTGCAGATTTTTCAAAATCAACTGAGTGCTAGGCTTTGCTCCAAGTCTGAGGCGTAAACACAACAGTTACAGCAAAGTTTTGAGCTATTACGTTTTAGTTTGGTTTAAGTGGTTTAAAACGCCCTTTCGTTTTGACATCATTTTTATGTGTATATATATATATATAGGTGACAAACGTTTAAACTCCCAAAAGTTTAAAAAGCCTAAAAATACAAACCAGGAAATCTGAACCCAACAAAGAAAAAATAAGATAAATAAGACTTTTTATGCACATCATATTGAAATAAATGACAAAAAACAAGTGATGAAAGCTAGGACAAACTGACTTGCATCTCTTTATTAGGACCTTATAATTAGAAAGGCCCACAAATAACCTCTCTAGATCCTGCATTCTGGAAGATCAGGCAGAATCCACTTTAAATTCTCATAATAAAAAGATTACCTTCATTGCAAAGTGCCTCTTAGTGCTGATTACTAGAAAAAAAAGGTTGCATGGGATTGTCCCAGCTGTACCCATTTAACTGTGCTCTGCCATTTGTCTCTATCCAGATGTTACCATCAGCTGTTCTAAAGGAAAGTTCTTATGGAAGAAACGGAGTTTGAAGAGGGAGGCCAACAGCCTAGTGATTCTAACCTGAAAAGGGAAGAGGTGGTTTGTACTATAGATGAGGAATCGTGTACACCTTCATGACATTCACAATTTAGCAGTCCAGTGGGTCTCTTAAACTCAGCTGAGTACGTTGAACAATCTGTCTCAGTAAAGTGCACCCCAGGTTCGTACCAAAAAAAAAAAACCTCAAGTAAACTCAAAAGCAAAGCTAAACATAAAGACTCAAATGAAACGTTGTGACCAAATCAATGCTGCAGCAGATGACTGTGGCTTGACTCGACACAGTGTGTTTGTGAAGAGACTGTGGTCAAGCGCACACATCCTTTTGAAATTTCTCAAGTGCTCGATATAAATCAATCAGCTGTTATTCCTTTCTCTCGCAGTTCCTCTGTCACCCGAACAAGGTATGTAGGATCTGGATAACCAAAGCTGGAAAAAAAAAAGCAATATTAAGTTGAAGTTTTCTTTTCCTTTTCATATTAAAAGACATATAATAAATTTATAGTGTAACGTATATGTAGAGCGCTGTCAAATTATTAATCACAATTAATAGCATTCGGAATAAAAGTTTTTGTTTACATAACATATGTGTGTATATTGTATGTATTTATTATGTATATATAAATAAACACATACAGTATATATTTAGAAAATATTTACATGTATTTACATGTATATATAAAGTGAAAACATATTTATATTACAGATAAATATATTTAATATATAAACAAAACATATTTTTCTTAAATATATAGTACTGTGCAAGTCTTAGGCCAATAGTATTTTCACCAACAAAAAATGGTTTTAAGTTGGTTAATTCTGTCTTTTGTGGTAATGTGTCAGTTGGAAATACACATTTCCAAACATTGTTTTTGTTATTAATTGTAATAATGCAGTGAGATTATTGTCTGCACAAGGAGTCTGACATCAGCCAGTGCTCCACACAGAGATCTGATCTGATCATCATACAGTCTGTCTGGAATCACATGAAGTAAAAGAACAAACTGAGACAGACTCAATCCAGAAGAACTGTGGCAACACCTCCAAGATGAAGAAGAAAACTACCTGGAATGCTATCTGAAAAACTATGGGCAAATCAGAACAGAAGCGGTTTCACCAAAAGCTGTAATACCAAATATTTATTTGATTCAGTTAATAGAAGTTGTATTTTTTAAAGCATCCTCGTTTTACAGAATTTTTACATGAGTGTCTATAACTTTGAACAGGACTGTAGCCTTCTATTTTTTCAATCTTCTGTATTGAGTCTGTTTCAGTTTCTTCATGTGATTTCAGACAGACTGGATGATGATCAGATCAGATCTCTGTGTGAAGCACTGGCTGATGTCAGACTCTCTTTTGAACTTTACATTTCAAAAGTGCTTTCCAAATTTTAAGCAGCTCAATAATTCCCAACACTATAATTTGCTGCTTTAGAAACATTTCTTAATATCAATGACGTTGCAAAACAAATTTCGTGAGGAGTGCATACGAATCAACTGCATTCCATCCGTCCAATCAGATCCACCTTACCCACTATAAATAAACCCATTTCCTTCCCTTCCGCATATCGTCTTTTGTGCATCCCTCTGCCTGCTCTCACGCCTTTCTTCACGGGGGGCTTGCAGGGTCCGAGCCGGATGCCAAGCTCTGCCCTCGCTAGGGCTCGGGGTCCGCTGACCTCCTGGCTCACCCATGCCAAACTCGCTTACTATTTATTATGAGGAAGCGCAAACTGAAGTGATTTCTGAAGCATGATATGATTCTGAAGACCAGCTGCAGAAAATTCAGTTTTAACATCGCAGCAATAATAGATCATCTTAAAATACATTCAAATACTAAACACATCTTAAATTGTTTTTTTTTTTTACAATATTACTGATTTTACTGTATATCACAAGAACTCTCAGAAGAATTCAGGATAGTATTGGATATGATCTTGTTTGCCAGATTCACCAACAGCTTCTGCCAGCACAAACGGTCTTTTGGTGTTAAAATAGCACTGTCAGGATTTACTGAAGACATGCAGTGAAGAATTAGTGCTGAAAAGGCATTGACAGTTATTTTTGTGTCTGACCTTTTTGAAAATACATTTGTGGGAGTTTCCCTTTCAGACACAAAATTTATGGGTGGAGAGGATAAAAATGAATCATGCAATGCTTGCGTTGCACTTGTCAGATTACTGGTATTTGTGCCATTATTTAACAGCACAAAACAAAGTCTTGGTAGATTGTGCTCGTCATTATAGAAATGATCTGACTGCGTCTGTGTTTTATTGAATTATGCTCTAACGCTACTTTGCCCAGTTTACTAAATCTGGCCCTTAATGTATTTGGTCTTGGTGAAGTAGTTCTGCTACACTGCTGCTGAATTTCTCAATAGCAAAAATAGCATATAAATAACTGATCTATACAGGTGGAGCTGGGGAAGGTGGAGGGACTCAGAAGAACTCTGAAAGTGGATGCTAACCAGCCATTAAAATGTAATGCAGCAAGCTCTTTGGCTGCATATGCAACAGTAAGCAGTCAATTTGTTCCAAGTCATTTAATGTTGTGAATACCATCAGTTACGTTAAGAACCACTCGGTGTCAGTGTCATCTACAGTTTCATAGAACTTGGCCTTTTTGATCAAAATGTAGAATGAAAAATGTAATGGGATAACCCCAAATTTTGACTCTCATCCAAACCAACGGCTTTAAGTTTTACGTTCAAGTCAAAAAGCAATTCCAGAGAAGAGATGCCTGTGGTATCACTGATTTCCCAGACATAATTTAGCAAGCAACTATTAAACTGCATACCATCGTGGTCCGCCCCATATGGAGGTTTTGTGGTGGATGTCATTCCAGGTAATAACATTATGCATGCCGGTGGTCATGGATGTGCCTATGGTGAAGGAGAGGCGCTGCTCAAAGGCCCGCCGCAGCATGCGGAGGACACGGTTTCCCTCAGGGCTGTCTGGCAGGTATGCCACCCGGTCTGTGCCTGGATACCTCACCCCAGGGTTCGGATGCTCTTGCTAAAAGAATTTTAAAACATAACAGTGTGTGATTACGGTTTCCGTGTGGATTTGTTTTGTGCTATATATAACAAAAACTGGTTTATGTTTATCTGAATGCAAAGCACACTTCTGTTATCTGCCTGTATGCAGTACTTACAGCTTGCAAACCTGGAGGGAAACTGTAAATAATGCATATGCAGCCATAACCTTCATGGCCAGGCAACTCCAGGTCTGGATCTCTTTCAACCATCATGGTTCCATTGGCTGGTTGGTTACCGATAAGTTGTCCGTACACCAGCCTGCACACAGGACATGCTTTTTTGACTTGAAACGCCTGTTCTAAGCAGGACCGACAGAACGAGTGGCTGCACTTATCCAGAGTTGTCTTTTCCACCATTTCACCCATGCAGATAGAGCAAACAGTGCTCTCTTCTTCATGAGTGATGGCTAATTCAGCACCGGTCCTTGCTGCGGCCTCATGTTGCATGGGTAAAACCACACAGGTGTCCATGTCTGCATTTTTTCTGTATTTCTGCTGTTGCCTCTGCGAGCGCCGGGGTTGAGGGGGAGGCGGAGGCAACAAACTGCCTTCCCTGTCGGGTTCCATTGCTGTCATGCATGGTAACAGGGAACGTTTTCTTTTAGGAGCCGCTTCTTGTTTGGTCATTTCTTTCCGGGCACAGCGGCATAAGTCTATGAAAGCTTTTCGTGTAACAGGAGAAACCGGCCCCTCCATCATTCCAGCTCTGGCCCTGCTGCTGCCCTCCACCGGGGAGAGCCGCACGGCACAGCAGCCGCCACGCTCCCCACGCCGGATGATGTCTGCACTGAGTCCCTGCTTGTCCTCGAAGTCGACCAACCAGGGTCGTCCTGCGGCTGCAAGGTAATCCCACACCGCCTGCGACACCAGCACCTCGTCACTGCCCTGCCCCGCTCGCACGCTCATCTCATCAGAAGAGACTGTGAGGAAAAGAGATCAGTTTGCAAGAGTTAACACAAGGCCACTATGAACATTAAAAATGGTGCAATTATTTAGTATTTTCTTGTGAACAATATGCAACATTTGACACTATACCAAAAACCGAAAAAAATTGTTATTTACCTGACTTTTGTTAGATTTTTACGGAAAAATACGGACAGAGTGTGAAAAGTAAAAAAATATATTTTTTATTGAAAAATGAATTATAAGTAATGTAAATCTATTAATCTACCAATATATATACCTCTTTTTTTTTTATAAGAAAAGTGTATATTTTAGGTGACTAATTATTTCATAATTTCTTATCTTTTTAAATAGTTTTATATAGACATAAGAACAGCATAATAATTATACATGGAAAATTATGAGAATTATATTTCTTACATATAGCTAAACATATAATAATAATCATATATGTTTTGAACAGTACAATTTCTAATGGAGGTTATATAAATTCATACTTTTCTTTAGCAAGGTTATATAATGTTACAAAAGATTTCTTTAAAATCAGCTGTTTTCAACTAAATAATAATAAATGTTTTTATTAGTGGAATAATAAATGTATTTGTTGCTGTACTTATTATTGTAGCATATCATATTATCAGAACCATTTCTGGAGGATCATGCATGCTGTGGAGCTTTAGCTCCTGTTTAAATCACAGGAGTAAATTATATTTTAAATTATACCCAAATAGAAAACAGTTGTTTTACTTTATTTAAAAATTTTGACTGGTAGTGTAGAATTCTAAATATACTCTTAAAAAAATCTAATCTTTGTCATATAAATCATTTACATTTATATTGTTTCTATTTATTCATTTTTAAACTAATTTAATAACTATAAAAAAAACAATTTTAACAGTTACTAATAATAATAATTAGTTTCCTAATTAACACAAGCTCTTAAGATCAGGATAGTAATTTAAAAAATAATAATAATTTAAAATGACAATTAAACTATTTTTTGGTAAATTAGCACATCATACCAAAGGAAACTGATGTGACTGATTGATGTCATATTAACTAACCAGTTACAGTAATGGTCACCCTTTTTTTCCTCATAACAATTTTTTCCGTTTAAATATTAGCTTGCGCTTGTTATCAGTTCTCCCTGTTCTTGTCAGGAGAAACATATGATGAATAATACACGTGTAATGAGTCAACCCTGCATAAATTCACAATACTTCACACCTGACAAGAGCTGCAGGGTGGCATGCAAATTCTTCTCAGCCAGATCTTAGAGCTCCTTGCTCTTTATCTTTTATAAAAAGGATTACATTACTGGGTTTGGTCATCATAATATCATTTACCCTTTCACTATCCAATCGATTTGTGGTTGTGCAGCAGAAGAGTGGAATATTCTAGACAATAAAGTTTCTTGCATGAATAGGCTGTGCTGAGTATTGGTCGTTCAACACCAACAGGCAGCTGTGCAGAATCACATCAGCTGCTCTGAAATGTGTTCACTGTATAAACAAAGGATCGTTCTGTGTTGCTCTACCTGCTCATGAATGTCACTTGATGCTTGCAGTGATTACATTATTGAAACTAAATTACCTTGTGATCCCATAAATTCTCGTTAATTGCAGTAACGGGCCTATTTCCCTGTTTTAGAGAAAATAAATACACAAGTTAGATCAAGACATTGTTTATTCTGAGGATTGTCCAGCAACCTGACAGATGAAGAAAGGGATGGGAGTTGCCTTAACCTAAGCATTTGCTAATTAAGAACAGCAATAATGTTACAACACATTGGGACGAAGCCTATTGTGTTCGAGTAATAAATGAATTCACCTTCTGTAGTGACTTTGCCGGAAGAGATGAACGTAAAGGGAACCTACTGCAACTGGAGAATGCCTGCTTCCACTCGACGAAGAAGTCCACGGACGACCGCTGCATTGAACGTCCCTTAAAACTACAACAATTAATGCTTGAGATATCCTGTTCAAGTTCGGATGACACTTCGTTAGATCAACACTCCAGCTCAGTCTCTTTGTGGTTTTCCAATTCCCCGTCCTTGGCCACAGGAAGACAACAAGCATACAAAGAACATCGCTGACTGTCACGACCAAACTGTTTCGCCTTGAGCTCTTTCGCGACACTAACTCGGCGTCTCTATGTCATATTTCGTTATCATGTAGTTCGCTTTTAGTAATTACAGTGAAAAATCCCCTGAATACACGATAACGTAGGCAGGAAGTTCGTCATTCTAGTCTGTTGGCTGAGCCGGATTAGAGAATACTAGATGTGCCCACTGTGTGGCGCTCTTTTAAGACCACATCATCAAACATCTTGTCATTTTATGGTCTGACTTTTGTGTTTTTTTTTTCTCGTAAAACCCTCTCTGTATATATTAACTGTGGAAATATTTTGATAAAATGTGAAATTGTCATTTCATTGATGTAGCTGTCTGCTGTTGTTGTTTAATCATTTGAATGTGTTTTAATTGTATTTATTTTGTTGACACTTTTTTTGTATTGGCAATATTGTAAGCAAATAATCTTAGATAGATAAATATTAAATATGATTTGTTTGTTTGTTTATTATTTTTAATTAATTCGTTCATTTATGTATAACTTTTTGTGGATTGATGCTTAGGCAATATTTTAGACAGACAAGGCAGATAGAGAGAGAGGATTAAATAATAATTAGCAATTATCACGTTTACATTATTGCCATATCTTGGTATATGGTTATTATTATTATTTTGCCTTTTTAATTATTTAGTTAATTTATTTACTAAGACTTATTTTCGGAACTACGCTTTGGCATTATTGTAATTGTTGAGAAACTTGACAATATTAACTTTTGAATCTAGATGAGATAAAAGTAATGAAAAGATAAAACAAAACAAAAAATGCTTAGGCGGAGTTAGAGGTTCGCGTTACTATGGAGACGCATTTGTTCAGGGCGCGCGCATGGCGCGGAGCGCGCAGCAGAAGTCGCTAGAAACGTTGAGATGATGCGTCACTGCGCGCGGCGCCAGTGAGTAGACACACGCGGATCCTGTGCAGGTTGACAGAGCGGCGCATAAACAGCTAGCTTCCGTCTTTATGCATTCGCTTTGATCTGACAGCACAATTTCCAAACCCTACAACAGGCGAGAGGACGCAGGTGGCCACGCAGATTTTGGTGAAAACTGAAAGAAGATACCGACATGTGAGTTTGGTCGGCAACGATAACTTATTAGCTAGTTAGCAAGTGTGTTCATAACCTCTATCAGGGAAACATCAGATTTTTAAATTACGTCTGTTATTAGATATAGACTTTAAGGAGAATACTTGTCGTTCTCGGGAAGACCGTTTCAGATTGAATATAAAACGAATCGTAATCGGTGGTGAAAATAGCGCACATTGTTTCCAGACAGCTTAGCTAGCTGGTTAGCAGCTAGATAGTTTAGGCCTGTAGTTACTGCACAGTGCACAGCTAACATCAGAGCTGCTGCTCATTTTACTATTAACAGTTACTTGATTTTTTTTATTTAAGCTTTCAACTGCATTAACGTTACTGTAAAATGTATCAGCAATATTTACGACCTTGATTAAGCCTAATACAGATGAGGGCATACAGGGTGTTCCCTGCTGGAAGAAAAACGCGCTTAATCCAGCCTAAATTGGTTTGCTGTTTGAGGGTGGTCTTAAAACCTGGTTATGCTAGTCTTCCGAGCTGGTGTTTAGTTGGGTGTCTAGTTGTTCAGCTGAAGAGTTCTAGTTTGCTGTCCAGACCTAATCAGGCTGGTATGTTAGATGGTTTTAAAAGGGTTTAGGGTACTGTTCATCATACTGGGTGACCACCCAGCCTTCAGAATAAACCACCTGAGCATCAGCTTGGCTGGCCAGAGAGACAATTTTAATCCAACTTTAATTTGCTGATGTAGTTTAATATTATTGCAGGAATTAATCATGATGATCAGAATTTCAACATGGCCTGTAATACAGGATATCTAAACAAAACATGCATTGCAAAAGCTTGACATAGTTATTATCCATTTATCTCTCCTTAATTTAAATTGCACTTATTAAATATACATTACCTTTTAAAAGATTAAGATCTTATATATATTAAAATGAATCACTTTATTATGCAAATGCATAAAGGTTTCCACATGCAGCACAATTTTTTTCCAAATCAAATAAAAACAAGAAATGTTAATTGAACAGCAAATCTGAATTTTAGTATGGCTTTTGTATAATCATGTGACACTGAAGACTGGAATAACAGCTGCTTTTGCCATGTAACCCGTAATCAGTGGTCCTGCATTTGTACTGCAAACTATTGAAAACAATATTGATTATGAATTATTACTCAATCCCTTCCTTATTGCTAGGGCTTGTTCTGCCATTGTGATTATAGTGGTGAAGCCCTAAGTAGATTAAAAGGCCATGCATGAACCCGCCAACCGATGCAAACTGGTTGCCATAGTAACATCTTTGTTGCTTCCCCCCTGCCAAGGTCTCCAGCTCGCACATCTTAATTTAGAGCTGCACTTTTAGTGTGGAGTTTGCCTTTTAACAAATGCACTTAGCTGGTCGCGTATCTCACCATGTATCCCATTAGAACTAAATGCATTTTTTTAGCTGTCATATTGAAGTCTAGTTGACCTTTTGTTCCGATTGCTTTTTTAAATATATTTTAATTCCATATGTTTTCTAATATTTTCATTCTGTATGTGTTACAGGCAGCCAGCAACTGCCAAGTGGTATGACAGACGGGAGGCTGTCTTTATTGAATTCTGTATAGAAGACAGTAAAGACGTCCAAGTTAAATTTGACAAAACAAAGCTTGATTTCAGGTACATTTTATTCCAGTCATTGTTAAAAGTATTTTATATTCTGCTGCAAAATTGAGTTGTTATTAAAGTGTAATTACAAAATATGACTATTCTGTGTACTGCCATGAACTAATGTTTATTAATATGTGTATTTTTGATGCTTTATTTTTAATGCTTGACTCTTAAAATGCAATATAGTAGCCTACTATGGTAGTTCATTCTTAATTATAGTATGCTATATTTTTTGCTTTAGTTGTCTTGGAGGTACAGATAACATGAAACACCATAATGAAGTAGAACTTTTGGATTCCATTGACCCAAATGTAAGTACACCACCTGATGGTTTCTGTTCTAATTCAGGTTGTTAGAGCTCAGTCTGCATGGCTCATGTACTCTTATTCTTTTGCAGGAATCTAAACACAAACGCACAGACAGGTCTGTGTTTTGCTGTCTAAGAAAAGCAGAACCTGGCAAGTCTTGGCCAAGGTTAACAAAAGAAAAAACAAAGGTCAGTCTTTGGTCTGTTTAAACTATTAATATGTAACTTAATTTTAGTAAGGAAATCACATTAGTTAATGTTTCTTTGTGCAGCTTAATTGGCTCAGTGTTGACTTTAATAACTGGAAGGACTGGGAGGATGACTCAGATGAAGAATTGTCCAGTTTTGACCGTTTTTCAGAGGTTGGTGTGTGTATATACGTGTGTAACCACTATTAATATAAATCTAAATAAATTGTTTGAATTGATTATTTTTTTTTATCATTAAAGATGATGAATAATATGGGTGGGGAAGATGACCTTCCAGATGTGGATGGTGCAGAAGATGTGAGATGCAGATGATATTTTTGCCATATTATCAGTTGATTAGGCATCCTATCATTTAACAATTTTTGTTATTAGTTAATAAGGCAAAAAAAAATGCTATGCAATAATGCTTTTTTCTCTCATTCCAGGAGGAGTCTGCAGATAGTGATGATGAAAGTATGTTTTCCTAAATTATCTGAGTGACATTTTTGTTCATTGTATTTTTTAAAAACAATAAATATGTTAGCTGTTCTTATTCTTAAAAAAACATGACCCATTTATTGCTTTTTTAAAAATGAAATGTTATTAAAATGTTTATTTATTCACATTTTCACAGAAATGCCAGACCTTGAGTAAAGGGAGGAGCAAACCGTCATGCAGAAGAAATCAAGAATTTTCACTTAACACTTAAATGAAGAGAGAGACTATGTTTGCGTTGGTAGCCATTTAAAAACTGCATCGTTTTTGAAACTGTTTTTCAAAGTCTTTCTGCAGAAAGTCACAAGGGATGTATTTATACTGTTGTTGATGGCAACGTCAGCCCATTCGACAATACACACTTTACTTTTCTGTTCTGCATGGACAATTACGAGCTCTCAGTGATGTATTGTGGACACCATTTACGGTCAGTTTACTCAATGGCTTTTACAGTCTTGGGATTTTTCCTCAATGTCAGTGGGGTTATTGCATCATGTAATGTATACATTGTAATTTGTAGTAATGGAAAAAGGACATGAATGACTTTATCGACATATTCTGCCTTCTCCCTCTCATTCAAACTGTAAATTTTATTTAATTCTATTCATTTATTTGTTTGTGTTGAGGCTCCAATTTCCTTGTGTGCGAGTGAAGGAAGCATTGGCACATGCTGCTTCATTGCAAATGCCAGCCAAGACATTGATTCTCACTAGTGCTGCATTTGAAATCAGAATGGCATATTCAAAGCCCTTGCACTGAATTATTGGTAAACCCCTGTTTTATGTGTTTTAGCTGCAGTTTTGCCCTTCGGATATCGGTTTATGTGTTAATCCAACATGTTCAAAGTACATAGTCCTGTCTGTACACACTGCTTTATGAGATAATTTCAGGTTGGCAGTTAATATTTGTTGTTTTGTATCACACTTAGACGTGTAGCAGGCAATTGTACACTGGTTTCTTCCATATATGTAAAGAGAAGTAATTTAAAAAAAGCATATGCCTCACCGCTGTACAGAACAAAGGGTAACTTATCAATAGATGACCAATTTGTGTTTGCACTCTTAATATCAATGCAGGTGTGACTAAAAGATGAAAACAATGTTGTGACCTGTCAATCCAGGTTTATAAATTTCAGTTTGTTAAACGCAGTGAGGTTTTGTCTACATATTTCTAATAAACTGTCTCTAAACAACAATTTGAATTCTTTTTCCTTGATTTGTACATCCATGGATCATTTGCAGTAATGTGTGTTGTTTCAGACAATTTATGATTTTTTTTTTTTTTTTATGTTAGAGCTTTCTACTCTTGGTTAAAATTGAACTAGATTTAAAAAGTCTTATCCAGATTTTACATTTTACATTGTTTTTGCTTACAGTTTTACATAAAGAGCGAACAATTAACCCAATTCTAGTCTGGAGCGCAAAACCTTAAGCCAGGCTTTCTCAACCCTGGTCCTCGAGGGCCACTTTCCTGCAAGTCTTAGCTCCAAACCTAATTAAACAGATGAACTAGCTAATTAAACTGTGCAGGATTACTACAGGCAGGTGAGTTTGATCAAGGTTGGAGTAAAACTGCAGGACAATGGCCCTCCTGGACCAGGAATGGGAACCCCTGCCTTAAATCTTAAGTAGCACAGGCATATTTGTAGCAATAGCCAAAAAAATACTTTATACGGGTCGAAATTATAGATTTTTCTTTTATGTCAAAAACATTAGGTTATTATGTAAAGATCATGTTCCATGAAAATATTCAGTACATTTTCTGTCATGAATATGTTGTTATTCTGTTACTCTGTTATTAGTAATATGCATTGCTAAGTGCTTCAATTGTACAATTTTAAAGGTCATTCTCTCAATATTTTGATTTCTTTGCACCCACATATTTCAGCTTTTTAAACCTTTTACATTTTAATCATTTTTTTAGCTTTCATGTATAATTTTCAATGTAAAAATTATCCTTGTGGCTGGTTTTGTTGTCCAGGGTCATATATGAGATTTATGTAAAACGATATTGAAATACAAATTTATGAAATTGATGACGGGACAACATCTGTCGCTGCGTACGTAAAAAAAAAAGCTGCAGAAATTTCGGAACATTTTGTCCTTTCTCCTGTAATGAGAACAACAGTCCTGCCGCCACAAGGTGACGCTGAAGTTCCATTTCTTCTAATCATGCCTGGCGAGAATTAATTTGCACTAGTGTTTTCGAGAAGTGATACCAAATTCGACGGGATAAAAGCTGTTTAAAAGCTAAAGGTCAGTTAAATGCCTCTAGCTAGCTTCAGCACAATGATATATGCCAAACCAAAGGTTTGTGCAATTGAAAATATCATCACTTTTCAATGCGCTAGAAGAAATCCTTACATTAGTAAACTAAAACTAGCCATGTTTTTTAATGAAGAAGTGTCAAAATCAGCTGGCAGCTGTTTGCCAGTAACTTACTGTACATTTAAATTTATGTTATTTACTGGCAACAGTTTGTTCAAAGTTAAATGAACATTAAACATTAACAAGTCTTTATCTTTACAGAATAAAACTAAAATAACAGCCTCATGCAAAGCATTCTGGGAACCAA
>JAUCMT010000054.1:13527339-13543376 GCA_032357475.1 Enteromius thamalakanensis
CAACTTGTAAATGACTTGTAAATTAATTAACTAAACATAATAATCACTTATTAATCATTTGTGAATGTTTTGTAGAAGAACATTTCATCATTAACTAATCTCTTATAAATGACTTATAAACATCCGCTATTCTAAAGTGTTACCCAATTATTGTTTAATAATTGTAAAAACAATACATAATTGTAATGTTAATAAAATGTTTTATCATTACCATTAAATGTATTTTTGCATTAGTAATAATAGTAATAAATAGTAAAAAACAGCATCAATAATCATTGTAATAAATAAATCAACCAACCAACCATAATATACCCTCAAGGTACACTCAAAAAATGATTCTAGTTGTTTGCTCAGTTTACTTTAATAAAATAAGCTAAAACAACACAAATCTTTAGTTTTCCACTCATTTGTCATTTGCTCTCAATTTTATTGTTACATGAAATCACTTTTGTAAAAAAATTGCAACATATATGATTTGTGCAGGCCCAACACAAACGGTTTATTGATTGAAACTGGGCAGTGGATTTTTAGTTCCCAGCATGCTTTGCATGTGGATAGATCATGAAGATAAATGTTGAAATTAAATGCTGTTTCATGTGTTTTTGGTTATAAGGAAAGACCTTTTATAGTAGGTTGTTTAGTAATATTTGACATTTAAGAGAGTTTGTGCTTGTTTGATTTGTGAAGTTGTAGTAAGGCTACATGAGCTGTGTGCTAATGATCATTACATGTGTGCTGCACATGCAGCGTTTAGCATGTGATCAAGTATTATGATGTCTGTTATGTTCCCATACGGTCAAAAAATAAATCAGACGAGTTTGTGACTTGTCTATATGGTCAGTGTTTCTACCCTTCACAGTTAGACAGTCGTGTGTGTGTGTGTGTGTGTGTGTGTGTGTGTGTGTGTGTGCGCGTGCGTGCGTGCGTGCGTGCGTGCGTGCGTGTGTGCGTGCGTGCGTGCGTGCGTGCGTGCGTGTGTGTGTGTGACAGCTACTGATAACATAAGCACAAGCTCCACTCTTCACCACAATGGTAACCAAAAAAATCCAAGCAAACATTATTTTATATTGTATAAACTCCTTTAAATGTTCAAAATAACTAAACCTTAAAAGCTTAAACTCTACCAGGCCTTTCCATTTTCATTAAGTTCAAATAAATCAGTTCAAACGAGTGGAAATAGGTGTGGGGATTGTTTATTTGAGTGTATGTTTTGTCATCACACAAATGTAATTGTGTAAATATTGTACTGTATTTATGTATAACTAATAACCCTATATTTATTCAGTGTTGTGTTCTTCATTACCACCAGATTCAACAAATGGCAGACGGTTACGTGGCAGACATCGACAAACAGCTGGCCACTAAAACCAAGGAGCTCCTTGGATGACAGGCCTTCCAGACGTTCATAACGCCCCCATCATCAGGTCAAAGACGGTCAGCTGTTCTTGAGACAGGAACAGAAATCCCCCAAACAGAGTGCTGTGAGGGTGCTGCTGATGGGGTTTGGGTGTTTGTTCTTGTTCATAAACAGATGTTGGCGTGGCACGCCAGTGCTTCATGCTGCTTCTTGTGTTCAAGTCTCCAAACAAACAAACGCAGGACAAATGAAGTTTTAATGTGATTTGGGGTACTCCTCCTAATCAAAGCGATGCCACAAACGGGGTGTTTATGTAAAAGGCACCGCACTGAATGTAAACGCTGTGGTCTTTACAGGAGGCTGGGAGTCACTCAGGATGGAGAATGAGAGCGCAGAGAAGCACGCTGCCAACATTTGTTTCGCATTCACAATATCCGCCTAAAATAGTCACCATTTTCATCTGCCATGATCTAGCCATGTAAACGGAATAAAATGCTTCAGTTATTGTCCTGGTGTGTATGTGTGTGCTTCACATCCGCTGTTCTTTGTTTATTACCGTTGAAACATAATGCCCAAGATTATTCTAGAATGGCAATCTGAAAATTTTTCTGAATTCTCAGTTCACAAAGTGCTTTAGAATAACCAATTAAGGTTTCTTGAATAACTTTTTAGTGAACAGTAACCGTTTGTAACTAAACTTTTAACCAAAAGAAGCATTTTTTGTGTAAAGAACAAAGAAATAAATATTTTTTTATTGTCATCAACGATTCCATCTATGGAAATTTTCCAGTGCACTTTATAGTGGAAAAGGTTCTTTAGGTTATTTAAAATATTCTTTAGTAGTTCTTTTAGGAAGAGTTTACTGAAAGGTTCTTTGGGGAACCATCACTGCTCAATGCCTCATTTGGAACCTTTAGGTATTCTTAAGATGGTTAAGGTTCTTTATGGAATCAATAAAGAACACTGTTCATTCAGGCTTCGTATGGCTAGTTACATGGTTTAAAAACTATTAACTAATAAAAATGCCAAATCATTTTCATCTTTCCTCCATATGACTTCTTATTTCAACAGCTTGTGAGGGGGGTGAATGTTTAGCCAAAAATGGCAGTAACATGACTAGAAAACAGGAAACCCGATCTCATGCATCAGTAGTACACCATAAAAACGCTAAATTATAGATCCGCAAAATTGGACTTTGGCATGCTTATGCTATTAGGGTTGTGGGGTATCCCTAGTAAAAAAAGTAATATATTTAAAATATATTTCAAGTATATTTACTTGGTAAGTGTCAAGTATATTTACTACAGGTAACTGGCCTACTGATATAAAAAAATACTTTATTTGGAGTATTACTTCTGCATAGTGCATATCTCTTATTAATAAGCCTGAAATGCGTGTTTATATCCCTTTTAATGAGGATTGTGTAATATTGCCCTTTAAATGCAAAATACTTAAAGTTTGCCTAAAGTATACTTGCAATAGTTCCACTTTAGCACAATCAAATATACTAAATGCCTTTAATAGCGCTACTTCTAAGTGCATTAAGTACAAAAACTAGTGTATTAAAAGTACAACTGCATAAGTACATAAATATGAAAATGTATTTGTAGTATACTGAGCATGGAATAAATGTAATCTAAGTATATTTATCTTTCACTAGGGATATGTGTATTATATGCACGTCAAACACGTACGTGTCATATATACGCAAAATAATTTGTGCTTATCAATACCACGAGTTTTTTTTTTTTTTTTGGCGTAGTTTATACGAATATAGCTGCATCAGGAACTTGGCCTGTTTCGAAACAATTGCGTAATAAAAAACACTAAAAGTTTGAAATAGATATAAATGATAACTCTTTTATACATAACTCTGGGGACATTGCGTTTTTTAAACAGAAAAAGAAAACACACTTATAGTTCAACAGCTTTGGAGTTGCATCATCGCTTTTTTCTTCTGTTTTTATTATAAGTAATATACAACATTCCGTTGTCAGTATTTCTCGGCAGTAACCGAAAAGCATTGTCTCTAATGGATGAAAACGTGGGGTCACTAAATAAACAAGAGTTTAGAGGAGCTAGTTCGCAGACAGAGGAAATGGGCAGGTTTTCCCCGGTCCATATGTCAGCAATTTGGGGGCATTGTATACCTTGGCCTGAGAGAGAGGCTCATGATCGATGGAGGGGTGAAAATCCCGAGTCGCTGGCTCCGCGCGCTGCCCCGAAAATTGCTTTCAGCTGATAGCTTCATTTCACTTGACATTTATCAAGTGGATTACTGTGTGTTTCTCTGTTTACCACTACCATGATGGAGAGGATTGCGATAGCAGCGGGGAGACCAAATGTTTTTCCTTCTGTGTCGCTGGAAATATATACATGTAAATTGGCTCTGTAAACTCCTGAAACTCGCATCGCAGAAATATGCATACGCTGCGTTGCGTGGCCCGTCACCTCTTGACCTGTGTCGGAACGGGGTCAGTGCGCGCGCAAAATCCAAACAACGCATCTGCTATTGACCGAGCCAAGCGTCCGGCAGCATTATCTGACTTTGACGTGCTAAAACGCGCGGAAATCTCCCCCATAGTTTGCATGCAAATGAGCTAGGGCTGCACTGCATTATTCATCCTCTCAGTCTTGTGACAATGCTAGAAGACTGATGCGCTGGTTTGGTGGGGATATGAGCACTTTACAGACAGCGGGGTCCCCAGCGAAGGAGCAGAGCTGCGCTATTATACTTTCCCTGTCCGCGTGCGCTGATTACGGTCCACGCACGCATCCGTACGCGGAGGTAGTTACCAGGGGCCTCGAGAGCGCGTTTAATCACTTCAGTGGCACCGAATTGGCTCCCGCGCGCTCGACGCGTCCTCGCCTGAAGTGCGCGAGCCACCCCGACCGCCTCATCAAGAATCCAATCAGTTTAAGCGCGAGATGCACTTCGCTGGAGATGAAAAGAGATTTTCCGTCGGGATGTCGGTGCCATAAGGGCATGATCGCTGCATATGCAAAGTGGAAGGGAAATTAGCGCGGATTCTCTTCCCTCTGATAGTCATGCATATATCAGGGGAGCGTGGAAGGAGCTCGAAACGAAGCCTTCTCTGCCAAATGCATTATTCATTCTTGATCCCGGGTCAATCTGAGCGCTTTTTAAAGAATTACACAACTTAATACGTGGCTTGCTTGTGAACTGCATTGTAATGCGGGCGTGATGATAGGCTGCGTGAACGCGCGGTTAGTGCTCGTGTCACTTCACACTTGAATTGGACTTCGAGCTCGCTGCTGTTATTCGATATCAGCCTAACAAACTTTTCCTCCCTGATCATTCATTATACTGCCTGTGAGGAAACACAGAACCCAAATCTCACTCTCTTTTATTGCAAACACATTCGTGGGATCTTTCATGCTTCTTTGTAATGGAAAATAGCTTCGATTATTAAAGTGCTAGGAAATTATTATTCTTTTAAGCAGTGTTTCTTTGGGGAACCTTTAGAACCCGATTTTTAACAGCTTTGATAGAACATTTTAAGAACCTTTAATAACCACGCAACCTTTTCATTGCACAAAAGACCCTTTATAGAGGAAATTCTTTAGATTATATAAGATAGTAGAAGTTATTCACACTAAGAAAAACGATGACGTTTTAATGTTATATTAAATAATACATTAAAGCTTTTATATATGCATAAATTGCTTAATGTGATTTTAGGACCTTTTTTAGGACACCCAGAGCTAAACTTAAACCTTTTATATAGGCTACAGTTTTTCAAGCACTACAAATGCAAGTCTGATTTTTATACAAAATGAAACAGAGCTCAATCAGCCTGTGAGGGAGAGACTTACAGTCTATAAAATCATTGTTGTGGAAAATTGCTTTTAAATGCAATGCATTACAGTATTGTAGTTACTTTATAATGGAGTAACAGTGTTACTCAATAAAAAAAGTCACGAATCACATTAGCCTACTTTTTGCGGAAAGTATGTATATGTTACTTTTTTGTTATAGCCTACGTTTTGTCACCTATATGCTGGGGTTGCTTATTATTTTTTAATAGTTATATGTTTTACATTTTTATTTTATTTTTTTTATATTTCTAATAACATTCAAAAGGACAGGGGACAGGACGACTGCACTGTATTAAGGAGAGGATATACGGGGCCATGTATTGTGACTGCTTCCCTCAGTCAGAGCATTAAAGATGGGTCGTGGCTGGGTGACCCAAAGACATGACAATGACCAAAAGCACACAGCCAGGAAAACCAAAGGGTGGCTCTGTAAGAAGCATATCAAGGTTCTGGAGTGATCTAGCCAGTCTCCAGACCTAAATCCAATTGAAAATCTTTGGAGGGAGCTGAAACTCTGTGTTGCTGCGACAGCCCCGAAACCTGACAGATCTAGAGAAGATCCATATGGAAGCCTGCTGGAGAACTACAGGAACCGTCTGACCTCGTAATTGTTACCAAAGGCTTCTGTGACAAATATTAATATTTTTTGACTCTAGTGATCAAATACTTATTTGACGCAGTAACTCCCCACCACTAAATTTTCTTTTTAGTTTCTGTCTTTCACAGTGGAAATGCACCTATGCTGAAAATTGTAGACCCCTCCATGAATTCTAAGTAAGAGAACTTGCAAAATCAAATACTTATTGACTTCACTGTATAAAAAACCATGCATGGATCATTTTTATTTAAAAACTTAAGGTGACAAATAAAAATGACATGTATATTTCATTAAATAAATTATGTCAGTAAAATCAGTGTTGTATAGAAAATATATTTTTACTATAAAACCATTTAAAAGGAAACCTAAGCAGGCTTAAATTGAGAAACTGATATAAAAAAAATTATAAAAATAAAAAAGGAAAGAAGGCTATCTATTTGTTTTGAGAGAATTATGATACTTTCCCAGCACGCTTATGGCTGGATTTGGAAATTGAATGCTATTTCGAGTGAAGGGAGACATCTATTAATGTTTAGTTATGTTTGACATTGTGCAGAAGGGTACACTGTAAAAAATGTGCTGTAGAAATTACAGTATTACTAGCAGCTGTTTTCCAGTAACTTACTGTAGATTTAAATATATGTTATTTACTGGCAACAGTTTGTTCAAAGTTAACTGAACATTAAACAATAAGTCTTTATCTTTACAGAATAAAACTAAAATAACAGCCTCATGCAAAGCATTCTGGGAACCAAAATCTGAGAGAAAAAAACAGAAAACAGTTAATGAAGGTTTCTGGTTCCCAGAATGCTTTGCAGTAGGTTGTTATTTTATATTTGTATTCTGTAAAGACAAAGACTTGTTAATGTTTCATGTTAATTTAACTTTAAACAAACTGTTGCCAGTAAATAACATAAATCTACAGTAAGTTACTGGCAAACAGCTGCATAACTACAGCAATTTTTTTACAGTGTATGGTTAATGTAGCAAAACCATGTTTAGTTTTTTTTCACCTAAAGTGGCTTAAAAAAAATCCAGGAGGATCATCCTGATGGTTTCTGAGTTCTGGGTTCTAAATGGACAGTTCTAATACAGAAAGGTAATGGTTTCACTGAGCAGACTAGAGTCCAGATTTCTAGGTGGTCCCTCAAAAATTGTAAGTTCCTCAGAAAACTGCCCTTTTTTTAAACAAGATTTGCTGTTTTCCTGAGGATATGATATCTTGGGAGCTCCAAAAAGCACCCCTAAACCAGGTGTTTCGAAGATGCAGCTACTTAATTCAGCAGGTGGTCTCATAAGGATGGATGGATATCTGGAAGGATTTTATGTTTTGATCAACAGTTGATATGTGAGGCCTAGTATATTTTAGGGGGGAGAGCTCCCTGAGCTAGCGTTTTGTTTAAGACAGTGGCGGTATGGGAGGTTGGTGAGGTTTGTGTTGGTGTCAGCAGTCTGTGCTAGAGGTAATAGAAAAATCCTCACGCAAGCAGTTTTAAGCTATCTCTTCTGGCCGACAAAAGCCAGCTTATGGACACATGAGCAGGCAGTGGTGTGGAGTAATCCTGCTCACAATGGATGTACACAAAGTTGGTTACTTTGAGCCGGCCTTGCAGGGCTACCATGACTTGTAACTCAACTAGAAACTCCTGCTTCCAAAGTAAATGCATCTGGCCTGGTCGGTTATCTTGCCAAACATGAAACTGGAGAAGGGCAATGACAGATTTATGATATGAAATTGGACACTAGTATAGAAAAAGTTAACAGTTAAGAGTTAATTCCCGGCTAAAATATTTTTTTTTCCATGACTTATCCTTCAGCAGGGTTCTAAGTGCGACTACAAAATCTGAGGTCTCACCTGTGCGAACATCCGTTTGACGGGGGGGGGGAAGTCTTCACGGCTCTAAAGGTCTCACTGTGGTTCAACAACAGACACGCATAAGGCCGGGACACACAAGCCGACGAGTCGCATCCAGCATAGACAGCAGAATAGGTTCTATTGTATTTTGTCGCGCCGCTCGCGTCCGGTGTAGACGGCGAGAGAGAGGTGAGTAGTCTAGGCCCGTTAGATAAACAGTGGGTGTAGCCGCGGATGAGGAAAAAAAAATAAGAATATTATGTTAACTAGGTTGTCTACACTGCATGTGGCGCGGCAAATTCCCGACAGAAAACTAGTGCTGCGTTCTATGTATGACGTATTGACACAAGTTTCAAATGAATTTCAACGGTCACTTAATTCATTATTTACATGTCAATATTGCTTATATGAAAATTTGGGTGCACCTAACTTGGTACAAACCAGTGCAAAAAGTTAGTCTAGAGCCCTGTTCAGAGTACTAATCACACTATTTTGCAAAGAACCACTTATGCCATAATTGGATAGAAAAGCTCCTATCATTTGAGACAATGGCCAAACCGCACCATGAAAATTTTAATCAAAGAAGGCAACAAAAACTGTTGCTGCCAGCATTTTGGTTCATCCCTAATGAAAGAGCAAAAAGCACAAGCGAAGCAGTATCCTTTCACTAGTCTATAGCCCACCATGATTGCCCAGAGAAGAGGCTCAGTGTTGCCCCCACCGCACTATCACCTCCTGCCTCCAAACATGGATTTCCAGAGCTTTATTGGGCCTCAGGCCAGCAGTCCTGCCAGCACACACAATGTAAAACTCTGCCTAATCAGTTCTGCACAGAACCAACTGGCTCTGTCCTGACTACGGTTAGGGGTGCTACGGCAAAGCCCTCATTGTGTGCTGTGGAAAAGTCACTCTTTCATGCAATTGCAGTGAAAAATGGATTTCATATTCATGTGTTTTGTAAGGGATGTTGATGACATTTGTCAATGATAGCACAAATATTACAGTCCACATACAAAGTGATATAGCTACAGTGTGTACACAATAATGTAACTAACCTATCTAACATCAAAATCCAAACAACTAAAAAACTAAAAAAAAACACTGTAAATATTATATAAGGCTGATTATATTCTGTTTACATTTTATACATTTGGCTGATATTATATTTATTTGTATAAATGCATGATATAACAATATATTTCAAATGTTTATATAATGTTTGTATTGTTTATATATTAAATATATTTATATGAAATATACATTATAATAACAAATATATAAATGTATATACACATTAAAATTTACACTGAATATGTGCATATTTATATATGCATAATAAATAATTATGTATATAAACAGCACACAAATAAAAACTCATGATTAATTGTTTTGACAACACCAATTCATATGCAAAAATATAAAAATATATAATTATAAAAAATTCTAACAATTTTAAATATAACAATTAATTTGTTAAACACTTTGCATTCTGTTTTAAATTAAGTGTTTTTTTAAGCAACTGTCTAATATTATATTATTTACAGTACTTTATTTGCATGCAAAAACATATATTATATTTATTTTAATTAATTTATTATATATGTTTTATGTTTTTACTAAAAGCCCCATATGTTTTCTGTCCTGTACATGTGGGGTGTAAGTTATGATACGTTACATCCGTGTGAGGCCTCCTTCTGTTGTTTGAGAGGTATTGTTTCTTAGTGTCAGACCTTAATCCTCACTGTGAAGGGCACTAGACCCTTTTAGGGGCCCTGGTGTTGTATCCGGGGCTAGAGAAGAGTAAGTTCCTAAAAACTATTCCCTATCGTGAGCTGGGATGGGACAGTTGTCCTCTGGGGCTCTTCTTTGAAATATCATCATGTTCCCACGTCTGATTAATAGGCTATGCTATTTCCCCTTTCGCCTTTTTTAAGACCTTTCTCCTACAGTTTGAGACAAGATATATTTTTATTTACAACCAAACAGAAACGTGTTATCATTATAAAAACACTAAAAGTTACATTTCCCACCAAGATATGTTAAACACTTTAACACCCCTCGATTGCAAATTTGCAGGCAGTATTTTAAGCTTCAATTTGGCAACCTTAAGCTGAAGGGAAAAGCAGGACAGAAAAGGGTTACTATGTTTTTTTTATTTGATTTGTTGTATTGTCTGCAGCCCCCTCCCACAATTCTGCCAAAGGATTATAGTGTCACTGACGGTCACAGTCGTTATAAATACCCCTCTGGCCTCTCGCTTCCCATCAGAGAGGTTAAATGTCTGCAGGACATGCTCATCATTTGTCTATCCGTGTTCTTCTATTAAACATCCACTAGAACTTTCACATAGATGCACACATCACCTGCCAGAGTCACACTTAAGGTTTTATGACAAAACCACAGGTTAGAAATCAACGGGACAGATGATTTCAGACTTGTGAAGAAGGGCTGCTCTTCACGCGAACTCTGTAGGTTATAGAAGCGTTTAGGCTTGGTTTTCTGTTGTTTCTACGCCTTTTTTCCGTGTCCTTCAAATCAAAGGGAACTCATCCAAGAAGCTCTTTTTGGTTCTTTTGGTGGTTTTCTCCCTCTTACATTCATATCCCTCCATATTTTTGGTATTGCCTCTGAATTATCGCAGCCATGTGGGAGTTCCGGTCCATGTCTTTTTGGCGGGCTGTGTTTGCAGAGTTCTATGGCACCATGTTCTTTGTGTTTTTCGGACTGGGATCAGCTCTGCGTTGGACCACCGGACCACACAATGTGCTTCAAGTCGCCTTCTGCTTCGGTCTGGCAGCTGCCACTCTTATCCAGTCCATCGGCCACATCAGCGGTGGCCACATCAACCCGGCTGTCACATTTGCCTACCTGATTGGCTCCCAGATGTCCCTGTTTCGTGCGTTCTTCTACATCTGTGCTCAGTGCTTGGGAGCTCTAGCTGGAGCCGCTGTGCTGTATGGGGTCACGCCAAGCAATATGAGGGGCAATCTTGGCCTAAACACGGTAAGGGGGGTATTTGTTTTAGTGAGCTCATTAGTTGAAGTAATGACTTGCTAACTAGTGATATAAAACAATTGATCAATGTATGAGATCATCAGAGGACCTGTTAACAGAAGGTTATTTCTCATAAAAAAATAGTGGACAATAAACGTATTTGGATAATTATTTTTACTGGTGTTTATAAAGTGTATGTGCTTTTATGATTTCAGCTTCAGCCTGGCATCAGTCTTGGAATGGCCACCACTATAGAGGTATTCCTGACTCTGCAACTTGTGGTTGTGGTCTTCGCTGTGACGGATGAGAGGAGAAATGGACGACTGGGGTCTGCCGCCTTGTCCATTGGCTTCTCAGTGCTTGTGGGACACCTGCTTGGGGTAAGACACCATTCACACGGAATGATATTCAGTCTATATTTCGGCCCATATTTTGTCATGCAAAACAGCACTAAAACGTCAACAAACACTCCTCCAAATAAACACTGCTGCAGAAGTTCTTCATATGAATTAAGACCACGTAGAAAACATGTGGAACAAACACTAGACCGAATATTATTTGAGTAATTAGCTGTTAGAAATTTCATTTTATTTATCGACCACCAGGTAGATAACAAATATTATCTATTTTTTGAATGCAAGTCAACCGTGTTGTTTTGTTCCGTTATATGGATAAAAATGGCTGAACATTCTTTAATATATGTCCTTTTATGTTCTACAGAAGAAAAAGTAATTCAAGTTTGGAACGACATGTTTACTCTTAAAAATAAATGTTCTTTATTGGTTTCAGTGGTTCTATGAGGAACCTTTATCATCCGCGGAACATTTCAAATGCAAAAAATGTTCTATAGATTTTTTAAATGTTAAAATGGATCTTTTAGGTTCTTTTCACTGAGGTTCAATTAATAAACATGATTTTCGGGTCAAGACACAGCAGTTGAAGAGTACTGACACTGGTTATGCAAATGTATATAATAGACTTATTAAATATATAAAGTAAATGTATTTTAAAAAATTCTTGATTTATTTATTGCAAAATGTAACTATATTATTGCCTGGCTCTTTATGAATATATGTTTAAAATTAAAAAATTAAAAATAATAAGTTTTTGTTTAAGTATGACTAACTTTATATGTACATATACAGTATTGTGAAATATATTATATAGCACACTGCTTGATTGCTTGTGTCACTGCAAAATGTATGAAACAATGTGTATTGTGGAAAGTGCTATACAACCAAATTTGCCACGACTTGACATGAATCTCTTTGCAGATGTATTACACTGGAGCTGGAATGAACCCTGCCAGGTCTTTTGCCCCTGCTGTGCTTTTTAGGAACTTTATTAACCATTGGGTGAGAAACATTTCCATTGCATTTAGCTAACTATCATTTTGCTAATTCATAGGTGTAACAATTTTCTGTCTGTTCTCTTTCACTTTCCGGCAGGTATACTGGGTAGGCCCTTTGATCGGCAGTGCCATAGGCGCTCTGCTCTACGACTTCATGCTCTTTCCCCGGATGCGTGGTCTGTCTGAGCGACTGGCTGTCCTCAAGGGCAACCGACCTCTCGAGGCCGAAGCCCAGCAGGAAACCCGAGGGGACCCGATTGAGCTCAAAACACAAGCCTTATAAACACTGCCAGGAAACTTTGGATCCCTGACGCGACACATACATACGTACGATCATTTCTCACACTTCATCCTCACACACCTCTTACATACCAACCGAGTTTGCTGTAGGGAGGATCACACACACTTCCAAAGGCAATAGAGACACTATAACCCCTTCCCAAGGACTATGAATGAGGGTAAGAAGAGGACTTCCTGTTGAGGACTGCGCTCTGTACCGCCAGGTACAGGGAGTGAGATCAGGTGGCTAATGCCGCTCAGGGGCACCTCTGTCGTTTCTAGTCTACTAAGAGTGAAATACACTAGAAGTGGACATCTGCATGCTTTCCAGTTTCACCGGGTTTAAATCTCATTCATTTCAGTTTATTTTTTCTTTGATTTTTCAGAGATGTGACACATGTACTATATTATTAGCATTTTCAACTGATTTCTTTATATTCTACTTACAGTCGACATTATTCAGTGGTGCGTGGTGTGTGTGTGTGTGTTTTCCGAGAGTTTCCAGTTTGGCTCTTCCATTTCCACCATTCGCCATGTGTTTGTATTAATGCAATGTTCATTTTTCTATCTCCCAAAATGAAGGAAACATTCCTTTGAACCATGGTTTAGTTGGATGTTCATTCACGACTAAAAGCTTTATAAATCCTTCGGGAATTTGGATCCCTCTTTGAGTCTGCTTCAAACTGTTGTGTTGTTTAACTGTGGCCAAACAGCCCAGCATGTGTTTCTTTATCAGAAGCACAGTCACACCATCATTCATATAAAATAATAAAACATACAAGCTAGTCTATTGTTACACCCCGTTTAGCTGATAGTAGCACTTCCTTTTCTTCACGTCGTGTCCTTTTCGAAACTTTAGTATTACAGTTTCTGGCATTTTTACTGAATTATTTTTCTGCCTGTACATGCATAGATGTATTGTCTACATTAGTGGGTTTGGCGTTATTTTGTGTGTAAATAGCTAAACTAGAGAAAAGCAAAGATATTTTGTCTCAGGCAAAAGAATATATGTGTAATTAAATTTTAAACCACACTAATGCGAGCAGAATTGGTTCTAAACAACATGGACGCATTATGATACATATGATACTAAGATACATATTAGTGGTTGAAGAGAGATTTGTGAAGGTAATTCTGTCAATGCTTTCCCTTGGATTAGATGATTGCTGAGTGACTGGGATGTCTGGATTTAAATGCACATTTATGTGCATTTGGATCTGATAGGCTCTGCACTCTTTCCACTAGTGTCTTCTTATCCAATATCTGGCTGAAGGGAGACCAGAGTCACATGAAACATCTTCAAACCTCACCATTGGGCTCTGTAAGCAAACTCTTTTAAATGGACTTTCTACATATAAACATCAATGTTTACTTGACATCATTTTGTGCTCAAAGTCTTGTTTAGATTTGCTTTTTTTCATTTCATTGACTGTTAAAGTTAGCTGAGTATAATCATTTCAAGTTAGTGAATGTCTCTAATTTGGTTTGATGAACACTAGGGAGTGTGAAAAAATGCCACATGAACACTTGCATTTGTTAATTGCCATATTAATTTTTTCATGCAATGAAATGTGAGAGAATGAGACAAACCCATTATTATTTAATACTTAAGCAAGATAATCTGTCATAAATGGATTTTGACTTTATTTATCAGATTCAAAACATTGAAATATGAACATTTCTTAAAAAAAAAAAAAAATTCTGACATACCTGCAAAAAACGTATGAAAAACGAAAAATGGCAACTTTGAAATTTTTAATAGACAAATGCAAAAGTTCTTTATACTCCTCTGTGGTCGGTAACAGCAATACGATGAGATTTGGGTATCGATCAGGCAGGTACATATCTAGCATGTTCATCACTTAGTGCTACAGAAACAACGTCTGAATAGACAACAGAAACAAAACTGTGTGATACTCCCTTTTTTAGACTAAATACATACAGAAAGTTACACTGACATCTTTGAAAAACATCTTATTTGATATATTTTCACATTCAAAGCACTAAGATGAAAGCTTTATATTTTACAAGATACAGAACAGTATGGTTAGACGGCAAAAATCAGTTTATGGAAGAAAAACTGTAAATTACATTTCCATTTTTCCATTCCATCAAGAATGTTGACAACTTGTAGCACTAAATACAGAAAAGGTGCACACAGAACACTGTAGAGTACGCAGAGAGAGTATTATGTCTAGATATGACATAAAACCTTACTGTTATCAAAGACGTAAAAAGAGGTTTGCGGCCTGCAGCGATAAAACTGACTGAGGAACAGCTGATACATAAAAGAGTAAAACTAAAATTCGCTAGTGATATGCAATAAAAAAAACTTTCATTTTTGCTGTACTGGACGAACCTGACTGTAGACAAATACTGAATATTGAATATGCAATCACACACAAGTCATGCAAATCAAACAACCAATTAAAAAACTGTCTATATGGAATATGGCTTAAAACATATTTGCATAGAGTTTAATAAAACAAATCATTTTTAAACGGTGGTCTAAAAGTATGCCCACCAAATCACTGTCTGCATCGGCACATGATACATTTCATTCAGGACATTAAGAGTGAAAATTCGCTTATCTACTCTGGTCCCTGGAATGTTTTTCTGCATCATATTTAAAGGAAAAAAATCTTCTGGCAGACAAAAATGTGTGTTACATTAAACATATTTGGTCTCTCTTGATAAAACCACCTGATAGCAAATAATTTCCTGTTTCGCTTGTCAGTTATAATGCTAGTTTCACGAGCAGTCATAAGACCGAAACAGGGAACGACTTGTGAGTTTATGTACTGCAGGCTAACTATTGCCTTTGCTAGAGGTTCACCTGCTTCTCATAGAAATGTCATTAAAAAGTTACTAGCAAACATTCACTATGATATCAGAGTGAAACACACTCTTCCTTTAAACTGCACAGTTAGTGTGTTTATGCAGGAGAAAGCGACTGTGACGTTAAGTTGAAAACAATCCATGTGATAATAACATTCACCGCTCAATGATTCGTGGAAATGAATTTTTAAAAATGCATTCCTACTGATGCACTTGTTTTGGGAACAACTGGTGAATGCGTCACCTAGGTTGTGCTGGATGTCCTTAGAGCAACAAGCCATCCAATAGCATTTGTCCAACAAGAACAGAGGGTCTGTACCTCTAATGAAGATCTTTGTTAGTATTTTGACACATTGATGACAAAATTCCCTCCAGTGCATCCATGTCCATGTCGTCATTCGAGGGAGCTAGTGGCCTGTAAAAGGATGAACAAGAGTGTGTAAGCAGAAAGTGGCGCTGATTCATCAAATATACTCTAGAGATTTACAGGAAACCTTACTGTGGCTGTGACTCACATGGGTGATTGGTAGAGTGGTCCTTGAACAGGAATTTGCTCGGGCAAAAAGGGGGGTGTAGTTTGAGGAACACTAATATAGGGCAACAGAATCACTACAGTCAGTGGTTAAGCATTCATTCACTTGAGTGCTGCTGCTCTAAATTATAGTGAGCTCCTTACCTAGGTAGCTACCTCAAACTATGTTATCACATGTGCCCTTAGTGGTTAAGCCACTTCCAGGATGCACTGCACGGCCTCAGTGAAAATGATCATTCAAGATGGCAGACTTTGCCAAGAAAAATGCGTATTATAAAAAGAGATTAAATGGTTTTGGTTCAGTAAGATTTTGTTGTGTTAAAGTGCCCCTATTATGCCATTTTAAGGGTTGCTAATATTGTTTAACAAGTCTCTTAAAACAGGTTTATATGT
>JAUCMT010000054.1:13543693-13555621 GCA_032357475.1 Enteromius thamalakanensis
AACCGCTAACCCCAGGTTTAATATAAGCAGTGTGAAACATGATTACAGATAACCCAGGATTCCGTTTATCCGGGGTTAAGATAACCCTGGGTTAACAATTTCAAGTGTAAAAAGCCCTCTTGTATATCGTATATTTGTCTTAAATAATGATTAGCACGCACATGTTTGACCCAAAGACATTGGGCATCGATTGCTCATACATATCCATGCTGGTGGTGGAGGAACACTGGTCTCCTCTGAACATCACAAGAAGAATACAAGTATGTCACAAACATAGTCAATGCCTATTACAGTAACAGGTAAACGACTTGACAACTTTATGTAGAGACAGTTCTCTGTATATAACTGGAGTTGTTTTGGCTCTGAGGTTATAAAATGATATTTATAATAACTTCAAAATTTCTTTATTAATATTTCAAGGTAAATGTAATAATCTTGAAAAGTGCTATAAATTTACAGCAAAATAGTTGCACTTACGGGTTGACTACTGTTGTTAGTTTGAATGGCAGGTATCCATCAGGATTAGGAGGAGAAGGCACTATTTCAAGACACAAGAAAACACAAGTCTCATTTTATAAAATTTTTATATTTAGCACAAAATCATAATATATTAATGTTAAAATATACAGTTTTTTAAAACCCTTAGTGAAATCTCAGTAAACAGACACTGGCTTTAAAAGATCTGGTTACAAACCTGTAAAGAATTTCTTAAATACTTCATCCTTTGGTAAGTCTGGATACACGTGAGTGATGCAGTTAATATCCCGTATGCGATCGCCAAGTCCAGCTGAGTCAAGATCCTTTTTGGTGAAGGGTTGAATATTCAGGATTTTCCTGCCTCCATCTGAGCAGAAGCATTTTAATTAGTCTTACTGATCTAAATTACATGGACATATACACATTTGGGTATAATAATAAATAAACTTAAGGTATAAGAAACCTGGAGAAAATGGAGAAAATAATATTCGTTTGGACATGTTTCGTTTAACACGCTTGTTCACGTCTTTGTATGGATTTCAGAATGATTCAAGCTTAAGGAACAAGTGGATAGATTATTTTAAAGACATTCAGGATCATGTCAGAGGATTGATCTGAGCAGGTTTGTTCATGGAAAGTTCACAAAGAAATATTTGTTGAATGATAAAGCGGTACTAGATCTGGCTGCAGTTCCATTACATTGTAAGTAAATTATTTCCAAATACTTTATCTGGAAATGACAGTTTCATTTTGATTATGTTGTCAAAACATGCAATATGGGGATGTTAATACTGTTTCCTATGTGATGACATTACATAGGAACATTCTAACAGTGGCCAATTACTGGCAAGCCTTGAAGGACCCACCCCTTAAAACGTATTGGGGCAGTGTCCCGAACAGAGTTTAAGACTAGTCCTAAATTTTTTTTTTTGGACTTACTATTAATCTAAGAATCCTGAAAAAAAAATATATTATGGTTTCCACAAAAACATAAAAAAAAATAAAATAAAATAAAAAAAAACATTTTCAGAAAATTAGCTTATAAAGGATTCTCATAGACATTATGTTGATTTTTGCGACACTGAAGACTGGAGTAATTTTTTTAAATGACACTGTAAAATATATGAACACAGAAACAGCTATTTAAAGTTACAATGAAACGGAAACAGCAGCTGGTCCAAGAATAACAGTCTATTGAAAAAGAAAAAATGTAGGGGAGGGACTTGGTCTCTGCATCGAATATTGAATGGATTTCGAGACATGGGTGTTGCATTTAAAAAATGGAGGAAGATAAGCACACAATGTTCCTGTATGTATCACCAGACATGTACAAGTAGATGAATCATTTTATGCAAACATTTAAATAGTAATAATATTTCACACTATTACTATTAATAAATGCCAGATTGGTGAGCATAAGAGATTTGCAATCAATAATTCCAAACTTTTCATGTACAGTAGGATAAATACTGGATACTTACTATCACTGGGGCCCACATAGGCAATGGTGATGCCACCGATCTCTGAGTCACTGAAGCGCAAAAGAAAGGTGGCACTGGGCTGGTTTTGCAGGATGACATGGAGATGCTGTTTTCCAATAAAGCCAAAGATCAGTCTGCGGGGGCAATGAGAGGCAGATATCTAGTTCTCTTCATTTCTTTAGTTATCTAGTCTTTTGAAGTGAAAAACAAACTGGGGAACTGTAACTGTACCCTTCACTCCAATAGTCTCTCAGGCATTTCTTTGTAAGATCAATCACCCCTTCAAACCACTGCCAGAAGGTGAAGTTTCGACCAGGCAGAACTTCCTGTGTTAACACAGTCACAGAAATAATCTTCAACACCATTTCGGCAGTCAAAACTTCTGTGAATGTTAGGGAAATTACGCTAGGGCACCTAAAAACATATTTTTAGGGGTCCATAGAGAAATATGATACATTGCAATGAATTTAAAGGCACAACGGTATTTAAATACATTAGTATGATACTACTACCATATGCTCATAATATTGTATATTAATACACAACAAACGCATGTTAATGGTACCTTGTTGAACTGAGCCCAGGACACTGGCATATTGCTTAAATCTTCAGAGATGTCTGGTTGGTCAAAGATCTTCTGGGCGAGAAAGTGAAGGTTGTATCTGTCCAAGCACCGATCCGTCTGCACTTCAGACATGAACTTACTGCTAAGAGCTTCAGACATCTGCTTCCAAGGCACACGTTCGGGAACGATGAATGGTATTCTATCCTGAAGTTATCATAGCACAGAGCATGCATTGTTGATTTGTTTACAAAACACTGAAAGTGGTTGTCAACGGGAAAAAGACGTGTGATGGGGTCTTTCCATGTTACTCACAGGTTCAGAAAAGGCACAGTCCCATATGATGGTCGCCCCAGCATTGATTTCCTGACTACCATGTACAATTACAACCACAGGAAGAGAGATTGTCTGCAGGAGGAGGAAGGCAATAAGTTACTACACACCAACACGCACTATTTTTTATGCAAGAGTCCCTCAAGAATTATGCAATTGTTGAATTTAGTGCAAACTCTGAATAACATTAGAGGAAGTTAGCTCATTAAAATCCCTAATTCAGAACTTAAACAAATAAATCGATGCATGCTAAACTGTCCTGTTGCAGTAAACACCAGTGTACACTTGTTACTTAAACAAGTGTTTAAAAGGAAATGAAAGTGTTTTTTTAAATAATTATTTCATGGCATTATCAGGTTTCTATACAAATGTTTAAAAGCAGATAAAAGTTACAAAATGAGCGACAGAGAGGCTAATATTATCCACTGATTTCTCTAAATGATTGATTTATGGCCTACATGTGCTTATTGTCTTTAAAACCAGTTCACTTCCTTGTTTATGTTTATCTTTCAGTCCTGTGGGACAACATACCTACAAGTATTTCTAAGCTGATGTTTACAGGTATTTGTAACTTAAATACATAAGTACATCATGATTATAAAGATGTTTTCAATGCAAAAACAAAAGAACAGTGTACATAATATTGATAGCAACAAATTCAGTCACTTTGGGTGGCAAAAATCGAATTTAATAAAATGTAATATTTTCAATATAATCATCTCTGATTACAGCGCATGTTCTGATGCCTAAATTATAAACTGAAGCAATCTATTGCATTAAAATGAATTAATTTAAGAAGAGGGGCAAGCACCTGAATGCCATAAGGGCTCTCGCAGCCCGTGATGGTTATTTCTGTGGTGAACAACAAAGCGAACTTTTCCTCCGTCACTGACTCAGAGCCCTTTCTGTCAGCTCGCTTTATCTTCCTTATGGACTGAAGAGGAAGAAACATATTAATATGACAATCTCGAGATGAATACAAAAAACCCTGTTTGTGACAGGACCCACCATGTTTCTAAAGGTAGCACATGTGCTCTTGCTTGAAGTGTTGTGCTCCAGTATGGAGCTGCTGTTGATAAGGTCTCCTACGTTTTCACTAAGTGGAGAAAAACAGAGAGAATGAATATAAAACATTTGCATATTTTATATGTGTATGTTAGACCTCTTAAATGTTGTATTGCCACTATATGGTTAACAGCTCAACTGAAACCCTGATTCTGTTTGCTTATCTTGTTGTGCCTCCACTTCCTCTTTATGTCTGAGAACAGCAACAAAGGCTGTCAAATGTATGACATGTACCAACACTCGTACAGGCAAATTTCAACATAAGGCAAAGGCACATAAGTGGGATTACAACATAACGACACTTAAGTTTTAGATCAAAGATGATGCACACATGCAACTTTCAGCACCACGACTTCGGTTTCTTTGGCGTGTAATTGTACAATAACCTTTAATCTCAGTTAAAAGATAATAAATGCAATATTGTTTTATCATCGAAAGTGCGTATGTGAAAAGTACTTTGCAGTTGTGTAGCATTTGTGAATGACTGCCTATGCATACACGATTGTTAATTGCAAATGTGTGCTTTTTCATAAGTGAATACATTAATTTATATTTATATCTTGAAATGTTAAAAATGTATTAGTATATGCTACCTTAAAAATGGAGAAATATTGTGAAATATTATCGCATGATCCTTTAGAAATAATTTTAATATGCTGATTTGATGCTATATATGTTTTTGTATATGTATATGTGTTAGTAGAAATTGTGATATATTTTTTCAGGATTATTAAATATATAGAAGGTTTAAAGGAACATGTAAAGTCTATGTCAAAAATGAACATTATCATTTATATTAATAAACACTGTTAAAGTTATGATTATTAAGTCAAGATACCTAACATATTTTGAAAACATCTTTTTGAACTTTATTGCAAAGTGTTTTAATCAAAAATAATCACAAAATTATTGAATTATTAATTATAAAATCAACAAAATTTGCTTCAAAAATTACAATTAATACATTAATAAAACAATACATTATTCATTTTAATGCAAATAAGAAATACATATTTAAAAATCTAATAAATAATTAGAACAATTTCTATATTAAATATTTTTATCAATATTTAAAGTAATAATGTTTAACAATAGAAATAAATAAAATGGCTTTTTTATTTAAATAATAAAACATGCTATTTAATAGAGACTTGTATGTGCATATTTTAAAAAATGCTTACTTGGGTACGCCACCTTGACCCAGATTTCTCGCTTGAGCCTCAGTAATAATCTGAGCCTTCAACAAGACAGGTTTCCCAGGGGCCATCTTCTCTCCGAGCAGATAGCGTACAGAGGTGGAATACTTGGACTGGGTTTTGATGACCTGGGGAGGCTGCTTATCTACTACCAATGAACTGAGTTGCCAAAATAAAAAAGTAAAATATCAAAAAGCAGAAGAAAAAGCATTTTTTAAATGATTGCATAATCATCTGTTGTGATTGCATGAGGACTAAGTACGTTGCAATCTTATCTTCCTCAGATCTGAAAGAGGCCTGCATACCTCTGTATGAGAGTCTGGAGCAGATGTCTCAGGCTTTCCTCCAACTTGTTAAACGTCTCACCCCCTCCGTGGTCTCTCTTCACCAACATGAGCTCCTGCCTCAGATTACTATTTACTCCAAGCAACTGCTCACACCTGCCATTGAAAAAGTAAGAAAATAGAAAGCAGAATCCAAAAGGTTGCGTGATCTGTGTGGCACCAGATGAGTGAATGAAACCAGTCAAAGCAGAAGTAAATATGATCCACGGTACAACAAATACCAGTGCAACTGCAGAAAGGATTAACAAAATTAGCGCAGCAATGTACACAATGTGTATTGTGTGGTGAATAATTCCCTGTCAACCTGTTGAAATTTAAGAGCCACAAACCTAACTCAAACCATAAAGACAAGCCTCTATATATTTTGTAAAAGAAAGCAACATGATCTGATCTCATATTTTAACCCTCCTCTTGTGCTCAAAAAAAGTTTTGTGCAAAGAGGTCAAATTTCTCATTGGTTTACATGCAATTTGTAAAAAACTGACATACTGTAAAAACGGTGTAGAAAATCTTTAGTAAATTCTCTATTGTAGGTTAGAGACTTTCAAATATAAAATATGTATATATATATATATATATATATATATATATATAAAACAGTCTTTTAACTGACATCCCAAAAAAACAACCTAAACAACCAAAAACCACTTTTAACTACAAACATAGCATACATAGCTTAATAACTCATACTTAATAGCTTAATACTCAAGCACATGCATAAAGTTTGCCACAGTACACAAGAAGACAGCATTCACATTTTAATAGTTAATTAATTAAACTAGTGCTTTTTTGTTTTCATCTTAAATAGATAAAGTCGGCGACACTGACTTGTCATCTCCACAGGATGCACATGTCACATGAATTGTATAATCTGAGATTTTTTGTATAATCCATATGAACTGGTTTCACATTTTACTCTTTATAGACAGGTTTTCATGTCTGTAAAGGCCGGGACACACCAAGCCAATGGTCGGCACGAACAGAAGTCTGTTCTAATGTTGCGTCCAAGCATTTTAATATGTTAATATTGGAATATCAGCGTTACTGATATTCAAAATGGTAAGCGTGCACAGGCTTTTTTACGTTTCATATATCTGAGTTTATAATGCATATATTATGCATTATAAACTTTCTATTAGACACAATTGACTTCTTGTTCCACATTTCAAAAAGGCTTGCCTGAATTATTTAAAAACTGTTTAGTAATGAATAAAATAAGTGGAAATTGGATCAACTGGTAGATAATATTTAAGAAGAGACATTAAAAAAGCAGCAATAGAAATAATGGGACCACGAAGAAACAACTGTATGTGTGGCACAGAATAGGTAGAATAGACAAAAGAAATTAAGGAAATCAAGATTAGTTGATAACATTCATGTAGTAACACGACTGAAAAAAAAAACATGTCACCATGTCTGAAGAGGGCCAAGGTTTTCATCGAAGTGCACGCCAATGGTCGCTCGGTGCTGTTCCCACCTCCAGGACTTAATTCTGAGAATAAGACAGGACTGACACTGCTCCAGAGCGCACAGGGCCTCTTGAAAGAGCAGCAGGCGCTTCTATAAACAAACCCAGACACATACAAACCATGAAAAACAGCTCCACTGCAACTGCTTTTTCTTCACCCCTCTTCCATGTCACAACCTTTTTATGATGCATTTGAGCATTTACCTTTACACAGACTGAATAGTTGTAATCAAGATTCTGTATGCGAGTCTGTTTAGTGATAACATCCGAATGTTGAGTATCCATCTCATTTTGACCTGAAGGCAGACAAGAGAAAAAATATTAGACACACTGATAAACATGTTTGCCTTTGTGCACGTCTATTAAATCATTGAAACTGTATCCTTTACAAAGTTGGAGTCCTTTACATAACACCCTGATTATGATAACTATGGTCCAGTGATTATGAACAGTTCACTAGTGTTGTGGTAAGTGGCAGCTTGTGGGTAGGCGGCATCTGCCCTTCATGCCATGGCGTTGCTGCAGGTTCATCAGGCCAAAGCCCTGCGAGACCTCCACAGGGGTGGCCACGACCTGGAAGTTCTACATGAATTTCGTCCTGCGTTGGACTTCGTGCTTCAAGCGACGAAGGTGACCAAAACTTAATTGAAAGAGCAGTTTCCTCCGTCTCTGGGTGTCAAGAGGGAGGATGTTGTGAACCGTGCATCACGAGTCTACTTCTCTCTCCCTCTTTTGCCTGCGGGCAGCAGTGGGTTGTCCAAGAGCACCCCTCCTGTCCACTCGTGGAAACAAGTAAGGGTGCTAACATGCAACTCCCTGCCTTAACACGTCACACATCTGGCTGTCACAAGCCTCAGGCCGGGTCCCTGTGCTTCCCCCTGCACATGGGGGGGGGATTCATGTTAATTCAAGTGAGTAATTGTCACTTAATCCCATTTAGGAGGTGGGGACTCCGCAGAGTGCCTCTTCCGGTGGAAGGGCACGCTTTCCAAGTGGTATCCAGTAGGTTGGGTTGCTTGACGAACAGCAGTAGTGAGCTCCTCTGTGTAGAGCCCTGTCCTATTGTCTGCCTTATAGGTAGGATCAGGAGGCCTACACAGCTCCTGTAGTGCTTTGGTAGGGATCCCGATTTATCGGTGACCCACGAGACTTGTAATAACTGACTGAAAGGGAACCTCTCGGTTACGTATGTAACACGCCACAGCCGCTGAACCTCAGCTGAGCTGCTGGGCCTAGCTCGGCTTCTCAGCGAAACACAAATGATGCATGCACCAGCTGCTCACTTATACAGTATATAACAGTGATCAGTTGCAGCTGGATTTAATCATTGCATGCCAATGCCCATTGGCTTGCTTTGTTACACTCGAAAAAGATTGGTCTCTCTGGCTAGATCCCGATTTGTCGATCACCGATTTGACGTCTCCCTTCCCTCCTTCAGGGAACGAGGGTTAACAATGTAACTTAGACGTTCTTCATGGTGTTCATTTTATGTTCTCAAATGTATGTAAACGAATAATCTCTGGTTATCACCTACTACGAAGCACAGTTTAAAATGATGTTTGCTTACAATATCTGTATTAGGATCTGCATCTGTGCTAGAAGACATCAAGTCCTCTGAAATACTCCACTGATAAATCTTTAAAGTTTTAATTTTTTTTCACTTGTTTCCTTCTTTTTCTTTTAGGATGACTGATGACTAATTATGAATTATTATTATTATTATCTAAAATTAATTAATTATTCAAATGTAAAATAGTAAATCACTGATTAAGTTTAATGTAAAAATTATGACATTTAAAGAGTTAAAAGAGCTGTATAATGGATTGTAATTATTATACAGACTTCCAATTTCAAAAAACCTTTTAGTTTTTCTAGACTTTTACATATAAGTACATTTAATCAGTTTTTAATGCATTTCATACAAAGACTTTTACAAAAAGAAGGATCATTCTTATAAATTATTCCTAACTTTTAAGCCTATGCTTTGTAATGTATTTTGCATTGCTGTGACATTAAATACCCATCCACAATTCAAATCAAGGCTAGACTTGTTGGAGCCCTTATGACGGAAACAACTATTTACACATCTGCTGCTCTAGGGCTTGTCTTATTGCATATTTCCCTCTGGCACTGCTGCATAGCTTTGTGCTAACCATAACCAGCTATTTAGACAGAACCGTTGCATGGATTGTGCCAAGTGTGCAAACCGCACAATGCCTAATACCTGGCCTCCAATCCTGCAGTTTCTTTTACATATCATTCCTACAAAGACGTCTGTGTGCTTGCTCTATAACATGTTTTGTAAATATGAGTAACCAATAAGGATCAGTTGATACATTTGGTACATTTGACAAGCACAGCTTCCCTTCCCCCCACCCCCCCACCTTAAAATAACCCCATATGTAAACAGGCACAAGCATGTATAGGGGTGTTTAGACAGTATAATCACTGCTTCACAAGATGCAGAATAAACTGACCTTTAGTTGGAAACCTTGCCCAATCTACATTCTGCCCCCAAACCTTTGCACCTTGCTTTTATTTTTAAAGGTGGTTTGGAATAATACATATTGTCAAAGCCATAGAAAACTGCAAAATTGTTATGTTATAATTATATTATGTAGCTGTTCACTAATATCTTGATCATAATAATTCTGTGTGCTTTAGGAAAAGGAACAATGAAAGAGGAAAACATGTTAAAAACAGAAAAGAGTGTTATACATATGGAATTAATGATCGCCGAGCAGCACTTCCTCCTCTGTTTTCATTTAAACAAAAGCTTTTGTAACAATGTGGGTTTGAAAAGGTTTTCGACATTATTCTTTGAACAAGCCAAACTTATCCTTGTGGAACTCCAGAGGGATTGATTATTTCCTAATGTTTTAGACTATTTTATGTCGTTTAACATTAAAAAACTATTTAAATCTCTTACTTAAAATCGACTCCATTTCCTGCTTTTCCCAGGTTAAATCTTCTTGCAACTGATGAATTGTTTGGCGGCAGTTCTGAACTTCCAAAACCTTGAGCACCAGATTGTCCACATCAGTCTTCCCATCTTCTCTTGCCTGTTGTGGGATGCCATTTAAATCTGAAGCACCCTGGGAAATTGTCGGGAAGGGCACACCCTAGACATAAGCACACCAGCATAACATCAATGACATACTAGACATTTACATTATACATAACTTAGCCCATAAGTTAAGACTGGCGTTGCATTTTCCCAACTAATGTAAAACATAGCAGAAAAAATCGTTTTGTGCTTACCGCTTGCACCTGTGCTAATATCATTCTTTCTTTCCTTAGAATATCTCGAATTGTTATCACAAGTTGCATGGGTCGTGTCTGGTACACACTCTGAAAAGCAGTTACACAAGGTTACATAGTAAATAGTCAGAAACTCAAACAGTGTGCTTTGTGACAACATGAGTCAAAATGGCAGGCTGCCAAAATACTGAAATATTTAAAAAAAAGAAGATACATGTGTGTGCAATGCCAAAGAAATTTAACTCAAGATGGTTATATAACATGTAGAATAAGGTCATGTAGAATATGTGCTAATAAACTGCCAACATGTTATTAATATGCATGCTAATAAACAACTAGATAATAGTAAGAACTTAAGTTGGCTTTAGTAACACAGTCCACATATATTACACATGTATAGACTTCTTGTTGCTTATAAATAAAATGATGAGCTTTTATATTGTTACTGTACTGAAGCCAAAGCAAATTACTGAACAGAGAAAATATCAGTATTATCAATATTAATGTTAGATACATAAGAGAAGAAAAAATAGAAAAAAAAGAGAAACTTTATTACTTAAATTTAAAAGTGCACAATAATAGACCCCATAAACCCTCTTGGGGTCCCCAACACTTTAAAAACCCTGCATTAAAAGTATTTATTTTAAGTGTTTTATATGATACAGTATAGTTTTGAAGTCAGTAGAAATCATGAGGGTTAGGAATATTTGTTATGCACACCAAGTTCCTGCTGATATGTTGTAGTTTGACCCTCTCCACCACGCTAGAGTTGACTCGGGCCACATTCTGCAGCAAATGCATCATCTGCTCCAACAGCCTTCGGGCCTGAGGCTCCTGCTCTATGTTGTCCACATCAAAGTTCTCCCTAAATAAAACATTACACAGGCATGTCATTTATAAAGCATTGCTGCATTTACTGCCTTAGTAATTATCGCAAACCGACATGGAACAAAGCCTTTCAAGTTCAGCTTGTTCTGTGCTGCTCTCCAGCCATGATGGCAACAAAAATGATTCAGTTCCCTGTCACAGGAAATTCCTTAGAAGTGAAGTACCATAAAACCTCTGTGCCGTGCACCATAGTTGCTCGTGTTTTGATTTAATTATTTTTACTTAGTCACCTGTACTTATTAAAGGTGCGTTGAGTCATTTGACCTTAATGAAAAACCATTATAAGAAATTAACTTCTGAAATGTTTAACATCAGAGTGTGTCACCTAATGGAGGTCCTAAGTTTGGCTTGGTTTTCATATTTACTGTTTTTTGTCACATGACTGGCTTGGAGATCTGGAGGGCAAAGGATCCATAGAACTAAAGGGCAACCCTGTCAATTTTCCATCTGTTTCACAGCTACAAATATTTATTCTACCTCTCAAAGAATAAAAATAAGTTATGTGAACAAAGCAAGTTTTGGCAATTGGCAATCCATTTATGTCATTTATAAAGCATTGCTGCATTTACTGCCTTAGTAATTATCGCAATTATCGCAAACTGACAATACAATCCTCACTTAGTATCCTGGGACTGACTGAGACCTGGATACGTCCAGATGACTCAGCAACCCCTGCTGCTCTGTCCAATGACTTCTCTTTCTCTCACACCCCTCGTCACACTGGGAGGGGTGGGGGTACTGGAATACTCATTTCTAATAAATGGACATTTTTTCAACACTCTCTGCTCTGCCACTATAACTCATTTGAATGTCATGCCATCACAGTAACAGCTCCTATTAAACTCCATGTGGT
>JAUCMT010000054.1:13569728-13581303 GCA_032357475.1 Enteromius thamalakanensis
GATATATATATATATATATTTATAAACATTCTCATTCTGATCTTTGGGTTGTTTCTTTTTTGCTGCTCAAGTTGGTTGTTTTAAAAGGGCACTGATATATGCTTTGCACCTTGGTTTCTGAAAACAGTTTGTCCAACAAAATCAAAAATCTTGTTTGCCATCTACAATAACACTTCATGAAGACAATCATCACTCCATCAAAAATCTACATCAAAAATAAAGGGTAAGGATAAGGGAAAATGTTTTCATAGAGTTAAAAACATGGATTTATGGCATCAGATATTCTCTGAAATACCTGAATTACATTCATTGTTTGTCTTTGTAGCATTTTCAAGTTTCACCTAAGAGGTAACAGCACAGATGCAGTGTGTATACAGGTCTGTGTCAGGTCTGTTGCTCACCTCCAACCTCAATGCTTACTAATAAGACCCTAAGATTACATACATTCTTTATTTATCATTTCTGAGGTAAAGAAATTCTTCCTGAGTATTTCAAACAAGACTACATATACTAATAAAATAAACTGAGTAAAGCAGAAGAGAGTAAATAGTCATTCACGGACCCTTGCTTGTTTTTGTGTTTGAGGGTCCTGAGCAAAGGCTCTCACGAGATTGTGAGGAATGTGATGGGTTGTTGTATTTGGGAAAATATGTATCATCTTCAACAAAGTGTTCTGAAAAAGTGTACCAACAGTAAGAGTCTGTCTTTCTATTATCTGATCTTTTATGGATTAGTATTTTAATACTTTTTGGGTAGCAATGCATACTCTTTTGGTAAAATGACCATTTTGACAAAGTGCACAAGATTTGACCGTGGCCTAACAATCAACTTTGTAAAATACTGTTGCTTTCTTCCCTAAGAGGTTGCATAACAGTAAATATATTTTGGTGAATGCTGTGACTTGGACATTATAATGTTGGTGAGCATTTTTGGTACAAACAAAGTAGTTTTGATATATCCTAAGCCCTTTAACACCAAATAATCTTTAAAGTAAATCAACACAAATAAAACGACACCACTGGAGTGGACTGGCAATAAATAGGATCCTGAGAGTTGTAATTAATGGGGGTATTTTTCAGGAAAAGTCAAGTTATCTATAACCTCCAGGTTTAGTCCAGGATCAAGGCTAATTGGAATTCCAGTGAAATTCCAAAATATAATTCAGACTTTCTATCAGATATGCCAAGCAACTAATAAATGCCCCTTCAAGAAAGCCCTAATATTTCATTTCTTTGGGAAAAAATAAAGTATATGTATATTTATAGAAAAACAACACACCATGGCATGTTCCCTAGATTAAATGCATTCAATCCAAAATGCCTCCCCACCATAAACTGTAATTTCAAGTCCCACTCTTTTGGCTGCAACAAGTAGTTAAAAAAAGAAAAGAAAAACATTTAGCAGTCCCCAACCAGTGGTTGACTAGGTTTTCAGTGGCTATAAACCTTACTCCACTCCATACAAGTGTCCAGCTCTTTGGGGGTGCTGTGAGGGCGTACCTTGCAGAAAGCATTTTCAAAGTCTTGGAAGGAAGGGGAAGAAAGGGATGAAGGGTGGCCGTGCAAGGGTGCAGAAGCAGAAGCTGATGCCAGAGCCTGCTGGCAGAGCTGCAGCAGTTCCCAGACAGAGAAGCCTTCTGAACGCTGCAGTACTGCGGACAACTCCCTTTCGCCCAGACTGCAGCCTTGGGGCGCCAGCGCCTGCAGAAGCACATGTCTGCGTGTGTTTCCATCTGGCAGGCCTATATGGTAACGCTTGGAGAAGCAGCGCATAAGGGGATCTTTGATCAAATCAGGCCGTCTCGTGGTGCAAACAACCAGAACCATGTTGCTCTGACCATGCTGAATCTTCTCTAGCTGGGCCTGCAGTTGCTGTCTGAGACCTTCCTCCTCAACGGCCTCCACCTCGCTGAGCAGCACCACTGCAGGTTGTCGGGCTGTTGCCACTGAAAACAGAGTGGCAAGAAGTTGCTCTGCATCTCCTTTCAATTTAGAGGCAAGAGTTGCACAACTCAACCTGTAGAAGGTGGCGCCCATTTGAGATGCCATGGATCGTACCAGTGTGGTTTTGCCCCCTCCTTGAGGACCAAACAGCAGGACGGTTCTGGGTGGGCGGATGGCAGGGTTGGGTCGCAGGACAGGCCACAGCAGGTCCTCCTCCAGTGCTGCTTTAATGTGACAGTTCCCAGCCAGTTCACTCCAAAGCAAAGCTGGACTGCAATCCTGCAGTTCCTGGCTCACCAGCTCCAGCATTTGGGGCTCCATGCTTTTCATGGGATCAGAGCGCTTTTGAGACAGATGCTTGGAGAAACCTTGCTCCGGACCTCCGTTCTCCCCAGTCATGGCTGCCGGCGGACTGTAGTCTCCTGCGGCTCCATACGTTGGTGAAACCAAGGGCTTTAGCCCACTGTATTTCCCCACCTCGTCTCCTTCCAGGCTCGACTGAGATGAGGGTTTACTAGGCTTAAAGGCTTGAGGATCTGTGTTGCCCGTTCCAAAGCCATTACCACGGCACTCAGCTTTATCACTGACCCCATATGGAGAATCTCCCCCAGCTTTTATGGGGTCATAGCTATATTTCCTGTAGCGTGAATTGTCTCCATCTTCCTCATCCAGGCTCATCTCAAATGCTTTTCTCTTCAGAGAGCCACCAGGTTCTGAGCCCCCTAGACTGCTGTTCTGATAGCCATAGCTGCCACCAACCACTGTGGGTCTTGATGGAAGTGGAGAGGGGCCAGCTATGCCCGAGGGGATGTAAGGGCCTGTTGGATGGGTGTAGCTAGGAGCAAGGCTGGTCTGGTGAGGGTAGGTGCTAGGGGGGTAGTTGTAAACGGGGGTAGAAGTTGTGTAACTGGGGAGAAGTGTGGGGCTAGGCTGAAGGGCATGTAACGAGGATGGTGGAAGTGCTGAAGTGGGTTGGGGGCAGTACCCTGATGAGAGGTAGGTGCCATTATAACTGGGTGGGTATTCACTGGAATGGGGCCCACTGCAGGAGCTGCTCCCGCTGTATCCAGAGTCCGAAAGGTTGCTGTTAACTGCTGACACATTGCCCGAGCCTGGAGGCCCTGCTGATGTGGGAACCACCTTTGGTCCCGACAGACCATCATGAGGAGGAGGCACCAAGGGATACCCCCCGTCAGTGCTGTGCGTTAGAGGCCAAGGTTCCAGTTCACTTTTCTGGCTTCCGTTAAGAGCCCCAAAGGCTCCAGGCTCAGGGTATGTGCCCACAGCAGCAGGGCGTTCGTATGGTGAGTCTAGCATGCCAGAGTATTTCTCAGCATAGCGCTTCAGCAGGTTGGAGGCAGTAAGGGCTGAGATGTCATCATTTGCCCAGGCGTAGCTATAGGAGCCACGGCTGCGGCTGGGGTAGAGCTCTGACTTGTGGGCAGGTGATGAGGTGGTGGAGGACACGTCCAAATGCTGCTCAGGCCACTGGCTCAGAGGCTGTGCATGCTCCGGGTTCCAGTGCATCTTCAATAGGCCTGCCAGAGATAGCAATTTGTCAGATTATGCAAGAACTTGATATATATCAACAGCATACATTTATACATATCATTTTGATAATTGTGTTTTTTTACCTTCATTAAAGAATTATAAGACTACTCATACACATTTTGGCTGATAGCAGAACTTTTTTTTTGTCATTTTACTTAGTGACAGGACTCTTTTGTATTGTGCATGCATGAAGAGGTCTCTGTTTTCCTGCAGTATGTATAAAAAAGGGCTGTGAATTTGCTCCTTTCAGGCCCTCAGCCATGTAGCAGCCTTGTGTTGCCATCTGCAGTTCTCCCAGAGGACAAACTGTTATCAGCCTGTGCATATTTCCCTCAATACAACCCCTCCCACCACCACAGTCCGTCCACAAAGCAATTCTCCAAAAGGCCTCTGTGGCCAGCTTGACCGAGGGAGGAAAATAGAGAGAAGGAACAGAGGGGGAGAGGGAGGGGACAATTTGGGGGGCTGGGACTGGTGGACAAAATAGTTGTGCTATTCATTGGCCACTTCCCATGAAGCACTGGGAGTGTGGAATGCCCTTTCCTCTGGCTATCCTGTGATTAATTATGTTGCCCTAATATGAATGGGATCTTAATGCACATGAGGAAAAATAAATCACATGAGAAATAAAAAATAAATAAAGAAAGTGTATTTTTTTTTTCACATCCAGTCTCCGCCCTGTTCCTTCCCCCCCATAAAAAAGTAGCTTTTCTGAGCTTCTAAAAGAGCAGTACACTTGACAGCATCCCAGTTCAAAGGCACTTCATAAGAACATTTACTAAAATGAACCATCACAATGAATCCAAATGCATAATCAACAGCAGGAGAAATATAATCATTCAGCAATATGCATAATTTATGTCTGCTATTTAAATCCTTTAATAGGAAGTGCATTTTTTTTCTTGGTCTTTGATAATTTCAGGAAGCAGAGAATAGTTTTAAAACCAGCCGTTTCATTGGGGTCTGCAACTTCTCCTTCCAGAGGCATTAGCTAAATTCCACACATAGCTTTGCATTATTGAACTGTCAGGAATCAGCCTGGGGTGAGGGCTACGGGGGAAAATGAGGAGCTAAAAGGAATAAACTGCAAATCTTCACCATAGGCTGCAATCTGAGAAAGTGATGATTAGTCATTCAGTCTTCTGTCAGGGTGTGCAAGCTGCTGCTTTATTGCCATTTAAATCAAGTTTCAGTCCTGTGTGCTATGTTCCACCTCACTCATTCTCCCAAAAACTCAGCCCTCCCCCTCTCTCTTGTGCTCTTTTTTGTTTCTCAAACTCTTGCCCCTCCCGTTGCCAAACCTTCCCATGTGTGTCTTCAGATTCCGCCTGCTATTTTTTCCAAAAGATCACACCAACAGACCAGATGGCCATTGGATTACCATGTCCTTCATATTCATATCTAGAGCCTTACGTTTCCCATGTACAAACTAGTACCGCTAGTGCTGATTTCTAATCTAACTACAAGACAAAAAACAAAAAAGGCTTTTGTAAACTAGGTAAAGCATTTGGTCATTTTCCAGTCAGTAGAAACGCTATAGGTCCAGCAGGCCTATCCCATCTGCAGACTGGTTTGTGAAGTGCTGCATGAAGCACAATAATAGGGCTAGTGTGTGACAGAGATGGATGGCAGCCCAGGGGAGCTCATAAAACCTGCAACGGGCAGAGAATGAGGAGGGGGAATGGACAGCAGGCGCTCCGGCCAGCGTGTGTGCATGTGCATGCACGCGCATGAGTCTATCTGAGAGGATGGGGCTTGACATTAGGGAAGTCATTCAGGCGGCCAAACTGCTGTCCACTCCATCAATATACATGAGTGTGTGTGCACCAACACACATGGGAAAGCGCTGCCAATTCGGACAGGGAAGTGCCATTTGGGGCAGACTGCTTCAAGAAGAAGAATTAACCTTGATATACCACTACCCAGCTAAAAATGCTATCCATAAGTACGAAATAAACCACACATGAGCTGGTCCACAATTAGAGCTACGCCTCAGCAGGGATTCTAATAATCTAGATGTGATTTAATCTGTTTCTATTTAAATCATCACAGCTGCTGAGATTAACTCATTCTGGGCATTTGAGAATAGATGGTCCAATTACACCAGTAATTTCTGTGAATAAATGGCAGAACCATGCCATGGAATTATTTATAAAATATGCCAATAAAGAGTGAGATTATGAGATAATTTAGAGTTGCAGTCACACAAGAACAAAGAATATTCTATTAAAAATTATCTCTTTATTTCTCTTAGTTTCATTTTAAGGGTATTTATTGCCATCACAAAAACTGTACATATGTCTTGCCAAAGCATTTGCAGCATAATACTAACATAAAAATGTATAACTAATATTAATGATACTATTATTTTTTGTATGCAAAGAAAGTAGAAAGTAACAAATTTAAAAGGTGCACTACAATAGTTTTTTTTCATGTTGGTAAATATAGCAGTACAACTATCATTTCCTGTATCAAAACTTTCTAGATGCAATAAGCCTAATTAATTCCTAACTAATTAATTCCATTTAAAGTTAAATAATGAGAGAAAAATTATTAAATAAAATAAACAGAAATTCAGAAAGAATTCACTGAACAGGTAATTAAGACAGATAAACAAAATGAGTTTAAGTGTTATGCTGGAAAAAGTGCAGCTTTGTTTCAAATTTTTTTATTCTCTTTCCCTTTCACACACACAAATACTCAAATTATAGCCACAGGACCAGTTCTAATCTCACATCATTAACACGAGAGGCTGGAGTAAACAGAGGCGCGCTGTGTGGATTAAGAATCCAAGGGCCCTTTAAACAAAACTTCATTGTCCACATGGGAGCTCCTGGTCATTGCTTTGTGTCAACCGCGACCAGTGCTTTGCTGTGGTGGCCCTGTGTGGGTTCGAGGCTGGCAGGGAGACAGATGTTTCCGCTGGTCATCTTACTGTCTGTGTGTCCATTGTTGCACAACCCATCCAGCAGACGTCCTCCCAGCCTGACAATCCCGTTGGACCTGAGACAAAAGCTGAGGGATCCTATTGTCAGAGGCCTGCCTAATTATGGAAATCTTATTAATCTATTCAGCAGCAGTGTGCTGACAGCCTTTGTGCCGCCCTGGGATTTATTGAGGGGTTCTTTTGTAAATATGCGCGTGTGTTTGTTTGTGTGCGGCATCTTACTTTCACAAATGTGAACTTAATAAAATAACTAATTCGTTAATATCAGTAGACTACGATAAAGTGCAGCTAGGAAGTCAGGATTACCAAAATATAAGTTTTTATTATGCCTACCACAAGCAGGTTGCGCGAACAGAAGGTTCTGCAATGTGAGAGCCGAACAGGCCCGGCTGCCGTAGGATGCTCAGCTTTTCACAGCTCCCCAGGGGTCCGTGTGCACTTTCAAGCCGCCTCACTTGTTTTTTCTGCCCTGAGGAACAAAACCTACATGGACGCAACAAGCCTTCTGGGACACGGGGCCATTAAACCAGGCAGATTGCACAGGGGCCAGTTGTAAACAGGAGCAGCCTGAATCAATCCAATCAGGCATTATTGTGGGCACCTATTCCCTACACCCCACATGTAGATTTAAGTAGGTTTACCTACAAAAAGACACCCTTCGCTCATATTCGAATATAAATCTAGACACGCAGTTTGCAACTTCAACCAAACGGCACATAGACAAGAGCGTACTCGCATTCAACACTGGTGAAACAGGAGACGACTTTAAAGGGAAGAGACGAGAAATAACAGCGCACACACATCTACGGCTTCTTAGTGCTGAGAATTTGATTAATTACGATCCATCTCTGTCAGTAAACCCTCAAAACAACCTAAAAGAGGTAGTTGTACGGTTGAACAGTGAGCATCCTGTTAGGAATTATGTCCTGAAACTTCAGCCCTCAGTGCTGGTATGTGTGGAACTTGCTTTGAAGGACGCAGATGCCACAAAAGAAGGGCTCTTTTAAGAGAGAATAAAGATGAGGGAGGGAGAAAGATGAGAGTAGATCTGGTTGAAAAGAGTGCAGAGAGAGGATTGTGTTTACATGAATTAATCACCTCACTGCAGATAAGATGGCACCCTGCGTTCTAATCATCAGCTGATTTGTATTCTGTAAACAGACGTCTCTAAATCAATGCTTTAGGCAGAGGGACTGCAAAATGTCGATGATGAAGCCTATCGGACAATTAAAAGTCATGCAAAGCCTTATTGAAAATCAAATACAGGTTAAATCCTTTTAATAAGAATTACAATACAAAATAAATAAATAGCATAGAGATATGCTACATTTAAAAAATCGTAATAAAAAACATCACAAAATGTTTTAAATATCCGGTTTTCAAATATCCTTGGATGTAAAATACTAATAAAGAAATAAGTGTGAGGTCCTTCCTCAAAAAACCTGACAACAGCTCCTCATAATTTACAAGGCATGCATAATAGACCATAACTGTGTCCATTTTTATAAATTGATGCATTAGTTACAGACGTGTGGATAACATGATCTCTGTGTCTCTTTCTGTTGCTCTTTCATTCTGCTCATCTGCTCCCTTTTCATGGTCCTAAAAAGATTTTGAGAATTTATTTTTTCAAGCCTTACGAGTTTCACACCTGCTCCAGACGCCATGGCTCTTTTCAGCCAGGCCCCGTGGGGTCCCTAGAGGAAGGAGCCTATCTGCTAGAGTGGCAGTGAAGGATCTGATTTTTTCTTCTCTCCCTCTCCCTCTCTCGGTCTCCAGTCCTCCATTTGAGCTGCAGTCCATAATCTCTGAGCTTTGAAGGTGTTTTTGCTTGGCCTTTTGGGACACTGTAAGTGTGGCAGTCTGTGGGTTCATGTTGATGATGAATACAGTAAATATTGAGTCTCACACCATATTTCTTAACAGCGTAAGAATAATGAAACATCAGCAAATGTGACAAATGCATTACGTGATGGATGACTGCAAAATGTTGAATATTTCGAATTGTATAAATCTTATCCATTAAGTCAAGATAATTGATCATTTATCAAATAAAAATCAAAATAATTAAATAGACACATTGGAAGGGGAAAAAATAAAGAAACACAGCCTTGGTGGTTTGAATGAATAATTAGATAATTTTAGTAACAGCATCCCCACCCCCCTGACCAGCTAATTCTTGTCCACAAATGGCCAAATGCCTGGCACCCCTCCCCTTCAAAAAAACAGGGTTCCTATTTTCTGTGTCCGCAGGCCAGGTTTAGGTCATTGTGTCCACTAATATATCAAAGAACAGCTGTCCTAAGGCTCTGTGATGACCAATCACCCCCTTCCATCTGTCTCTCTTACCCAATCTCTCCTCCATCTCCCCCTGTTCTCCTCCATCCCCTTCTTCCAATCGCTCTCTTTCCCCCCTCTCCCTCCTTCCTTTCCACCCTGCCCCCTCACAGAGTTCCCGGACTGAGCTGCAGTGCCCTCTCTCCAATTCCCTGACCGCTTTATTTAATGACCCTACAACCGTGTTGAGATCTTCTGTGCACTCACACATATGACTTGGAATGGATCGGGTTTATTAGAACTAAACACAAAAAATTATTACTTGAAATTAAAGTACTTTATTTAAAGGTTACACAGGTTACATGTATTTACGATTACAATATCAATTAACCATACATAGTTACTAAATAACCCTAGTAATTACATGTAATTAATTAATATTAGAGAGTACTTAAATGTATAATTACACTGTATCAATGACATCTTAAAATAAAGAGTAATCCGAAATCAATATTAACTAAAACAAAAATTTGAATTTTTGTTTAAACTACTTTAAAAGTATGCTTAAAGTACCAACGAATGACTAGTTCAAATATGAATAAAAGTAAGATATAATAGTAAAAATTAAGATGCATATTGACTTTGCTGACTACATATTGGACAATACTGTGATGTTATGCAAATGCCTAATTTTTAACAAATCATTCCAGCTGAACACGAATAGTTCACTCCAAAATGAATATTTTCTCATATTTTGTAAACCTGTATGACCTTATGCATTTGGCAAACATTTATTTTATCTTGGTTTTTTCATGGGGAATCAAATCCTATGCTGCTAGCAATATGCTCTAGAAGCTACATTCAGTGACAAATTAAGCTTTAAACATCTTTTGAAGAAAAACGTCATATAATGAAAGTCAATGGGGTCCAAAACCATTAGACCTCATTGACTTTACTTTTATGTGCAAAAAAAACAAAACACTGCAACATTTTACTGACTGTTCTAAAGTCATACAGGTTTGAAACAGCATACAGTGAAAGGGGATCACACAATTTTGAGTGAACTACATCTTGAATTAGAGAACCATGGACAAGCCCTTTGAGGGATATCTTAGAATATCTTAGAAGAGAAGCCTGACGCCTAATAACCCACAGCAGCCCAGGACTTAATTGGAGGCCTAATTGTGGCAGCAACGGGCCTAATGAGCTGTCTTCAACGACGGTGAGATGATGAGCAGAGGCGGGGGGTCCCAGGCAGAATGTGCATCTCTAAGCCCCTTTCCCTACAGCCGCCGTTTCTCTTCCATCTCACTGACTACACTGCGGGCTAATTAAAGTCCATTCACACCCGCTGCTAATGACCCCGTGCTCATTCACACAAACACTTCAGCACCTTGCCTGTTTACTCAAGGGTCCGCATGCCCCTCCAGAGCCGCATTCACCCCGTCGCTCTCATTAGAATAGATGTGTTGGATGCTCGTTGTTAATCGCTTCTTCGAGGCATCCAGCGCGCCCCTTCCCATAGACCCAACTCAAAGCCTTAATGACTTAACAGATGCAATTAGAGTGCTTCTTCTGCCTGGGCCTTCAGTGCGGAGAAGGGAAGAAATGAGGTCATAGTAAAGCAAGAGTTGAGGCTATGCTTGTGTCTTTTTAAACAAGGAATATGCTGGACAGCAGGGCCCCTGAGCAACAAGAGTTAGAGCACTCATGGGCTGCTGGCCTGGGACTGATTTAAGGGTGTGTTTGAAGTGCAGATTACAGATTCTTTGCATCAAATCCCTCCAGGAGTATCCATGGCCCCAGGAATCTCTCTCAGATTTCCTTTAACTCTGAATGCTCTTCAGTTTGAGGTTCCTACCTACGTGCTCATCAGAGCAAGACTTATAATTGTTTGTGGATGCAACAAGAGTGCATGTAATTGCACGTAACAGACACCAAACAAAATCCTAGAATGGGCATAAAGAGCACGAAAATCCTCAAATCAAACATAAACACGGATGTGCTTCATAAATGCTTCACAAAGTTGCTCCACAAAGAACATTCCAGCATGGATGTGGCACTATTCACATGTATATCACATAAGCTGCACTACATTCACCTGACTTGTGTATGAGGAAGGATGAACAGGAAGGACATATCAGGACAGGGAACGACTGTTAGAAAAAGGAATTTGGCTGGGTTTAAAAGCTCAAAGAGTAAACAGGAGGGAATCTAACACCTTTGTGTGCTGTCCTAATATCACACTAGACTTACAGGGTGAACAGTCACACGAACGTACATGCAGACTACAAGCATCAAACTTTAGAAACAAGCAGACCAGCTCCTAAATCCATATGCATGCTGTAGGACTGGAAAATCAGGATCGGTTACATTAGACATCTAAAATTTGTGGCTAAAAGGTGTGTACACTAAACAACCAACCAGATCCTTAAAGAATTTAAAATATTCTGACAGGGCTTTGTGACATTTTTGAAATTAAAGTGTGCAAAGAGAGAGAGACTAAACAGCAAACATTAACAAAGCCTGCTTTCAAAATGACTGATTCATTATATAGGGATAAGCTTATAACTAATATATTATACAATCCTACTGAACTTTAAACTATAATGTGTGTATACGTACAGTACATATATATATATATATATATATATATATATATATATATATATATATATTGATTATACAATTTAATTGTGAGATAATAATTTTTCATTGCTATTGTATTGCAAATTTTATACAGTATATAAATATTTTTATATTTTTTTTACTAAAAATTGTGTTTAATAATTAAAAATGCATCCATGCCATACTTTAAACATTTAAATGTTTCTAAACATGGCAAACCCTTATGTTT
>JAUCMT010000054.1:13594588-13611714 GCA_032357475.1 Enteromius thamalakanensis
ATAAATGTATTAATAAAGTCATATAAATAAAACTGTTGTGACCGTTTACAGTGAAAAATCACACCCCAATACAAAAATGGCAATACCATTACCCAATATTTGAATCCAAATCCGTGTGTGGATCACAGCTGATGTCTGTCGCTGACGAAACCGTGACAAAAAAAATGTAACAGTCATACAATTCAAGTCAATTGTAACCCCTCTACATTTTGCAGTTTGGACCAACATAGTCAGGGTATGTTTTTATATGAGACTGGGTTGGTCTTGTGACATATTGAGCAAAAACCTCCTTCCTTCAGTCAGACCATTAAAGATGGGTCATAGCTGGGTCTTCCAACATGACACTGACCCAAAGCACACAGCCAGGAAAACCAAGGAGTGCCTCTGTAAGAAGCACATCAAGGTTCTGGAGTGGCCTAGCCAGTCTCCAGACCCAAATCCAATTGAAAATCTTTGGAGGGAGCTGAAACTCCATGTTGTTCAGAACCTGACAGAGCAAGAGAAGATCTGTATGGAGGAGTGGTCCAAAATCCCTCCTGCAGTGTGTGCTAACCTGGTAAAGAACTACAGGAACCGTTTGACCTCTGGAATTGTTAACAAAGGCTTCTGTACCAAATATTAAAATTTTTTGCTATTAATTATTAGAATTATATTTTATTTTAATATTAAAAAAAGTGATCAAATACTTATTTGAGACAGTAATTCCCAAATATATATATATTTTTTTTATGTTAAAAAATCATACAATGTGATTTCTGGATTTTTCTTTTTAGATTCTGTCTCACAGTGGAAATGCACCTATGTTGAAAATTGTAGACCCCTCCATTATTTCTAAGTAAGAGAACTTGCAAAATCACAGGGTGATTAATGCTATCAAGTATTACTTATTGTTACTTCATGTTACTTTTTGCTTATTGTGAAAGTAAAGTCTATCCATTTTAACCTATAGTGTCGTGATGTGTTATAACTTGTCAAATACAAATGGATTTCTGGGTGCAGAAAAAGGGATATAGAACAGTTTAGAGAAAAAAAAGTGTCTGATGACTGAAGCAAATTGATCTGTTCAATAAAGGTGTTTCTTCGCATCAGCAAGCTTTTTTTCTTTGCCTTTTTTCTCCTTTCAATTGCTGACCAGTGGAAAAAGATAAATGCACCCAATTCAGCCTCTAGCTTTCTATCCAGAGCTTACATTAACTCTGTAATAGCTTCTTTCCTTGGGAGGCAAGATTCCAATTCAACATATCATGTTATATGAATGAGATTCCTATAAATGGCAATATTTATGCACATATATTTTCAGCCCACGTTGGGCTCATTGTTGCTCCTATTGAAGCTCAGATGGAAGCAGCTGCAATAGACATATTCAACAGATGTGCCAAGGTCTGTACTTGAAAATAGATGTAAACAACTGTAGACATATACAGCACAGCAGCTCCATATTAACACACCAAAAACGTGTCTAAACACAGCTGTCACTGATTAGATATAATATGGGAACAAGCATGTATAAAATTTAAAAAAAAAACTTTCTGTTGTTTAATTGTATTAAAAGATGATATGACATGATAATCAATCAAAGAAATTTCCCCATAATATAGAATCTGCATCTTGAAGGGCCTGGAAGGAACATAAGAGGTGGGCAGAACCGCCCTGAGGCATTTGGGACACCCCTGTGTTCTTGGAAGGAGGGCCGAGTTTGAAGGACACTTTCTCTGTGTGTGAGGGTGCTAATTCAATCAGGCCGTCAGTGTCCTGGTGTCCGCCTTCCTCAGTAATCTGCCTGTAATTGAGTTCCCAATCAGCTATCCATCAATAATTTATTTGATCCACAAATACAGTGACAACACAGCGGCAAGGGAGGAGACGGGATCCATTTTGGCACAGCGCTTAATCTATTAGTGCTCCCAGAACTGCTCATCAGCTCCCTTAAGTGCCATCAATGGGTTACAGTCCAGCTCTTTAAAACTACTGTCCTAAGCTCTGACAACTGGGAAAAAAAATCGCAGTCATGAACTACCATGGTCTCTATTTAGAAAAATGTTTCTTTGCCATGTTGGCTGGAAGTAAGTAATTAATTGTCAAAGAAATATCTTTGTTTAATAATGAATATCTCAGGTTTTAAATGGGATCTTGAAGTCCAAAATCACATTGATAATAGTTTTAAAAACCTGCAATAATGTAAAAAATAATATTTACAACAGATAATACAACATTCTGAATTTATTTAAAAAAATATTTAAAAAATACATAAGAGTAAGACCAAAATGTAAAAGTGAAATCAAATACTATTATTAAATTGTGCAATTTATTTCAATAAAATAAATAAAAGCATAATTTTGCAATAAAAATAAATGAAAAAATTTAAATTCCAATTAAAAAATAAAATGAATAAAAGCAAAAATTAAGAGTAAAAGAAAAATACTACATTTAAAACTTCTTATAAAATTAAATAAAATGGAAAAATAAAAGTTCCAAATTTGGGAGTAAAATATAAATATTACAAAACTTTGTATTCATATATAATGTATTTATGATTTTAAAACAAAAAGAATAACAAAAAGTATATATTTTTATAATAGCATTTAAGTAAAATTTTATCAAATACTGCAACTATTATTTATATTTATATTTATTATTTATATTATTTATATTATATTAAAATTATACATTAAATCAAATAAATAACAAAAATACATAAAATAAGATTAAAAGCAAAAATTAAAAAAAAAGAGTAAAATCAAATACACAAAATCTGCATTCATTTAAAAAAATATATACAAAAATTTAAGAGCAAAATCGAAAAACATTTAAAATATTAAAATAAAATGTATATATCATGTATATTAAAATGATTCTGTACATAAAATCTAAGCAAATGTTAAGCTAATGTCATCTTCACCAATAGGACATCAATGTAAAGCTTTGGTGATTAGACTAGAAATACTGCGAGGCCTTCTGACTTCAGTATTATGAGACAGGCTGATACATTGTCGAATTATCTTTGGTCAATACTGCGATTCCTCAAGCATATGCATTACTCATAATGGAACTTTAGCTCATATAAAAAGATGAGTTTTTCACCATGCAACACTGACATACATCTTCTACTCTTTTTCAGTGTCTCACCAATCAATGCACATGTTTTTTCTTGCACATGAGTCATGACAATGCTGTTTCAAGGTTAAACAGCACAACTGTCTGAATGATTTTCAATTATGCACAGAAAACCTTTCTTCCCCCATTGCAGACACACAATATTTTGATACATCTGTCACTATTCTGTGCTTACCAATGCGTGCATACACTGCAACACAGGCTTACTGTATATCTGGACTTATATGTATTTACAATGTATTTGCATATGGAACAGATCCTACAGCAGTCCCACTTGTAACACTGCTCTACATAAGAGCTTATGATCTATAACCATTTTCTCTGTCCCTTTATCCTTCAGCCACATGAATTAATAGTTAATTTAAGCCTCCATTACGTGACCGACTCTACGGCACACATGTGCTATACTGCAAACATTAGAAGAGCCATTACAGGAACATTAATTAAACTGTGAAAGTGGCTTTAGGTAAGGTATAAAGAAATGAGGTAAAGGACAGACTACAGAGCAATCAGAGGACTGGAGAAGGTTCTTTCTGCAAGCATACTTTCTGAATATGACAGTAAAGAGAAAATGTCCATTGATTTGTGTCAAATTTATTAGCACTGGATTCTCAAGGCATTTCGTGGCATCGGCCTTGCCTCAAATAATATCACAGAAATTGCTTTTTAAAGTGAAAGAAAATTTACACAATGTAAGAGATACTGGGAAAATACTCTGTTTACATACTGCAAGTTGAAGCTCAAACAGACACACTGTGTTTGAGAACAGCTTGTGGCAACAAAAAAAAAAAAAAATAGCATGTAATTCAATAAAATATATATATATATTTTTCTTTAAAAATAAAATTAATATTGTTCTTTTGAACATTTAATTTAAGGATTTTTTTCATCTAAAATAAAACATTTGTATTTTTTAATACATTTTTTTGTAATATTTCTGACTGATATAGAGCCTGAAGATGCTGTGGCTCTAAAAAAAATAAAAATAAAAAAAAAATAAATAAATAAATAAATAAATAAAACATTTAAAAAATTGGCCTTTACAAGTGAAGTCCTACAATTCGAATAAACCTCTACTGTAGAGTTAATGAAATAAAATCAAACTTTTTTTGGGCAGCCAAAGGCATTATGAACTGTCATTACATAGTAAAATGTTCTCATTTTGTGTTCCACAGAAAGAAAAGTAGCATAGAGGTTTGGAACAACTTCAGGGTTAGTTAAAGTTACAGCATTTTAATTTTAGCGCAAACTGTCTCTTTATTTTACATGAAGGATGTCAGATAATTTACAACACATATAGCCTATACATAAAAGAGACAAGAGTGAAAGAGAGAGAAAATTAGATATAGCTCAGCTCTAGACAGCTCTATATCATCCCTCACACCCCAGACAGGCAGCGGTGCTGCAGCAGGATAATTCAATCTCTAAACTGCTCATTCTTTAGCCGCTGTCAGGGTCATGTCTGCCCTGACATTGTAAGGCTGCTGTAATTGCATTTGCACTGGAACCCAGAGCCACAGCATCTTCAGGCTCTATATCAGTCAGAGGAATGCACGTCTCTCTGGTCAGACTGGTCCAGAGAACCAGAAACGAGCTGATCAGACAAACAGATGGCTGCGTGGCCACCCCCACGGCACAATGAGCGCTAGACATTTGCTTTAGAGCAAACAGCCATTGTTCATGGGGACAAAGATGTCATTAGTCTACTTTAAAAACATCTAGGCTCATACATACATATCACATCTTTATGTGTATTTTTTTGGGGATGTATATGCTTTCCATGGCTTTTTTTTTTTTTTATAAATTCAGTAAAAACTTAATATTATGAAATATCATTGCAATTTTAAATAACTCTTAATATATTTCAATGTAATTCTCGTAGTGCCGCAAAACTTAAGTTGATCCACAGATTTCACATGAACTGTCTTAATGATGTTTTTACTATGTTTCGGGATCATTTCAGTTGTGTTGCTGTCTATTGAGAAACAAATGGCTCTCTGATATGATATCAGATCTTAATTTGGGTTCCGAAGATGAAGGAAGGTCTCATGGGTTTGGAACAACATGAGGGTGAGTAAATGACAGAATTTAAATTTTTGGGTGAACTCACCCTTTAAGAAACATTTTTGTATTACTATGAATATTGAAAAGCAAATTTTTTTATTTTTTTTTTATATGTAGGCTGTATATAATTCCACAGCAATCGTTTTTTAAATTCTTCTAAACAATTAATTGTAATAAAAGTATTTAACTGCCTTTAAATTATTATTGACACCAAAGTTTTTAATGGTGACGCATGCATATACATATAAAAAAAAGTTAATGTAACTAACACGTTTTCAAACAGCAGAGACATCCTCAGATTTAAAGTATGGCCTTGAACTCTGTGACTTGAACACTGAGTTTTGCATAACATCTAGAGAATATTACACTCATAATGTACTAAACCCATTGTGGCCGACCTACAATTTGAAGTGCCTTGAGGCTCTATTTTTAGATGTGGCAGCACAGGTTCTGACAAGCTTTGGGCCTGCGGTGAGGGGGTCTTGCTGTTTTCACTGTCACGAATTGTGTAATAGATCCATCTTCTTTAACACAGTGACATCTGTGAGAGATTCTCACCACATAGTCCTGATTTACTTTCGGACTAAAGGATTTGACAAACTAGAATATGGCATGTCAAGCACAATCCCTTTCTTATGCACCACACTATTCTCACAAAGCCTGGTATAACTCCAATAATCCAATTGTGCTTTTGGTTATTTCTGACAGATGTAAGCATTTCAAATTCACAGAAACAGTAACTTCCGCAGCCATCACATTATTACTAATGTTGCTCAGGCAGCTCAGTTATTAGCCCTGACTGATCGTAAACGCACCAAAAGCCTTTGCTTACACTCTTGCGTTCACGTGTGCTGCTCTTGTACTTGTTCATTGTGGGCTATTGATCAAGCCACTGTAAAACTTGTGACTAAAGCTTAGCCTGAGCCTCCTGAATAAATCACACTATTGACCATGCACTTATCAATAAGGGTAATGACAAACATCTGTCCCCATTTTTAATGAAATCGACAAGACTTTACTGGCACTCCACCAGCAGCGGCCATTCCCAGATTGACAATCTTTTAGAGCAAAGCAGTGAAAGTAAATGGAGCAAGCGCTTGCAACCAATGCTGTAAACCGCTGGTGTATTTATTCAATCGTACAAGACTTGAGCTTCTATGCAAGCTATGACTAAAAAGAACGGTTAATTTTAAGGCCATCGACAATCCAATGATCTGTGAGAAACAAAAGAAATAAATATAAAATGGTAAAACGAGGCCGCTGCTCGCTGACGGTTTCCTGTCCAGACAGCAAGCTCATGTTCCACTGCCTGTCTGTAACAATAGCAGCCAGCTGACGATACGCTTCACCGGAGATGAGATCCAAGCGTATAATACCAGTGAGATCAATAGACGGGCCGCTTTTCTGCATATCATTCTAATGAAGAGCTTGTTGCAGTACATCAGCGGTGGCCTGTAAAATGGCATTTGCATGCTTCTCTGTAAGACAAAAAAACACCACAACCCTGTCTGCGATGATGGTCGATACTTCTCCATGTCTGAAACCGCTTCCCTTTAATGATCATCTTCCACTATTTAACTCCAATATCAGCAGAAGAATATGCATATGGGAGGAGAACAATCACCTTTCCGTCAGGTGACAATGAGAAGAGAGTCAATAGCTCTTCCTATAATAAGCATTGATCACCAAGCACATATGAAGTCCTTTATCACATACAATTGGCTGAAAAGGTTTTCTCAGATAAAATAATGCAATATAAACGCAGCTAGAGGCAGAAGGAAAATGCCAATATTACACATTACTTTAATAACTCCCTCCATAGAGCCTGCACAGCAGAACAATGGACAGATCAGATTGCACCGTGGGTCTGAAACACAAAAGTGCAATCACCAACACCACACAAAATGATATAGACTAAATTTTTTTTCAGTGAGAGATACGCACTCCACATAATCCAATTGGATTTAAAAACCTAATGTTAAGATGCAAAACCTAAATTTTCATGGATTTGTACAGTTGACAGATTTAAGATGCTCCTTGTTCGATCTCTATATGGAATAAGACTCGAATATAAGTCAAAAGTGAATCTGTCATAAAGCTCGCCCAAGCATCTTCTGGGTTTCATGGTCACTCTCAACTGGTTTCTCAATTCATTTAGCGGATGAAACCCCACACACAATGAAAAACTCATAAAGCACAGCTCCCCCTCAAATATATCCACGCAGGAGAAACTTGAAGGCTTTAAAAGTACAATTTCATTATAGCAAGCTTTATGGCCTTACGTGTCTCCACTGGAATCAATTTGTTTTTACCTCAAACCTGAGCCTCTTAAAAACCAACACGTACATACAATTACAAACCTGTATAGTGACCAAAACCACCCAAGCACAACCATCGGCACATTTGAGCCTGCACTGCCTCCAACCAAATAGTTCAGATAACTGCATGACTCTGGAATGTATATGGTCCAGATACGTGTGCAGTGAAGTCTGCCACACCTAACCCATCACAGAGAGCGCTGCACAGCATCTTATCACAGCGCAAATACTGCAGAGTCCAAACGTAAAAGCCCTCAAACCAATACCCTCACAAAAGGCTTTGTAACAAACATTCCAAGGTCAAAGAACGGCCACAAAGACGGCTTACTGTCAACGATGCATCATGTTGTTGAGCCACACAAGTATGGCTGCATAATGGTCTGAACGCAGATAATTCAATAACATGACAGAATAGAAAATACTTAAAAAAAAAACATAAAAAAAAAAAAAACATCAAAGGACAGCACTCTAAAGGTGCAATTTAAAGTAAGGTATATACAATCTTACTCTGCGGATAAAATAAGTCTTGGAGAATGCACTTTAAGAGAAAAAAATGCATGCACTGAATAAAGAAGTTAGTTATGCAGTCTGTGTAACTTGTTAACCCTTCATAGAGAACTGACAATAATTGACAAAACGATCAATACAGCAGAATAACACTTGTGTATTTCACCAGGACAAAACACTGTCTTAGGATCAGGTGTGGAATCACAAAACTCTTGTAAACTTTATTTTTCCTATTTACGGGGTAAAGCAGATGAATAGTCCTCCTCACTCCCTGGCAATCCTGTTACCACAGGGATTTGTTCTGGCAGCCCTGTAAAAGATTAGTCCTCCAGGAGAGTGAATGGACTTGATTAGCTAGACAGCATTTTAATGGGATTGTCAGAGAGGCAACAATAAATCAGCTTTTGTGATTAAATGGCCGCTCCAGTAAAAGTTGTATGTCCACAGATCAATAATTATTGAATGTTGCTCTCGCTCACACTATGGAGGTGGTGAAACTAACCCAAAATTTTGGCAGGGTAATGATTGCAACAACACATGCATTCCAATCACGCTATTGTACATGCATGTATGCATGAGTGCGTCTGTGGGTGTAGATAGAGAGGAATAGATAAAATTATAATGAATAAAAACATAGTAAGGGAGGATTATAAAAACGTCATGATCAAAAATGCATATAATAACAACAGAAAAAGAAATATTGTAGATATGAAAGCAAGAACAATAAAATTAATTAAAGAGTATTAGAGAAGTAGTTTATTTTCACTCAACCTCATGTTGTTCCAAACCAGTATATTTTTGCTATCCATGGAAAACCCAGAAATAAAATTTAATAGCTTTTCTGTTTTGAAACCTAAATGACAATTGCCAAAAAATAATCATAAAAGTGGCCCATATGACCCAAGATCTCAGTTAAAAGGTATGTTATCACCCAAAAATGAAACATTCTGTCATTACTTACACATGTCGTAAGTCAAACCTGTAAGACCTATATTTCTAAACATAAATTAATATTTTTAATATTTATAATATTTTTGCTGAAATCCAAGAGCTTTCTGACCCTGTACAGACAGAAACACAACTGACACATTAGTGTCAGACAGGTAGTAAAGATATTGTTAAAACATTCCGTGTGACATCAGTGGTTAAACCTTAATTTTATGAAGCTCAAAGAAAATAAAAATAACAGATTGATTCAACAGTTTCTTCTCTACCCTGTCAGTCTTTCGCTTTCTTTTGTGTTTTTCAATGAGAATACCACAATAAAGCACGATAGTAAAGAGAAGAAACGGTTTAAGTCATTATTTTTGTTTTGCACACACAAAAATGATTTGCATAGCTTCATAAAATTAAGGCTGAACCTATAATGTCACATGCACTATTTTAATGATATCTTTACTGCCATTTTCGCCCTTGAAAGTGGTAGTTTAGAAGATAAACAAAGGTCTTACAGGTTAGGAACGACATGAGGGACAGTAATTAATGACAGTGTTTTCATTTTTGGGTGAACTATCCCTTTAAACTCTTCAAAGTAATTGTTCAGTCACGTCCCACTGCATACCTGAAAAGAGCAAAATCCTTTTACAGTTTACCATTATCTCTAAAGGACATTTTGTCTACGCATGGAGAGCAGCTCAGTTTGTTACGAAGTTATACTGGCCTTTGAACCTTATGCGCTGCAACGAAAACAAACTAAATACAAATTTCAATGCATCCCATCAAAATGGAAGCACATAATAGTGTGTGAACTGATGACAGATGATTCACTTGTAATCGCTTTGCTATCTAGAAGAAACAATGACGATATTAAAGGTCTCTCATGATGATTTCCTTTCCTGATGGGAGAGTTGTCCAAACTGCCGTGTGGAGGTCATCGTATGGAGAGTGTCTCTATGTCTCTGGTCTGTTGGTTGTAATTAGGTGTTTAGAGGACAGACTGAACTCCAGACTGCATCAGTCTACTTCTGCATTCCTTCAGCTTTGATAGTACGCTTTCCCCACGTCTGCCCCTCATCATCCTATCACACAGCCCTCCCTCCGCCTGTCCTCCCTTCGGCACGCAAGAATCCTTCAGCTCTGGACAATGTTTCATTTCCCCTAAGCCTAGCCCGTGATAGCTTAATGGCCCTGCATTGAAGAAAACATGCAGGAGAGAGAATGACAGGGGAGTGAGTCAACATAGAAGTCATTTTCCATATTATTGTTCCCATTTAAAAGGGATCTGGTCTGTTTGGAGAACTGTCAGATGAAATTGCTAATACAACAAAGAATAAGGAAGAAAGGCCTGTGACTTTAATTGTCATCGTGACAGCCTATGAGATGATGCTGTTCACACAAGGCCACATGAGAATGGGGTTCGTCAAAAGAAAAAACACTTCAATTTCAATTTGCATTTATTATTATACAGAGCTGGGCTTCATTGGTCAACCATTCATTTCAGAACTACGCACACAGGGCTAACAACGAACACAGAAAAACAACACAGCCTTAGCCAGGTAAACTCCACAATGAAACATTTGATCACTTTTGTTCTCTCCATGGCTGCTGTTTGTCAAAACGCAAGGCCTTTATCTGGACAGATGTGTTTATGTTACGTTTATGATTTTAGATTTTGCTTTTATTTGTTTATAGTTTTGTTTTGTTGTTTTTTTCTGTTTTGCAAACCTAGTTTTTCTGGTTCTTTTATACCTTTTAAGAGCAAGAAATGGGGCATTACAAAAATTTATTGAAACACGTTTTACCTTAAGCATTTAAACTGTTAGCATTCAACATCATTTTCCACAAGGACAAAGGTATCCAACATCAACCAATTATGTCAAACAAATAAAAAAGATACCAATTAGATAATGCTATTCAATACAAAAAAAAAATCTCTATTTGGATGGTAATTGTATATCATAGTTATCAAGAAAATCACAAAATTAAGAAGGATAGTTGTGAATTTATTGCCAATCCAAAACCAAATTGTTTTTTCTACTACCATAAATTTACACACACACACCAAGGTCATATAGTAATTTAATTGCTGTCTGAGTCCACATCAATATGTAAACTTCTTCAATGGTCCATTATTATCACAACAACAAACACTAATAATTTTACCAGTTAACAAAGTAGCCAGGTCAAATGTGTAACTAAGGTAAATAAGGTTTACATTAATTACAGTTTATAATATGTTTTAAAAGACACCCATCATGGACATTAATGCATTAATTAAAATGAACACATAAAAACACATTGTAACAATAAAATAAAATCAAATGATCTTCACAGGCAACTAGTTTAAGAGAGAGCTTCCGTAACCTTTTGAGATTTCTCAGCTTGACTCTTCATCTGATAACCAGGCAGTATAGACTGCTTTGTTTATGAGATACCGAGCTTGGACAGACTGACCCTGAACTGTGTACATACAATTGGGCCTGTGGAACGATCTGGAGGAGGAGGGGCTAGAGGGTAATCACATGTGTTGTGGATATTTTTTATTATGAAGCTGTGGTACTGCAGATGTTGTAAAGCGTAATGGCTTTTTGCTAGAACAGCTGGGGCAGCTTCAACAGTTAACCACATCTCAGTGACTCTACTATCAAGGTTATCCATTTAGTAAAATTCTTCCTATCGAGCGAACTACACAGCAATCTCCTCACATTCAGCATTTGTTTACACATAGTGTTAAAATTTGCTGTGATAACATGTAGAAAAGCAGAGACTTGTCAAAGTTACCTGCTGATCTACTATTTCATTGGCTCCCTTTCCAGTGCTCCAGTTCCTATTTAAACCCATACGCTGTACTGGATATGGACACCCAAGCCTGGCCCGACTGACCGTGTTGTCTTACTTTCTCTGGTTTCGGTTTTAGTTTCAGCTACAGTCAGCTTCATTCAAAGCCCTCCTCTGTCCAAACTGGAGCATCACAATGCATGTGTCTGGAATGAGGTCATGTGCTTGTCTAAATGTACCTGACATTTACTGTTATGTAAGTGGGGTTGTGTAGTCAGTCAATCAATGTGCATGTTACTTATCTGACATCCATCAGCTGTAACACCGAGTTAACAAACTATAATTGGTGCATTATTAATCCAAATGAGCTGCGCAAAGATAATGATACTGATATGAACCATTATGTAAAAATAAACTGAATGCCCATGCAATGGGTTGAGTGATTAATAGGAAGGTTAATAACTGGACAAAATCAAAAGATTCCTTTCCCAAATAAAATATGTATACCAAATAAGATAAGGCCCCTCCTGTAAAGCAATTCTTTAATGTTTTATCATCCAGTAGGTGTAATTATAAAAAAAAATAATGCTTTAAATTTCCAAATTTATTATAAAAAGATTTCAGGTAAATGCAAAATGCATTTTAAATAATTATTTTTAGTCAATATAAATATATATGTACGTAAATATAGATTAAAATCGATGTGTAATATATTTCTGTATATTTTAAAATGCATTTAAAAAATTTTTTTGCCATATTGGACAAAATACAACTTTTTTGAAAATCATCCAATCCTATAACAATAGCACAGAAAGAACAGTTGTTATTATTAGTTGTTTGATCATCTGTGAACATTTTTCACAGTAACAAGAACATAAACGTCTGTTAAAAACATTTCAGCCAGCAGTCTGTTTTTTGCCTCATTTTCACAGCTAATGGAGGCCACAGCCGTGTTAGGACATGCAAAAGACGGCCTGTCTAATGGTGAACACTGGCCTAAAGGGAATCATGAACCAGTCACACAAGTCTTGAATGTGAAATCTTTCTGTCACTTTCTGTCTTTCTCTGTATTCCGTCTTTGTTGTTCTCTCTCCCCCCTTTCTCGAACAACCCCTCTCTACTACAAAGCCAACATTTCTCCACTCCTTCCCTCCATCCCAGAGAGAGATAAGACAGAGTGAAGCCTTGCTGACAGGCTCTGTTAAATATTTATCCTGGTGTGAAGAGAGAAGCAAGCAGAATGTCTTCTACATGTGCTTCTGTTGGTCTACCTGTGTTCATTCAGGTCCTCTGTCCTACAGTATCTTAACACAATTCTATGGTAGTGGTTGTTCATCATTCATAAAGAAGAAAGATTAATAAAGAAACAGGATTTTACACAGAGAAAATATATATATATATATATATTGGATTGACTCACCCTCCCTCACACCAGAAGTACTTGATTTCTCTTCGTCACTTTGCTTTGTATTTTCCCTCTGAAACATGAACAACATGCTCTCTGATTTAAACAAACACACACAGATGGGCCACTGTTGTTACAGAGTGTGTGTGTGTGTTTGTTAGCCCTGAGCCACATGAACCAGCAACACTGTATACAGATGCCACCTTTCCTGTGATCCACATCCCATTAAAGAAAGTCAGACTGGTGCCCCAATCAACAGATCACCTTTTCAAAAGTGTCTTTGTTTCCTGAGCCACAACAGCTGGGAACAATTAACTGCCAGCACACAGCAATGAGGGTTGCCAGTCAGTGTATTATAGCGCCTGGCCAAGCAATGGAGCCTCAACTTCCAAGCTGAAGCAGTAAATCAGTCCAACAGGGTTTATTTTTTTCACCCAAAAAAATTCTTTGTTACCTTACTCACCTGTGCGGATCAACTCGCAATGTGTTTGGTTTTAGACAACATTCAAATCACACTGCACGTAAGATACAAAGTTTTTCCCAAAGTCCTTGAATTCGAAACCCAAAAGTCTTTACTAAAGTTTTCCCCTTGAAAAGCCTTATGGCTGACAGCTATAAAGCATTCCAATCTGACTTTAATCAATGGTGGACTGTCTTGAACCCCTTAAGTCCTTAAGAAAGGGAGGTAGGCTGAGAAATCAATTTGCAATTTACATGAGCAGCAGTGTGTTGAAAACAGGCTAAAAGCTATAGTTAGAAGAGCCGGCGGTAATTAGAGGCCTCTTACTACAAACGCTGCTGGATTGGCCAATCAATGGTGCTCAGGACAGTTCTGGCTATCTGCAAGACTGTCGCTTATATGTATGCGGTGGTCAATAAGCTGAAAGGTATCAACCAAGGAGAAATGGCTACAGTTGAGTGTGTGAAAACTTGTCTATAATGACTTCCCATGGAGAGAAACAAGCTAGTGAATGTCTTTGGTTGTTAAACGATAAAGGATGCAAAATATACTAAGAAAGTCAGACTCAAAAAACTCTAAAATGTTAGATTAGCAGAATTCAAATTATAAAAAGTGACAACAAAAGTGCCCCCGAAAACCAGCCACAATGGTGGATTTTTGGAAATTGAGATTTATCTAAAGGCTGAATAAATTAGCTTTCCATTGGTTTGTTATGATAGGACAATATTTGGCTGAGATACAAGTATTCGAATATCTCGAATCTGAGGGTATATAATAAATATTAATCACCTTTAAATTTGTCCAAATTGAGCTCTTAGTAATGCATATTACTAATCAAAAATTAAGTTTTTATATATTTAAGGTAGGAAATTTACAAAGTATCTTCAGGGAACATTATGTTTACATAATATCCTAACGATATTTGGCATAAAAGAAAAATATATAATTTTGACCCATATTGTTGGATATTGCTACAAATAATATATACCCATGCTACTTTAAGATTAATTTTGTGTCCAGGATCTTAAATGTAATTTGAAAACAAAACCAAACTTTTACAATGTAAACAAAACTTGTAAAAAGCCAAAACTCAATATTCCAAATTCTAAATGCCATTTGAAAATACAAAAATACAGAAGCACGGCAGTTTTGGAAATTTGAAATATAGAATAAATTCTTTAAGCACTTAAAATATAATTACATTAGAATATTTGAAATATATTCAAATATTAAATACATGGATTCAAATAATTAATAGCATATAAACAAATACATTTTGAACATTCTAATTGTTAACCACGTATATGAATGTACTGAGCTTCTCTGATTTTGCTTTCTTTTTCAAAACAGAAAGAAAGCCTGGCAGAAAAGGAGCAGATTTAAAGGGTTAAATGCTGGAAAAATAGCAGCGAGGGGACAAAAGGACCATTGTGAGATGCAGAAGTCTCCCCGGAAAGGAGAGAGAGGGAAGAAAGGCACCACTCGCCGGTCCCCTCTCTCCATTGTGAGTGGACGGAGTGCAGCCACGCATGACAGATGTCCTGGCCATTGTCCCCCATCAGCCTCCTCTCTGCCTCCTGGCCCTACTGGAATTCCAAGAGACGCGTTCTGCGTGTGTGAGAGTGTGCGCCTTTGCATGAGTGTGTTGCCTTGAGTCCGTGTGGAGCAGTGTGTGAGGGGGGGGCGGCGGGGGGGTTTGGGGGTGTGTGAATAGGGGCTCCAAAGTCTGAAGTGCCAGAGTTAGCTAAACTACTCAATACAGCTCCCACGGTCCTGTCACTCAAAAGCACAAACACACACGAGAACGTGCAGCGGCGCACTTTCACAGACTTAAACTGCACACGCATATCAAAAGACTTCATCACAGGCTCAGATGAAGATCTGTACTGCCAAAAGATATTACACACTTCACTTACAACAACGATCACCTGAATAATCAGTAATATTTAAACAGCAAGTGGCGGTGGTGGTGGTGTAAAGTGATATGTGGACAGGAAGCTCTGTGAAGTGCGGTGATGCACTACGTTCTCTGTTAAGAGACCCACCATGTGGTAACTCTCCAAAAGCATCCCGTCAGCTGTCAGTCAGCAGGCAACAGCACCACTGGGCATAATAGAGATGCAGAGTTAATGAGTGAAGGGGAAGAAAACCGATATTCTCGCATCTTAAAGAACACTCCACAACTGGAACTTTCCCTCCATTTTTACTCAGCATTTGTAACAATAAATTTAAATTGGGTCATCATTTACTTTTATCACCATCACGTCGTTCCAAACCTGCACGCGTTTCTTTGTTGAACACAAATGAAGATATTTTGAAGAACCAAACAATTGTTGGTGCCAGCTGACTTTCATTGAATCATTGCATTTTGTTCGTCTAAACTTTCAATTCAATAAAAAAAAAAAAAATCCACAAAAATATTAAGCAGCAGAATTGTTCTCAACATTAATAGCAAGAAATGTTTCAATAGTGCCAAAGCAGTATATTAGAAAATTCAGCTTTGCTGGAATAAGATACATTTTAAAATAAATTAAAATTGAAAGCAGTCATTTTAAACTGTAATATTTCACACTATTAGGGTTTTTACTGTATTTTTTCTGATAAATTAAGCCTTGGTGAGCCTAAAATGCATGTAATTTCAAGCTAAGTGTGTAAGATGATTTCCCGAAAAGTGTAAACATTAATTTAAATACAAAGCTAACAAGGGATAAACATTTAGCAGGGACTCTGGAAATAGTCTGATCGCAACGACACCGAGTATCTGGAGCTGTTCTCCGCACTGCTGCGGACCTTGAAGGAGACAAAGACTAATGGACACAACAAAGACAGGACACACCCTCTAAGAAAAGCCATGGACTTTCTCAGATGATCTCTACTACATGACTTATGATGAAGGTACATTAATACAATAACTAGGATATCGGGAGATTATATATGGCCATCTCTTAATAGTTTCTCTTTTTCAATTAACTTCAAGTGAGGCAAATGTACAATACATGATGGATTATTGGAAAACTTCAGCTCTATAGATTTCAGATCAATAGATCAATGAGTGGGGGGCCACTGCCAGCCCACATGCATCTCTAATTTTTGTTAAGGACCCTGGCAATTTGTTGGTTCTTGTAATGTTCTAATAAACACACTCTAGGGCTGGTCTTTAGTCAGACAACACACAAATGCAGGGTGGTAAAGAAATATGAAGTTTATATACACAACTGTTCAAAATTTGGGGATTTATTATTATTATTATTATTATTATATTTTTTTATACCAATTAAAAAAATAGTTTTACATTATTTAGTGCTGTCAAATGATTAATCCAATACAAAATAAAAGTTCTTGTATGCATAATATATTTGTTTTTCCTGTATGTGTATATATATATATTTAAGAACAGCTTTTCTTTTGTAATATGCCTATACATTTTTTTTTTACCCAGACAATTGAACTATAGTATATGAATGCACACTCAAATTACCCACAAATCCAAACTTACACAAACACATTTGATACAGGAAAAAGCCATGACTGTCCCCATGTG
>JAUCMT010000054.1:13611814-13637530 GCA_032357475.1 Enteromius thamalakanensis
GTACGCGCCATCCCTCCGTAACTGAGTGAAACCGAAACTAACTGTTCTTTAGCGCCTGTAAGCTTAGTGCGGCTTTCTGATTGGCTGCCCACTCGCAAGATCAGTGCATGATCGCTACATACGCATCCCTTAATTAAACATTGCCTTGCCATACTGCCTCCTATCCAACATAAGTGAATCTACGTGTCCAGTAAGGACCGTAACTGACCATCCAATTCTACATAGATAGTGTTATAACAGATTGCAATGAACTTCACTGTCTTTTATACATTATAAATGCAGCCCACTTCGTCAAACTGTGCACGCAGCAGCCACTTTGTGCTTTGTGAATATTGATGCTTTTGTTGATTAATATTTATTGGGGGGGGGTTATGCTTATTTCACATAAACTACCAGTTTTCTCCCGATAAATTAATATTCAGGCTATAAGGATACATTTTCTGAAAAGAAAGAAGCTTCAAATAATTATTTTAACGTGCGTGGATACATTCAACAATACTTTTCAATGACAGAGGATTCACATAAAATGCATAAAACTGTGAATCTTTTATAGTTTAGGTGCTGTGTTTTTGCATGTTGTTGTGTGAACTTCATTCAGAGGCGTGGAGACACGTTAATGCGTTCGGGTATTTTTAGTCAAAACATGAAGCATTATTTAACCCCTTTGTATCTGAGAGTTTCATGTGTTAACGTCAGTAATTATGATAGGTTTACCATACGTGCCACTTTTCCCCGGATTTCTATAAGGATATAGTCTTTGGCTTGGTTTGCCTGTGCAGACTGATTGGTATGACATCGGTTCCTTATGTTTTCGATATGCTCTTGAGGTACAAATCAAAGCAATATAGAAATCGTGGCACGTATGATTACCCTAAATTATGACTGTCCAAAGTCTTACATTATTTGACTCATTGTAATGTATTTTGACCCAACCCAAGTATGTGATTCGACTATTAGTCGACTATTAGTCGAATATTGGCAAGATTGGAAAATTTCGAATTTTACAATAAAATTTAAAAAATAAAAATAATGATTGCTTCCCAAACAATAGATAGGCTAACAGAATAGAAAAAAACTATTCCATTTTCATATAGCCTATTTTAAATCGTAATTTATTAATGTATTCTTGTTAAGGCAAAGCTGAATTTACAGTAAAAATTACTTCAGTGTCAAACAGAAATCCTCCTTTAGAAACATACATACTTATTATAATTATCAGTGTTAAAAACAATTATGCAAGTAACCGGATTTATTTTAAATAAGGATTTTGAACAACATGAGTAATTGACAGCATGTACTTGTACTGCCCCCTGCTGGATATACGACCTAATAATACGACCAATTAACCTCTTGCTTGTTGACCGTGCCAGCACTCATCCTGAGGCACAGCAACATAGCCTACATCTGTCACTCCACAGTACACAGAGCAGCGTGTCATCATCAGAAGTTGCCCTCCATCTCAAACATATTGTACCTCCCCAGGCTATGAGACCCCTGTTAGATCACCCCTCCCTTCTTAATAGCTTGTGGATGTTTTCCTGTCCTGTAATGTTTGTGCAGATTATCACCCATCACCTGATTCATGATGTGTCGCCTTTTGCCTGGTCTCATTTGTGTGCTTGGCCTTGGCATTTCGTTTTTATACTGGATGAGATTTTTTCTCGTCACCTGGGATTTGAACTGTCCTTGTTGCACGACAAATAAAAAGCCAGGATTTTATTTTAATTTCACTCACATTGACCCCACTCATAACGGCTCTGCCCCAAATGCTCAGATTTCTGGCAAAAGCTTTTATATAAATTCACCACTTCTACATACTGCTTTTTAAGCATACTTTTTCAAGAAATTGCCCAGTACACTGCACATCAACAAGACTTATATTTTAATCTTTTGTATGAATGTTTTTTTTTTTCTAGGACACCCTACTCTCAAGAGTTAAATATATTAGTACAACATGTTGTTTTTTGAGTGCCTAAAACCTTGGTACAGATTCTCGGTGGCAGTTGTGAATATTCATGCCTGTTCCTGTTAAAGAAGCACTCTGTACCTCTGGATTTACAACATGACACATTCCCAGCACTCCCAGTGCCTATAGGGCATCTGTGAGATAAGGGTTATGGGTTAAGTTGATCTTCAAGCTAGATGAGTTATTCATTTATTTACTCATTAAAGCAGAGAGGTATTTAAAGGAATATGACTGTTTTCAGGGTCGTGCCTCTTAAGATCAAGCAAAATGCTAATCATCGTGTTGTCACATATGGAAACTGACAGTCCCACAAGAGTGATATGCGTGATATGCGATTTGCACGAAGCCCTGTCAAGTCAAAGCAGACAAACAAGAAATTATATTATGTATGTATAGTAGCAGGATATAATAGTGATAGTGAATAGTAAGAAAGATAAACAGATAGAGCGTTGGATTGAGCAAGACATGATGTCCCAAATGTGCTCAATTGGCCAGTGCATAGCATCAATGCCTTTGTCTTGCAGGAACTGCTGACACAATACAGCCACATGAGGTCCAGCATTGTCTTGCATTAGGAGGAACCCAAGGCCAACCGCACCGGCATATGGTCTCACAAGGGGTCTGAGGATCTCATATACCTAAAGGCCTTCCCTAGTGAGCCCATTGAGGGCTGTGTGGCCTTTCAAAGACATGCTGCCCCGTACCATTACTGACCCACTGCCAAACCGGTCATGCTGGAGGATGTTGCAGGCAGCAGAATGTTTACCACGGCGTCTCCAGACTCACATGTGCTCAGTGTGAACCTGCTTTTAACATGGGTCCATTAGAGATTTTGCCAATCTTGGTCTTCTCTGGCAAATGCCAAACGTTCTGCATGGTGTTGGGCTGTAAGCACAACCCCCACCTGCGGACATCGGGCTCTTATACAGTACCACCCTCATGGAAACGGTTTCTGACCGTTTGAGCACACACATGCACATTTGTGGCCTCCTGGAGGTCCTTTTGCAGGGCTCTGGCAGTGCACCTCCTGTTTCATCCTTGCGCAAAGATGAAGGCAGCGGTCCTGCTGCTGGGTTGTTGCCCTCCTACAGCCTCCTCCACATCTCCTGATTTACTGGCCTGTCTCCTGGTAGCACCTCAATGCTCTGGACACTACACTGACAGACACAGCAAACCTTCTTGCCACAGCTCGCATTGATGTGCCATTCTGGATGAGCTGCATTTACTGAACCACTTGTGTGGGTTGTAGACTTGTTTAAGTGTTCAGTTTATTTTTTAAAGCTGTGTATATATATATATACAGTATATATCACCCTTTTTGTGTGCATCTCCAAGGCAGTCTTTATTCAAAATTTTCTCTGAAATACACAGATCCTTTGGCACCTCCATGACTTTTGAATGTCCTGAACTGCGAGTAATCTGATGTTTACTTGCTAGTAACTTTCTTGCAGGGACTTTGCATCTGTGATTATTACAAATTTCAGGGAAGACCATTTGCACGGTCTGTCACGGTCTTTCCACTTGACATTTCTGAAGCTGATGTGACAGCTGAGCGTGTGAACGTGAATCCCTTAACAGGAAGGCACGCAGCCAGATGACTGTAGAGAAGTGACAGCACTTTATTGGGTGAAAGGCAGCACTGGCGCTAAATTCTCTTGCAGCCAGAAGTGCAAAGCATATTCACACAAGCAACCAGTATTTTCTTCTCTGCCAGCGGCCTGGAAGGATCTACACGAGCGTTCACGTCTGCATTTTAACACCTGTCAGAACTTGGCTTGGCAAACTTGCATGTGTGAATCGCTTGTCAGCATGGAGCATGTTGGCCAGCTTCTGCTGGAACAGTGAGACGTTCCCTAATCATCAGGTAGTTTGTTAAATGACATATGTTTATTATTTTATGTGTGTGTGTGTGTGTGTGTGTGTGTGTGTGTGTTTGTCAGTCATGTTAGCCCATGCATGGCTAAAGCAGCCTTGTTGCTGCAGTAACTCAGCAGACAGGCAGTCAAATGCATATTACATGTGCCCTTCGCACGCAAGGTCTCAGTGCCGGTTGCATGACAGCATAGTATATGTGTATAGTATGACGGAGGAGCTGTGAATTGGAAGACAGTGGAATAATACTTAGAAGCCTAAAATAATCATGTCGTTTGGAAAAAAGTGTGAGTTGAGATGGTTAGCACATTGGCTTTAGGGTTGATTGGCAAAGGGAATATAATTGGAGGAATAAATCATACAACGCAGATTTAAATGACCAGTTTCCACAAAAAACAGTACAGTTTTGAAGCATTGATAAAAATAATAATAAATGATTCTTGAGCACAAAAGAAACATATTAGAATGATTTTTGAAGGGATGTGACTGGAATAATGAAAATCCAGCTTTACCATCATAAGAATAATCTGCATTTTGAAACAGAATTCTTTTTTGTATTGTATTCAAGTATATGTATATCAAATGTAGCCCTGGTAAACATAAGAGGCCCTGAGGTTTTGAATGATATAACACAGACAGACAGACAGACAGACAGATAGACTGATAGACTGATAGACTGATAGACTGATAGATAGACTGATAGACAGATAGACAGACAGACAGGTAGACAGATAGACAGATAGACAGATAGATAGATAGATAGATAGATAGATAGATAGATAGATAGATAGATAGATAGACAGATAGACAGATAGATAGATAGATAGATAGACAGATAGACAGATAGATAGATATTATTTAACAACATTAACATTAATTTAACTTTGATGAGATTTATATGATTATTGCTCATTGTCGCAGTGTAATTATACAAATAGTTACTAAGTAACAATGTTTACTATATGCACTTACTTGCTTGTAATTATACGTTATTTACTGTTATTACAGTTTGAACTGGATTACAGTTGCCAAGTGGCAAAAAATGTAATTGAAGCGTATTCTGGTCTTCTGAAGTCATGCCAGACTGAAAATGATGTAATCATTTGTAAAAGTCACTTCCCCTTTACCTCTTAAATCTAAATATGCATCAACTTTATTAATTTGCTCAAATCATGACACGACTTGTTTGAATGTTTGCAAACTAAAACAGCACTGAATTTTATACAATGTTTTGATACAACATCAGAAATATTGCTTGTCTGAAACTATTTTCATGGCACTTAATGTTGAATTCAGAGGTTGGAACGATATAAATTGTATTTTTTAGATTGAAAACTGCTCTGACTGTATGTTTGTGAGATTATGAGTGTTTATGCGTCTGGGCGTACAGGAGGGAGAGGGTGAGATCACACTTTCTTAAGCAGCCGCTGGCTCCCTGTTTGGGCACGACAAGACACAAGATTCTAGCTGATGATAAGATAAGTATGTTTCAGCAGAGGCCGCTGCAAAGGAAATGCCTATCTGATGGGATTTTCACTTCTTATTTTGAATGGAAGGCAAAGACAGCACAGGAGGTTTACTTTGGCAGCCTTATAAACAACAAAGAAACAAAAAAAATGAATACTTACTTTGGAACAGCGACTGTTTGCTTATCACTGAAGGGCCTCGGTGTCGTTAAACACATTTAATCTTGTTTTCTGGTTTGTTTTTGCCAATTTGTTTGAATAAATTAGATGTTGTAGATGAATTAGTTTATGTGCACAAGTGATTGTGTGAAATACTCATCTAAACATTATGTAAAATAGTTTTTGCTTTGCTCAGATGCATTGTACTGTATATTCATCCGTTTAAAATATCATTGCAAGTTGGTTTGATTGCATTGTTTTGCATTTCTTTGTTACTTCAGAAGTGTGGTTTAACCTCTTTATGATTCCTCAAAACTGCACATGTTCTTCATTTGTAGGTTGATGGACTGAAGAACAGGAAAGGAGAGAGCGATGTGAAATGACAGTTTTTTTGGGTGTGGAAGAAGCAATGGACCGTCAGATCTTCCACTCTTGCCCCTCTTTTCCTTTCTTTCCTCTCAGTGTTTCCCCCTTGGCCTTGTTTTTGAGCGTTGTCTTCTTGAGTCGCGTGACCCCTGGCCCTTGGCCGCCGCTCACATGTTCGCAGTGAAGCCTCTTGATTGGATAATGCCAGTCTTCATGAAATGAGGTGAGGAAACTTTTGCTAAGTCTTGGCCTCGAGGCACATTGTTCCTGTGTGGGTTGATGTGAGCCATGCCAGCCGAACGTACAGCCAAAAAAGACAGCTGAAAGTATTTCCTATGTATTTTGCTTTATCTGGTTTCTTTGGTATTTGACTTTTATGTCATTCCAGTTCTTGTGCACACAAAACATGATCATGAATAATGCAGCATTATTTTAAACATTTAAAAATAGCATCAGGATACTCTTATCAACAGCACGTACAATTCAAAAACAGTTCGAAATCATTATATTAGTTATTACACTTGTATTCACTGATATAATTACTATTAATTATGGATAATTGCATGGAAGTAACACTAAACTTAACCCTAAACATATAGTCCTTACGTTTAATTAATTAATTTTACTCTGTACTTAAATGTGTAATTGCACTGTAACGAGGACACTTTAAAGTTAAGTGTAAATAAATAGCATTTGTTACAACGTACTTTTAACCTTACACCTGAATACGCTTAAAAACATGCAACTTGTTTACTATGTGTTTATTCAAAAAGTATTGTTCAAATACTTCTTTTTTCTTTTGGGAGCATTTTTCAACTACAGTAGGTAAGATTCACTTAAAATACTTTCCATGGATTTTTAAGATCAAAAGTAAGCTGATGCACTGTGAACATGAACATTTTATAAGCCAATATTAGCAAAGTTTAATAAATATATTATTAGTTGATGTTAACAAATGTTTGTCAATTAGCTTTTCACAAAACATTTGAACAAAAATGAGTTTGGGGTCTGTGGTTACATTGATTATATAGAAATGATATCAGATTAATCAAAATTGTACAAAGTAACTTTTAAGTAATTTTAAGTCATTGTTTTCTGTTACAGTGTTGCAGAGTTTTACATTTTCTCTCAGTGTGCTTATTAAATTGTAATTACATTGGTATTACTAATGAATAACATGAAATCATATCGTGAGTCTTATTTTTTAAAAATAATAATAAATAAACAGTGTCAGAATTATATTTAACATGAGCATAAAATATGTGGAGATAATGTGGACATTAATTGTGTCTGTGCTCAGCAGATGAACGTAAGGAGCATGTGTGATCTGCTCTGAAGGAGCTGCACGATGCCAGAAGATAATCAGACAGCTCCTCTGTAGAGCACTTCTCGAGGCAAGATGTGCTGTTTATTTTTCTTGGCGGTGGAAGCGCTTTGGCAGTGTGGTGTCGAAGACCACTCCAGTCACTTGAAACGCTGCGGGTCAAGGGTCAGAGTGCTTAAAGTGTAGCAATTGTGCTCTATGACAGACTTGAAGAGGCATAATTGTACGATAGTCAACCTTCGATTGTGAAAGCGATAACCAAAATAGTAGAGAAAACAAATGGATTTTAAAACATGCACATTCGCAGAAGAACATGAACTTTGCTTGTCCTAACAGGCCGTGATGTATGCGACTCCCTAGTATGGATGAGCTAGTGTACTGTACTTCTAACATTATTCACGTTGCTACTTTCACTTTGAGGTTATTAGGTTTTCGAACATTTCAAAACGTACCTCGGCCCGTTTCACGTCCACTTCATTTGACTCGCACCCCCCTCCCTCCCATCCTGACATGGTCCCAGAAGTGTAAGGTCATTATTAAAATTGTGCATCAATTAAGATAAGGAGAAATGACTTTCTCTGTCTGGCCTTTGAAGTCTGTGGTTTTCCCCTACGCTGCTGTTCGAGAGCAGACGCTGAAGAGGGGGTCGAGCCACGCTTGGCATTGACTTTGATCTTGAAGTCAGGCGGAGGGTTTTTTCTCTGTATGATGAAACTTACCTTCAGAAAGTCTCTGACGTGAAGACAACACCTCGAGGATTAATGGCATTTGGGTTTTCTGTTGGTGTGGGCTTCAACATGATCCCAGCTGTACTCGTGAGACTTTAACAGTTCAGTTCAGTTTGCTGTTTCAGTCAACTAATTTTCTTTTTGACAATATGATTGTGCTATTAATTTAGCAACCTAGGATTAATAACGCTTAATAAATGATATTAAGTTACCTCATTGCACGTTTTAATAGAAATGTCCAGTAACTAAAAGAGTGTTCAATTTGAGGTTGTTTGAAAGGCACAGATTGAAAACGTACATTCAGTTTAATCTGAAACAAACAAACAAGAATCTGGCAACATTTATAAGATTCAGTGTTCGCGATGTCCGGTAAGTGGTGCGAAAAAAAGGTTAATGCTTTAATGCATCTTAAATTAACATCAAACCTACACTACACATAACTCGTAATGTTAACAAAAGCAAATGTTGGATTAAAAACTAAAAAGCAAATTTCCTTGCTTCTTTCGATCTCTTTTGGTGAGTTTTGTGACTTGTGTTTCACTGGGCTCTTACCTGAGCGCTTTGCATTGCAAATACAATGCTTTACCGGGTGTGCTACCGAGCAAGTTTACTCCACTAGAAACCATGCGTATGAAGCTGAATATGTGATGCAAACATCAAATTATATTTTTGCGAGGTCATAACCTTATAGTGCAAGGAATAGCATGAAATTAAGTAATTATTATTTATCAAGCAGCCCTGTTATCCCTATTTTTATGAAAATGAATAAAGTTTTTCTGTGTTTTGCTAAAACTACTTGTTTCTACTGGTAAAAGCAGTGAATTGTTCATGTTGGTATGTTTTGGGAGTTTTGCACAAAAAAAAAAAAAATGCAGATAGAGGCATGTTTTTCCACTGAGCCTGGCTATATGTCATCAGCGCTGTTAGAGTGCATTAAGATAAAGTGAAGGTCTCTGCATGGGTATGTATGCAAGATAAAATGATTTGTTTAAGATTGTGTGTGTGTTTGAGTGTTTGAGTGTGTGAGAGTTGCACGAGACAATTAAAAGCAGCACTTCCTTGCTAAAATGGCTCTTGTAAATTCTCTTCTTAATCCACATACTGCTCAAGAGGATAGAAATGTAAGTCTAGTCTGCAACGTTTTAGGAAATTGTTGAGCATATTTCAGCTGACCGCCTTGCTGTGTGTGCATATTCATCTGTGTGGTCTGTCCAGGGTCAAGATTAGCTGTTCAACATTTAAAATCTGCATGAATATGTTTTAAATATAAGCCAAAATGATTTTCTGTCCTTTGTGCAGCTTTACAAACACACGCGCACCATGACTTTCATATTTTGACACAATGTCTTCCACAGTCGGCCAAGAGAAAGGAAGCCACATTTAATGGTAGCATGTAAACAAGAACTCTGCCTAACCAGGTCAAATAAAGGAGCTGTTGACGGAGTCTTTCTGAAGTTAGTGTGTGTGCTCTTGATTTCTGGGGGGGTTCAGAGAGCGAGAAAGAAGGACAAAGAGAAACATGGACGTCTGCCATACCTCACTAACATCAGTGAGGGACTATCAAGTGTCCATTTCGGCCTCTGACCATCGGCATTGGCATATTACTGCATTTCTCGCAGATTTTACCTTCCGTCTTACCTGTAACTTAAGCCAGTATTTTCTGCAGCACGCATTCCTGGAGACATTATTAAAAGTACGATATGAGTGAACTCTGCCAAATGTTTCAATTGAGCAGATTTAATTTAAGCATTTCTCCAGGACCCCCTCCCGTTTCACTGAGTTTCTCCGCCGTGTGCACGAGCGCTTCCAGTGAGGTCGCTTCAATTTGATAAAACAGGACATATTTGGTTTGTCTGAGGTTACTGCTGTGGTCCTTAACTAGATCCATATGATGGCCATTGTCTCTGGTTATAATTCCTAATGAATTATTGAAGCATGCATTTGTGCAAACAGCATGACATTTTGAGGGGTGGATATATTCTGACACTTTGGATGAAATCATGCACACACTGTTCTCTGATTTGTCAGACGTTTTTGAGACCTCAAAAGGAGACATTTGAGATTTCTTACATCTGAGAAGGCTTCAGTATAAGATTTTCTTTTTTATCTGTCGTGTAAATGAGCAGGATTGTCAGCATATTCTCTGTGGGAGCTGAGCTATGGGCTCCAGCAGGGATTGTGGGACTAACAGCGGAGCAAAGCGAGCAAAGTTAAAGAATGTTGAACTTTAAGCAAAAGAGAGACGAAATCTGCCCGACAGCCGCCTTCAGATGTAGTCTGTCCTGAACATTTCATAATCTGTTGGATTTAGTCCTTAAATCACATTCTTACACGTGATTTACATGTGAAAAGTGTATTTAAGTTAAGAAACAGTGTTTTTTTTATTTTATCCAAAGCAACTTGCATTGTATACAAGGTATAGAATTTTCTTTTTTAACACATCTTGCTTCCTCGGGAATCAAACCCATGATATTTGTGTTACTAGCACCATATTCTCCTGTCTGAGCGACAGGATTACTGAATATACTGTTTGTTGAGATTTGAAGTACACTGGAAGTGCATGCATATTTTTTACGTGGCTAGTGGACACCTTAAAGTCTAAGTAAAATCGAAAATTGGCTTTTCTAGTGTATTCCTGCTCTTATTTTGAACGATTCAGCAGTGCACATTGTGCTTAAATAAAATATATATTATGATAAATAAAGTTTTTCACTAAAACACTCTGAAACTCAGATTTTCTATTCAAGATGACATCTTCTCTTTTAACCTCTTCTTGCAGCTACCTGTCATTTGTCTCGTTCCTCATGATCCTCTGATCGAGTGTCCTTTTTCAGTTCAGAAATACAACAGATTAGCGGAGCTAAATGGGTTACGAGTCCATGTTGACTTTTTAACGTGATTCTCCAACACTGTGGTGTGTGTGTGTGTGTGTGTGTTTATGACACTCTGCTTGAGGAGGTAAATCCTGGTTTCCTGGTATTCTGGACACAGACACAGATCATAATCAAAGTGGAAACATGAAATAATCTTGAACAGAGAAAACCCCTGTACAAATATCCCGGACACACGCATGCATGCAGTCAGAGGAAGCCTTTGCTTCTGTTTGTCATCTATAGCATCTATAAAATCTGCTGCGGTCACTATCCTGTTTATTTTAGGTGAAGTTTAATTTCCAGAGATCGGTTTCATTAGCTCTCACACAGCAGCACTGATGCATAGTTTTAACCATAATTGTTTTAAAGAGAATTATTCTCAAACAATGTATTTTTGGACAGCAGTGCATGTGTTGTAGGTAAAAATGGCATAAAAATGATGTAAAAAATATGTAAATATGAATATATTGCTGGTACTTTGTGAGAGGAGTTTAGGATGTTTATTAAACTTTCCCATCAAAACATTTCCCAGCATTTTATACAAGAATGACCACTGCCATTGTTCTTTTTACTAAAACAAACTGTATTTCTGACTAACATGCCAACATATATTTTTTTTAAATAATGAATAAATAAATCAAATAAATCCCCATCTCATGCCTTGTCCCAAGATCTCTGCACCTGTATATATAATGTATTTCAAAGCAGAAGAAGAGATCCAGGCTGAGATTTCCTTCATGTTTATACTGATCCTGCTCACAAAAACAGATCCTATACCTCTACATCTCAGAGTGCTGATTATTATCAATCCCCATATAACATCTTATTTATGAGCACAGGAAGAGAAACCTCATCCCATAATAGTACTTTATTTTTAAAAGATGAGGTTTATGAAATCTGATCCTGCGTACAGTAAGATTTTAATTACTTCTTATAATATAAAAGAAAAGCAGAAATATAAATATATCTGCATATGTATATTTACATATGATGCAAGTCTAGTGTTCTCGTTTTTGTTCGCAACAATAGCGATAATAAAGCCGTATGAGCATAACATTGTCGTATCAGTGACCTATAACTAACCTTAGCATGAAAAATAATAAAATAAATAATAAATACATTATTGGATAAAAGCGTCATTTAGCAATAAATGTGTTTTATATAAGGCACGTCATTAAAATGTGCATTCAGAAGCGGGTGATCTATTGTTAATTTATTGACTTATGATCGTGCTAATTTTGTGCACCAGTGAATTGCATTATTACTGACTTAAACAAAGTAAACAAGGCACGGTGACAACGAAGTGAAACAGAATTGAGTTTTAAAAGGAGAATAATGTGGAAAAAAGGGAAGGCCGTGAATTGTGTTTCAGAGGAGACGGATGTTTATAGCCTACAGCATAGCCGTTTTAAAGTGTAGCTATCACTTAAAATGTGCATTTTAACGTTAGTAAATGCAGATATAAGCTACATTTATTAGTGGCATTAATTATATATCATATATACGTTTATCAAAATAAAAATAAATAAACTTCAGAACGACTGAGCTATTTAAATTATTTGAGCAAATGATGCTGAACGGGGAAAAGGCATTTATTACATGATTATTAAGTCCTTTACTCATTCCTTCGTAAATTATTATTTGTTCATTATTTCGTTCTAGCCAGCAGGAGCTTAGTTACTTTGGAGGTTTTTTTTAATCGGACGGGCCTAAATTTTTCAAAAAATAGCTAATAAAAACGCATTTATATACCAAATAAAATTTACTTCAGAATGAAAGTTATTTTAATGTCTAGATTCATTTCTGCTTTTATGTGTTTAATTAATTAAGAGAGACAGTGACCTTTTGACCAGAGCAAAAAAAAAAAAAAAAAGCACAGGTTCACGTGCAGGTTTCATTCATCAAGACCTCTCACAAATGATCATGTTTTTCCCTCTCTAGCCGAGGTAATTAAAATAGGAAAGGGCAGCCAAGACGTCAGGGGGGAAAATCTGATCGTAAATTTAAATTGGAGACAAAATCTTCTATGTCAAAGCAGCAGAATCGAGATATTGAGGTAAAAGCGGCTATAATTAGCGCGGCTGCACATGGCGAGGTGGGCTGAGGGTCTGGACTCAAGGCGAGCCTGTTGAGCTGCGAGTTTGTGTGCCAGGGTACTTGGGTTATCCAAAGGTCGGTGGGCTCGGCCATTTCCCTTAAGTCTAAAATCACACTGGTCCCTTTATTCGCGCAAAAGAGCGCCTTCCAACCGGGCAGGAGCCGGCGAGGGGCGTGTGGGATCTGTGTGAGAGCTGCAGACTGGATGGAGATGCCAAGAAACGGCGACCTGCTTCTTAAGATTGCTTAATTGTTGAGGCGTTTAGATGTTTTGTTCAGCAGGCCGGTCAATGTCTGGAAATGCGCTCTAAATTTAAACGCGTAGTTGCCTAAAAACGCGCTCTAAATCACGTAGTAAAAATAAGTTATTTCTGTTTATTTATATATATATTTTTTTAAATTAAGCGAAAACCTGTTGTCGGCTCTGACTTCGTTTTGACTCTGTAACCTGAACTGATGAGTTCGCGTCCCAGAAACTCTTCTGCAGAGCTCCATCCGTGGGGAAGCCATTTATTCAGCTTAAATAGAAAAATCGTGGGTTTCGAAGTACGCCAAAAAGGAGGCAACGGGGTGGGATATTTTTTCAGGACAAGTCTTTGAGCCTTTAACTGGCAGTTTGACTGTCAGACAGAGCCCGAGTCTATGTGGACTCCTAATTGAAAACAGATGGCGCTTTGAGGTTGGGCTCTGTGCAGCAACTGTGAGTTTGAGACGCTGCTCTTTTCCATTCAGCCTCAGCTCTCAGTCAAGCATACAGGTGCACGGTGTGTTTCTCTCTCCCTCCCTCACCTCAGCTCTTCTGTCCTCACTCAACCGGGAAATGGAAACGTCTATACCGACGCGGACTGATCCAGAATGCGGCTTGGTTTTAGCGCGTGACCTGGGCGATGCGAATCAACTGTTGCTTTGGGTTACATTAATATCCAAGTTGCATTATGCTAAAAAGTACAGAATAATTCAAATTATAACGTTCTGAAATAATTTGACGCTACGCAACGTGCAATAGGCTATAGTTATTAATTATATCGGTTTGTAATTAAACAAGGGAAGAAGAAGAAGATCAGACAGGAAAAAAATACCAACATGTTTCATTCACTCAGACAAAATTGTTAATAAGCAACTGCATTTGAAAAATACATTTGAAGGACAATACAGATTTAGTTATCGATGTGTGTGTGTGTGTGTGTGTGTATAGAGAGAGAGAGAGAGATATTAAAGGCCTTGCATGTTCAAAACTAATTACCGTTTTGTATCCGCAACCATTTTTGCTCATTTAATACATGCATTTTAATTTAAAACAATGAGCTCATTTGATTGCTACATTTTTTTTTCTTTTTGCTTTTCGAGGTTAAAAAAATAAAAACATGAATATAATAGTCTACTGAAATATTAACACGTATTATATTATTACATGTAACACGTATGTTATTATCTGTCATTTATTGATAAAGGTAGCATTCTGCTGTAGCAACAAACTCGTAATATTGGAGATGACTTTATTAAAAATTATCACAAGTTTAGATTTTTTTAATTTTTTTTCCCTCTGTAGCTTATTTTGCGCTGTGTCTTTGATAAATCACGCGAATTCTCAGCAGACCAAAAGCGCCAGCAACTTATCACGATCTTGACACTGAAACGGATATATACGTAAACACAACGTAATATTCCTCATCTGTGCAATAACGAACGTAGATGTAAAAATAAATATAGTTCAGTAGGTAAACAGTTTAATAGATGGGTTGAGAGTTGATCTGAGGGAGTGATTCTGCTGAAGAAGAACTTCTTGACTTGATATGTGATCGATTAAAGCATTTTCAATCTTAAATCATTTTAATATTGTGATTTAAAGACTAATACAACTCTGTATGAATATACGTTTCCCAAAAAATCAGATATTATCAAAAGGCTAAATCAGTACGATTTGTTTTCTGACGTAAAGCATGTGTTTTCATTCGCGTTTGTTTGGTGTTTTTCAGTGAGCCACAATATAACGCTGGTGTGGCATTTAGAGAGGTTATATCTTCTCCACTGCATTGATTTATGCTTCATATCAGCAAAATCAATTGCTTTTGCCTATTCTGTCAGTGAAATTGTAAAAAAAAAATGTCTTTGCTCGTCGATATTTTTCTCCTGCATTAAACGGAAATTAAAAATCTGATGTTTTTACATCAAATGAATCCTGAAACGAATCACTTTCTGATTAGAAGATGCATGCATGCGTACAGAAAGAGCGAGAAAGATGGAGAACTAAAACATACTGTATTAAACATTATGTTGATAAACAGAGAAAGCTAATATCAGATACCAAAATGGCCGGCCCACCTAAATAACATTCGTGCAACAAAATGATAAAGATAAGCAAGTGCCTGAAACACTACAGAGTCTACAGAGATCGTCAGGAGTGTGTAGCATTTTATTAATAAACATTTTGAACATTTTAAAAGTACGTTTTAGAACGGAAAATGAGAAACATTTTACATACATTCTTGCAAATATACTTTTTACGCTTTACGTGTACGCTTTCATGTTGCTCACCTATGCTTTGATAATATTTCAATAACTTTTCTGTTCCGTGGTAAATTGTCAATGAATTATTTGTACGATAAAAATGAAAAGAAATAGGTCCTTAGTAACACGTGGGCTAATAATCTCTGGATAAAGCAGCTACGTTTCGTTTCAAAAACGCGCTCCGACCTCAGCCTGGCGCAGGAATCAGGATCTCTCTCGACTGAAAGTCTCCATGTGGATTTCAAATGAGGGCCTGCGAGCAGCACACTTCCCTTCACCTGGGTCGTCCTATAACTCAGTTGTGTGCTCGTGAGGGAGCTGGAAATCACGCAGATTTAAGGGGCTGATCTGGAGCACACAGCGCGCTCATGTCGCTGTTCTCCCGCGCTATTGTTGATGGTGCTCCGGCGGCCGACATCCTCCCTATTGACCCCCGTCCCCTTCTGCCTTTTCCGTCTCATGAAAAATGATTCCTGCGCACTGATTGAATTTTATTCCTTCCTGACCTGGCCCGTTCTGTGAGGGCGCCATCAATCTTGGGCTTAACACGACGTTTGTTTATTACTCGGGAAAGGCTCTAATGACTTTTATGAGCATGATTACAACTTTTTTTTGTGGGGAGAGAATGCGCCGTGAAGGCCAAAATTCATTGTGACCAGACGTACATGCGCTGCACAAATGATTTGTAAGCTGTAACAAAATTTTTGTAAGTGTCATGTTTCATATATGAACTATTACTGATACTGAAACCTATTATTATTAATAGTAATATAAATAACAATCACCAAGCTATTATTGTTGCCGGCACCAACAAATGCTCCGGAATTGGTTATGCATATTTATGTTCATATCTATGCACGCGAACGTTCTGAAAAGTAAGTGTAAGTACAATTAAAAAAGTACAACCCGAATATGGGCACGTTTACCTCATACCATCCCGAGTGAACGAGGCAAACCAGAGACGTTTTGTTGACGCACGCTAGTTAATTGGCCGATTAATTAACCGCTGTAATCACTACCAACCGCTCATGCAATGAAAGTATGCGAGGCAATGAGAACACGTGTGCCTCGAGGACTTTGGGCCTATAACTGGGCCGCAGACTAAAATAAATACGTAAAATCATAGCCTAATAATAACAGTATCTAATAATAATAAACATAAATATACACAAACTTAAGCATTTAAAGCAAGGTATTACTACTATCAGCATATAGCTACTAATAAAAATGGGAACATCTCAGTTAACTATTAATCCAATATATATATTATTTAACATCTCTGAATCAACCTAAATCCATTAATTCATACCAATAACTCGTTAAGGTACTAATTGCAGGTCATCACTTTTAACAGTTACTTATTCTTCACATTTTACTTGAAAAGTCGATTATTTAAAAGCCTTTAAATGCTGTGGCATGATAAAATGAAGAAAGGTAAAAGAAGATGCCCAAACAGCATTTCTAAATAAAGGTGCATGCTATTAAACATAAGGGTGTTTTAGTGGCATGTTTCTATAACTTGACTGGTGGGTGTGCAAATAAACGTCAGATGATTTATCTTGTTTTTGCTGTTTTAAATTGCACACAGGTTTTCTGCATAGGTCTTTTCTGAGCACGCGCCTCTATTTGAGTACATTTGTAAAGTCCTGCTCAATCCTCTAGTGGTGATTTGAGTATCTTTGGCATGTCTGGTATGATATTAACCAAGCTATGCGCAAGTAAACACGTGGACACTGAACACAAGCGCTGAATTACAATGACCAAACACTGTTCCCAAACGCCTCGGGTCACGACGATGACAGACAGTCCGTGTCTGCAGATAGAGTTGCAAATTATAACAAAACACGTCTTCACCTCACAGCAATTCAAATATAAATTGCATGGCAATAGTCGAATCTATTAATACCTCTCTTATTGCTCTCTGTAAAAATATAAACTATGCAGTTGTTGTTTTGGCGTAATCTAGTTTCATCAATATGGCTCAGTCACATTAAATAATATTTTGACTTAAACACAGATTTGGATGCTACCACATTTTTTATTTACAACTGAGTATTTTTTTACAGTTATTATAGATGTAATAGCAATAATAATAATAATTGTAATAAGAATAATAAGAATAAATATAGCTACGTCTGAATTCCGCCTTGCTTAATTGCGGGCCGTGGATTCTCAACTAATTTAATTTAATTAAATCACGTGATATTTTAATTTATGCAATGTGTTTATTTAGTATATACCAAATTAAAAAGCTGCTGCGTTTAGATAAACACAGTAATGACTTAAAACCTAGACATAAATAGCATTTAACTAATAACATAAAAAGAATCCCAAGCTGATTGGATGAATGCATATTTTCGTAAGCTATTGCACGGTTCCATAAAATTCTGAAATACGAATTTGCTTGCAGGGCCTATGCTTATTTTCATATAAACAAGCGTGCGTATTTATTCGTTTCTTTGTGTAGTTTAGGATTAGACGGGCGTTTGAGTCAAGAAAAGCCGAATTATTTCCACACGCTTATTTGGATCATATTCTATTGTGCTCTAAATGCATTATTCCTCTGTGCTAGCACACAGTTGTGTTCCTGACAGGGGGTTAAGAAATCAGGCGTAGCCTACTTTTAACTCAAATAGCATGACAATTTATTAAACAAACAATGCAGTTCCTTCAGAATACTTTTTCAACAAAAGGAGATAATTTGAAAGAATATGGCGTTATACATGTTCCGTTCCTTGCTATAGTGGAACATTCGGACAATGAATGCAGTTCAATTTAGAAACACTTTTTGGTGTTTGGTCCATAATATCCGGCTACACTTTAGAAATAAATTACTATATGCAATTTACACGTAATAACAAGTCCATAAACGTCTGACGCACGTCAACACAGCCCAGCATATAGCTCACAAAAACGAAGAAGACTTACGTGTTATTCGAAGTAACACTGTCCTTAACAAACCAAGATCAAGTGTGTCTGAATCGCGTTTGTGTTCGGTTTCTGTTCAGTCCATCACGGGGAAGTTATCAGCGTCTCTCGGTATCGAGAACAGGGGAGATCAACAACAACGAAAATCGAAAAAAAATCGAAATCAAAATCAAAATAGGCTACTTGTTTGGTCAAAACTTGCTGCAGTCGTACACAAAAGCCCCCGACGAGCGGTATATGGGCTGACTCGGGGGAAACGACATTTGACAGCTGTTATTCCCGTTCACCGGAGAGTTATTCAGACCGATTCTCTGCGATTCAAACATCTCTCGAACCGAATGGAAGTTCTGCTGCTGCGCAGGGTACGTGGCGCCTAGATGGCCAATGTCTCCAGCCTGGTTTAGGTACCACGACGCGAGGCGCCCTTGGTGCGCGTGGTGGCCCTCCTGAGGATTCCCGTGGTTTAGGGACGACGTGGTGGTCGTGATCGAGTAATCGGGCAGAGTTTCGTCCACGGTTGTGGTGGCCAAGTGGCCCGAGCGATCCCCGCCCGCGTACAAGCTCATGGCCTGCATGTTGCAATGATAGGTGGCGTTGGAGGTAGTCGAGATAGGGTTCTGGCTGCAGGGCGAGCTGTACGCAGACGTCTGGTTGGGAGAATAGTTCAGGGACAACGTGGGAGTTATACCTGTCCGTGAGGGCGCCACGAGAGACGGGGTGAGCTCGCCGGAGCTCTGGGGCGAGCCGCGGAGGGAGGTCATGATGTTATCCACGCTGAAGCCCTGCGCCGCGGCCTGGCCCTGGCCCTGGTGGTGATGCTGCTGCTGCTGCTCTCCGGCGCTGTCCAGGCTCAGAGAGCGGGTGGAGGGGATGCTGTGCGGGCTACCGCTCGATATACTGCTGCTGTCGGGGCTTTCGATCTTGGGAACGGTTCTTAGCGAGGGCGAAACGGCTTGCGGAGGCGTGGATGTGCCGTTCTCGGTTTTAATGTCCTGAATGCGCACGGGCTGCGAGCCTGGCCCCGACTGCTCCTGGTCGCGGCTCGGCTGATTCTGTTGGTTCTGCTGGCGAGAAGGCGCTTCTTTGACGTTTCGCTCTTCTTTATCCTTCAAGGCGTCTTTCTTTTTGAAGCGCCGTCGGCGGCGCAAAAAGCTGCCGTTCTCGAACATATTATACGAGTCCGGGTCCAGGGTCCAGTAGCTGCCTTTACCGGGTTTTTTGTCATCGCGGGGCACTTTGACAAAGCACTCGTTCAGGGAGAGATTGTGCCTTATACTGTTCTGCCAGCCTTGCTTGTTGTCCCTGTAAAAGGGAAAGCGCTCCATGATGAATTGGTAAATGCCGTTCAGGGTCACCTTCTTGTCTGCGGAGTTCTGGATGGCCATCGTGATGAGCGCAATGTAACTGTACGGAGGTTTTACCATATCCTTGGGCTGCGGCTGCGGTGTGTAGGGTCCGTACGCTCTCGCCATGCTGGCCGGGTACTGCTCGTGGGCCGCGTGAGAGTACATGCTCATTGGGGCCGGCATCCCCGTGTACCCCCCTCCGGCGGCGGCCCGGTAATAACTTTGGTCGCTGCTGATGTACGGCACGACTCCCAGCGAGTTGGGACTGGAGACGGAATAGCGCGCCTGCATGATTTCTCTCCAAACGGCGCTGGCGAAGAACAGACGTCAAGAAGTTTGAAGCAATCCACAAACTCCTCTGAAAGCGGGAAGGCAGTCCACCGAGAGTCCACGTTAGGCCACCGTATTTACAAAATGTGACTAGTGGATTGGACTCGCGTACTGGCCACCTCTTTCTGTCGCAGCGCGCATTGGAAAACTTCTGAACGCTAAGCATCAGTCACTACATAATACTTTTGCGCACTTCCAATTCTTTTCCCCTTTTGCTGCCAGTAAGACTCCTCCCAATAACATCTAAGTTGTCCAATGGGAGGTCGGGCCGTGCACAGCGAGCGGCCACACACAAGGTTGAAGAAAAAGGAGAGGTGTTGGGACGTCCCAGCCCACCCCAGCCAAACACACACTTCTCCAGACCTTAAAGAACCATACTCTCCGCAAACTAGCCAGCGAGGGGACGCACCCGATAGAAAACACTTTAATGGTTATAATGCAGCATTGCGTAACTTTCCTTATAAATAAATGTACTGCATGCCTGAATTATTTGCAAGAGTTAATTTGTAAAAACAAAAAATATGTTGTTTTTCTCTGTTCAAAAATCATGTTTTTATGCTATTTATTTTTTACTTATTGTGTTAGTTGTCAGTTATTGTTTTACCTAGCCATAATATATATATATATATATATATATATATATATATATATATATATATAATAAAATATTAATAAAAAACATGTCCCCCCAAACCTTTAAAGGTTATTATATTAAAAGGTAGTATATTAAAAATCAGTGCTTTAATTATTATATTTTAATCTCTGTGATGCAGCTATGCATCGTATTATTAGGACATATTCAATTAAATAAATCGTTAGATAGCACAAATGTATTTATTTTTTAATATGTAATTAATCAGTATCATTACTCCTGCCTTAAGTGTCACATGATCCCTCAGAAATCATTTGCGTAAGCTCAAGTAACATTTTTTTTATTATTATTATCAATGTTGAAAACAGTTTTGCTGCTTATAAAGTTTAAGAACAGATTTTCTTTTGTAATATGCCTATAAAAAATTTTTTTTACCCAGACAATTGAGCTATAGTATATGAATCCACACTCAAATTACCCACAAATCCAAACTTACACAAACACATTTGATACAGGAAAAAGCCATGACTGTCCCCATGTGCCCTGGCATGTGTTCGTGCCTGTGCATGTGTGTTTAAATGAATGCATGTAAACGTTTAGCTCCGCGCACTGCGCACTATGCCTCCCAGCACGGGCTTAGGTGACCCCAGTCAAAATCAATCAGCCCAGCACAATGGGACGACGAGCACAGGGGAAAAGCTCAGGTCAGTGACGCGTTTAATTCTCCAGTCCGATTGTCATTGTTCCAGCAAATCTGCCTTTTCTTTACAGACCGGTAAGCTGGGTACTTCTGCTCCTTTATCGCCATGCTGCAATTATGAGTGCTCCTCAATGCATGAGACACTGAGATGAGTGGATTGACTTCGCAGGGAAAATAAATCTCATCTGCCATCCACGGCCTTGGAAATCAAATCCCTATGGGGTACATGTGTGGAAGGAAGCCACTTTCATGCTGTTGCTAATTGGTATCATTTTTACTCAAAGTCAACAATGACATAAATCCACAACATGGGTTTTAGCTGAACTTTGTGTTCAACCACTGACTTCAGACATAAAAACCTACAGATTTGTAGCATCAGCCCCTTTCATATTGAACATACAACATTATACTGTATATTTAAACCACTTCGATATGCACGTCAGAGCTACATGCTAGCGTGCTCGGAGGGCTACAGTATACTGTAAGTTTAAAGGGCTGTTATTCTGTTCTCTAGATAAGCTTTATCAATGAACCACAAGGTTCTACAGCAACTGCCACACCTTTCCTCTTACTGCTATGCCATTAACCACAACAGGTTTTCCTGAACTGTCCATCACAGACTATAAGGCTAATGTGGTCTGTTTTGATTAGCTGTATTATAGCAGGTTTTTTTAGCTGGCTACAACTATAGATTGTTACCACCTTTCAAATCATCATAATTTACCACACAGAAGAAACTCCTAAATACAAATGTTACTAAATACTAAAATCCAGGTTGTACAGTACACATAAAGCATGTTTACTTGCACATTTACATGTACAAGCTACAGCAGGTTTTTGTGCAGTCAGACTAGCGTCTGTCAAAGAATAACTATTTTTTGGATATTTGTAGGATTAACTGTAGTCTGATCAGTACTAAAACAAGCTGTATAAAAATAATTTGCCAATCTTGACTTCAAGAGTCTCCATTTTGAAAGAAATTATTTCTCACCACATTTTCTACAAAAAAAAAAAACATTATTAGGAGCATAAAATAAGAAAATGTATTATAAACATTTCCATGACATTTTAAGATATTGTTCATTTCCATGACTTCTTCAGATATCTTTTAAAATGCATGTTTTACAAAACACTGAGAATACTAGTTCATAAACATTTTGTTGTTGAAGGAACAAATTAAAATAAGAAATATTATAAGCCAGCCTACAGTTGGGTTTAGCATATTTTAAAGCTAGTTTTAAATTGTGTAAATGTATTAACGGTGGAATGGGTAAGATCAAGCCATCAAAACGGCCAGGTAAGGTGGCAGCAATATACTTCAGTGCCCTTGAACACAGACCTTAACCTATGAACAACACCTCAGATTCGCTGTCATTGGGATTCTGATATACTAGTGGAAATAGACACTTAGTGTTTACAACACCACATTTCCAACACGACTTAAACTGTCTGATGTAAAACAGCAACCCACTTAAGCGAAATACTGTGACTTTTAGTGTTTCATTGTTTCACTCTTGATTTCAGTCCCCACCGGGTCAAGTGATGGGTCACGGGTTAACAGGATTTCAGCTCAGAAGGGTGTGCAGTGTCTTCTCTCACAACTAAAGGAAAGTACGAATCTGACTCAATATCAAGAAAGACCTGGAACGATATTACAAGTGACTTTTGTTTAAAGAAGTAAAGGCCTCTTCATATCAAAGACAAGAACTATAACAGCAAAAGAAACTAGTGTACAGCTTTTGAAGGTGCTTTAGTGTGGGCACTAATATAGTTAGCATTAAAGTTATCGTTCTTGATGTGAACAGCCTATAAGAGATTTTTCTACACCAATTCATTTCATTTCTATCCCTAAGACGTGACCTTGGGATGCACCAGATCCTCAGTGAGGGGCGGGGCTTCACAAGTCTGTTCATTTGCGAGATTATTCGAACCTGAGACAATAGTTCAGCTGCTCATTGCATGTGGAAGGTTGCCCCCACCCCCAACCCCAACCCCAACCAAACGAGTGCACCCTTTTTCTTTTCCAAAGCATTGTCCGCATTTTATGATCTTGTCATTTTCATCTATCTGACCTCGGTGTACTTCTTGACCACCGTTCCTCTTCACTTTTCAATAAATCTTTCTGCATATTTTATTTACGCAATTCAAAGCCGAAGGTTTTTGGACCGCTGATGCGGGGGAGAGAGTGAGAGGGGTGAAAGGTGAGAACGGAACAGGAGGAGATGACAGAAAAGGAAGGGTGTGAGTTTAGCGAAGAAAGAAGGAGGAGATGTGAAAAGCGAACCTCCAAGTGCTGTTATGATAGGAGCCGTTCTCGCTAGGCCAGCGCGCGTGTTGCTGTGCGTTCACTGGACCGCAGGCTTTCGGCAAGAAAGGGCCCCATTCAGCAGGCTTGGCCCAGATGCTGGCCACAGTTCCACACTGCTCCAGGCTATGGCAGGGAGCAGGGGAGCGAAGAGGGGCCACCACAGGAAAAAGAGATCGGAATCTGATATCCTATCATTAACGGACCAAATAAATGGAGAAAAAAAGGCTCAGCTAAACTATTGACCTCAGTTACAGTGTTTATTGGCAGGAACATTAGCAACAAAGGTGTAATTAGCTCACAGCTCTGGCCATGAAACAGCATCTGGAGAGAAACCAATGAAACTACTCCAGGCTCTAAAACATGTTTACTTGAAAAGGAGCCATATCTTTTTTCAGAGCTGCCTTGGACACATGAAAGATTCAACAGTAGTAGTGTCTTTTTGGGATTTAAAAAGAAAATATTAAATTAAAAGTAGGCCCATGTATTTTTAGTTAACACAATTTGGTCAATAAATGTCTCCAAATGAATATCTAATGAGATTTATTATTCAGGAAGATTCAATCATGAAATAAGTTGTGGGTACAATTCAATGAAGCAGAATCTTCCTTTTTTGTCATATTCAGATCAGCATACTCGAAGAAAGGTGACATTGCCATTTTACATCACCACAGGAATGAATAGTCCACCTCTGACTTCTACAGAGTGACCGCTACACAGTAACCCCCACACAACACACCAATATGCATTTTAAGACCTGGGCTATGAGAATATATCAAATAGAAATAGTAATTTCGGCATCCAGTCCCTGGGGGAAAGGCCAGGAGGAGAAAGCATGGAGCAGAGTGGGACCTGTCCATACAGCCCTGAATAATACATGCAGTCTGCTTATTACAAATCTAGCAAGGACATCCAGGCGCCGGGTGCTAATATTGCCATACCTCTCTCTCTCTCTCTCTCTCTTACACACACACACGCAATTCACATGAATGCAAATACAAGCCAAAAGTGCTATGTAGCAATGCATACATATGCATGCACACCTGGATTGCAAAACATTTAGTTGTATAATGGAGAAACACAATGAAAAGAAAATACAGAAACAAATTCATTACTAATTAATACCAACCAGGATGACTTTGACTGGAGTACAAGACAATGGAGGAAATGCACTCAATATTTCATGAGATGAATTAAACATCCATGGCAATTTGGCATACACTTTTCTAGCTCTACGTTTACAGTAAGAACAGAGTCATGAATTTGAATCAGTCATTAAGTACTGTGCCTTGGCTGGACAAGTGAAACAGTTAATCAGAATTGAAGAGAAACAATGCCATCTTCAGATATTTTATTGAACTGCAACCATAAACACGACAACTCACTATCATGATAAACATGCATATACAGGCACGTGCGGGGGGGGCGGAGAGTGCTTGACCACCCGCCCCTTTCATCCTGGATGCCTCAAGTGCCCTTTTCTTGGGGTTTCTTGTTTCTTTTTGTGTGTTTGTATGGAGCCCTGTCTTTGCCCCATAACAATAAAATGTAACTATTAATCTCAGTTTTGCTAAATAAACAGATCTGGCTCGCATCAGTCGCATGACTGCCATTAAACAATGCTCGCTTGTGAGGGCAGACTTCTGCACCCGGTGCATCATGGGTATTTATTTAGAGTTTACGTATTTTTGTGTAATTTAAGCAAGACAGTTACATTTTTGTATTAGTGATGTTATGTGCGTTTATGTTCAAGTTAGATTGGGGGGGTTTGGTTCATTTGCAGAATTTTTATATAAAAGCGTAACAGTTACCGACATGGAGAGAGGTGTGTAGGGGAGTAACTTGTTGATATTGCCCTTTATATGATAAGCAATAGGTGTGTTCGGTTCCGTTTTTTTTGGAGTCGACTTCAGGCTACTAGTTTTGGAGTCAGTGGAATCGACTCCTCTACTCCGTTAACATTGAATTAAAATATAAATACATTTGCGCCTAGAAAATCACATCATCCACCTGATATAAGAAAGTGTGTTCTGGGAACGGGTGTGTAGTGACTATAAATAGGCTGAGTCACTTGAAACATGTTTTATGTGCTGATCCTGCGTCAGTGAAAACACATGTTCATATAGAGACATAACGTCACGTTTATGTAAACATGC
>JAUCMT010000054.1:13638250-13694559 GCA_032357475.1 Enteromius thamalakanensis
GTTTTAAGCAATGTACAACATGTATATATCTGTAAACAACTCAAAAAAAGTGTTTTAGGGTGTTGTGACCCTTTAAGCTGGGAGCTAGAGACATGCTGCTTTACAACACTGTTTTACAACATTAACATGAAAATATCAGAAGAAATGTGTCATTTCCACTCAGGTCTAGACTTGTCATTTGAAAACATCTGTTGTGCAGCTGTCTGAGAGACATTACACATACACGGTGGTATTTCAAGTTGAAAAGTTCATGGGGGATCTAGCAAGTAACCAACATTCAGCTAACTGGAACATTAGAAGAAAGGCCAAAACTTTCTTTTTAAAACAACCTAAAAGAAGCCACCTGACTGTTACGGGAGCACTGATCATTATGAAATGAGATGTCTGTATTAAATTTTCAAATAAAAAACTAGAGCTGTTGCAACATGTTGTTCAGAAGACTATATCCTCCATGACATGGAGAAGCAAGCAAGTTTGCCACATTTAACCCAATATCAGTCAACAGATGACATAGCTATTAAAAGCCTATTTTAGAATAAAAAAAAAGATTTTTTTATCTCCTACCCCTTGTAAAGCCCCAAAGGAGAACTTTTTTAATAAAAGAAATTTATATAACTCCATTCCACTTAATTGTTACTTTAATAAAGTTGTTTAATCATATGTAAAATGTCATAAATGCATGTATGTAAGTGTTTATATTTCATCACGTTGTATTTTTCTATTTCTAATTTTTCCAATGCTGCCCAGTAGTAAACATCTACAGTACAAAAGAAACACTGAAAGCACCGACGTAGTTTAATTATTTAAAGACTTTTATCAGAAGCAATAACATTTATAATATTTTAGTAGGCTATTTGTTCTAACAGAACGCTTTCCGTTTCGCGCCATTTTAGTCAAATGCGGTTACGACAGCAACCACTAGTCGGAGCACTTTACTTCAAAACGGTTTTGGCATGGCTCACAAATGTTGTCACACATGATGCGCAAAGAAAGTATTTTTACAATAATTAAATGACTAGAGACTGACACATACACGCAGCATGCTATATTTACCAAATAATTTTCATGCTCTTTGTGGGTTTCTAAAAACATTTGAATATAAGGGATGTGTCGCGCAGGCATGTATGTAAGTGCACTACTATAAATAAAACTTTGTGCTGATTTAATTCTGAAAATCAGATGTAAAGGAAAGATGGTAGTTTGCTGCCTGAATCAGTTCCCTAGCTGCAGTTTTACTAAATGAGAAATATGTCGTACTAGCAATCTTTTAGAAGTGACCTAATACAATAAAAATATATCTATGCAAGTATAATCATATCCTTGTACATACAGTAGTCATAGAGTAAATTCATTCAAACATTCAAAAGACCTATATTTATCACTCCTCCAAAAAAAATAGTTACATACTGAATAAGACTTCAGATTAATATATGATTCAATATTGCAGCCTGGTGTGTCATGATTTATGCAATTATTTGGACATTTCAAAAACACCGACAGTGACGTAAATGTAACACTCATCCAGCCTGCCTACAATACCCACAACTTCCACTAACACCTTGGCGCTGTTTCGCCATTTTGTTTGTAGTTCCAGTGCAGTTTTGATGCTGCTCAGGTGGTGGTGGTGATCGAGAACAGTGATTGGTGGAAATCAGTGTGACTTGACAGAGATATAACCCCCCTTCATTGATTCACTGACTCTCTTTATAGGTGGAGTCTACAATCACCGGACCATAAATCACAGCAGCTGGTTTGTAGTTTACCAGACTGCTCCTGAAGGAGTAAGATCGACTGGGGCATAAATAACACGTTATCTGTTTTAAATAAACAGTTTTTTTTAGAAACCCGTCTGAAATTAAGAGGTTTTTGTTTATTTTTAGACATGTAAGATCATGCAAAAAGTCAGGTCGAGCTCGTAAACTTCCAAGACCTGCAAATAAAATGCACTTGAAAGACCGCAGACATATTGACTGTATGTGTGTTGACTGCATGCATGTTGTTCCTCCTCAGACACAGTTGGTGCAGGCAGTGGGCCAAACTGGGAGTGGGCTGCTGACTCAGCCACCAGTGGTGCATTCATTTATCTGCACTGCAGTGCTCCGCCGCACCCTCTCTCTGTCTTCACCTCGCCTCACACACACTGAACGCGGGGGGCGAGACAGACATTTTAAGATAAAGAGTAGGTCCGTACCATGCGTGGTTGTTGCACCGATAGGATGGGGGTGGGATATTCATGCGTCGTAGAGGTTTGGCGATTCGAGTTAAAGGAGGGAAACATCAGAAACTAGCCAGGTGACTTGCAGAACGGCGAGCAGGGGCACAAATCCTGCTCAGCTGTGAAATGGAGGAGAAGCGGGGAAAAGGTAGAAACATTTATGTTCGATTATGAGCGGTTTACAGCTCCCACGCATCCTCTCTTTTTTGGGGGGGCTTATTTACGTCCTTTCCCGTTCTGCCATTTTCCTTTAAAGGCAACGGAACCCAAAAATGAATATATTCTGACCGACTTTCTCCCAAGGAACAAAGACTGTTGTCAACAACATTCCTGTGATTTTTAAATGTGGTGCTGTCAAACTCCAAAATCACATCGTATTAAAAGAGATCGATCTGACTTGTGCATTAGGTACATTTTGTTACCATAGCTCTTCTTGGCCAGTTTATTCATAAGGAAAGTTACAATAACGTCCGTTTTGTAAACTATTTCTCAGAAAAATCTTAATGAATTTTTTTTTTTTTAATGACTCCAAGGCCCATGACTTTTGTAGTTGTCCATGATTTAATGGGTAATAATAAATATATTTATGAATTAACCTTTTGCAATAAATAATTAATATTATAGTTTTACAATTACATTGATTCACATACATTTTCCAGGCCAAGAAAGTACACCTAAAATGATAGGTTTCTTCATGTGTTCAGTTTGTTTTTATATTGTTGTCCCTGGTTAAAAAAACATCAACTCATTAACTTAAATGTCACTGTTTCTCACTTAAAGCTATTGTTTCAGATGGTTATAATATATAATGCACAAGTCACATGGATCACATATATGTTGTTTTTAGGCATGTAAGCTTCTGTTTCCGTTTATTGTAATTGTAAGAAAAAGAATAAGACACAGTATTTAAATTTGCCTCCTTTGGGCTTACACAGAAGAAAGCAACATGAGGGCAAGTAAATGATAACTGTATTTTCATTATTGGCTGAACGAATCCTTTAAGCAATGCCATACTGGTAAAAGTGCAAATCAATTCAACCAAAAACAAGTGGTCAGGATGCAACCCCCTTGAGGTTAGGAGGTGAGGCAAGTCAGATGAGTGTCATTGATACTTAAGCTCACAGCTAATAGCTTTCTATTGATCTCTCTGCTAAACCATGACTTACTAGATGAGCAGAGGAGCATTCCTTGCTACAATCCACAGTGACGCTCATTTAGAAGTCCATGTTATTAGTGCAGATCTTATCTTACCCTGAGAATCATTTGAAAGCTTCTCATACTGTCAAGCTCTCAAAGGCAAGACCACAAAAGGGTTTGAGATGACTTACTTTCTTCTGCTGAACTAGTGTTTTCTCTGTTTTTTGTCCACTAATTAGGTGTCAGTGCATTCCAAAATTGTTTTTGGACCCTGTTGATTAAATTGGATGGGCAAAAACAGTTGAAATGGTTTTTATTGTGTTCCACCAAAAAAAGAAATGCATACAGGATTTGAACAGTTATAATGACCAAATTCTTCCCTTTTGGGTAAGCTATCACTTTAAGAGTTGAGAGTAAAATAAAAATAAATTAAATGTGAAACATGTTGTTAGTTTAACAGGGGGCCAGTTTTGAGTGTAGCAGATTAAAGTCTAATTTCTTGACGTGTCTGCGGTTTCTCATTCAGTCAACAAAATCAGTGACGACTCTGTGCAACTGGAAAGCTGCTTTATTGTTAATAAAAAGTTTCGTGCTCAAATGAAGACAATCTTTTATATGTTCTTACTAAGAGTTCCAGTGGTTGTGCCATACACACCGTTACGTGTCCTCCTACAACACTGTGTCAAACAAAACAACAGTTTGAAAAGCACTTTTGAAATCTTTTCAGCAAAATGGAAAGCATTTTAGTCATGCTAAAAATGGAAGTCCAGTAACTGAATATCGATACAAAAGTGAGTTTCAAAGATGGAAAAAACACAAAAGTCTGAAGGCAAGCTATAGTTTTTTTTCTTTTCTTTTTTACAAGCCAAGTGGATGACACACAAAGTACAGAAAACAGAACATCAGAAGATTTCGTAACATCGAATCTGGAAGAAGTGGGCTTGTTTTCTTGGTTGGTTTCAGTGTTCCTCTGGCAGTACACCAGACGCCTTGTTCAGACTATAGTCCCTGATTTGCATTGTGCTCCATCTTGAATTCTCATGTCTTTCCCCCACCATCAACTAAATGTTAAATATGGCACCATCCTCCAAAATTGCAGTGAAATGCAATTCAGAAAATGTAGGAACATGGAGAAAATGCAGAAAAAGGCACACAACAATTAGTGAAGTAGCACTAGAAACAGACCACTGAATACATAAAACCCGGATACGAAATGCATACAAAACTTGTTCAGGCCCGAGAGTACCGGCACTGAGTGTTTGGGGAGGCCTTAAGAGTAAAATACATGAACTGCTCTGTGACTGTTTTAGACTTTTAGGCTCGGGTGGGTGACCACACAATGTCCATAGGCAGGACGGCGCATATATGTGCATTCACGTGTAAATGTGTCTTTGTATGTGTGTCAATAAAACCTCAAAGGTTACAGAGGTGTGCTGGTTGCATAACCCTCTCATCATACACTATCAGATTTATTTATCCAACCAGCGCTGATAACAATCGTGCGTGTGTTCATCTCCAACATACTTTTTTTGGACATCCACTGGACATGTTGCATATAAATGAAATATTACAGTGCTCTTTTGTATACCCTTTATATATATATATATATATATATATATATATATATATATAAACAATATGCATGTATATATTCTTTGTATAATATTCTAGATACATTATATCATTTAATTCCCTTTAATAAAAGTGAAATGTGTTAGAAAAAAAATTAAATATGTGACAAGGGCATCAGCTGGAAGCCATTCTATATCATCGTTATAATTTATTATTAGATTAATAGCAGTAATTCTTTAAAATTCTGTATTTACAAAACCCACAACAAAGCATGCCATTTAAAAGAAAATAATATATTACAATGCTTATAGTTTTCCTCAAAAGTTCATACTTTTCAGCAATTGTGCCATGTACATCATAGCCCCCTCCTGTACATTGAATGATACATTAACTTGTCATACAGTCAGTGAGAGTGATTTTTCATTTCACATCTGAACTAAAATGGGAGTTAGGGGAGAAAACTACACGGTAGTCTAAGTGTTTCACCAGGCTTCATTTGGTTTAAGTCCACAGCACCCACACTGATTTACAGATCTCAGGCAGTAAGCAGACCTACAGGTCTGAGAAGTAGAGGAAGTGGGTTTGTAAACTGGTGTGCTCTCCCGCACGCTGTCTCTCTGGCGTACGTCTGCTGACCCAACGGTCGGAGATATCCTATGGTTTCATAATCCTATACCTATGTATTACGTTATCTGTGGTCCACCGTAACACCTCAAACTGGGCTAGTCCACACCAGAAGAAGCATTCATCCTTCTCAAATAAGAGAGGTAATGAAACATTACTCTAAATACTGTAAACCAAAGAATTACAGTTGGAAATCCGAACAATTTATATTGCACCCAGAGCAATAAGGGATGGCAGTTTGCTCAAGAGGTAGCAACGAGCCAATTCGTAGTATCACCACCACTGGCTAAAAAAAAACTGCATGCTATCAGACAACACAAGTACCCATTAGTTCATTCTAAAATTGCCACCTTCCTTGTTTTCCTGCTGTGTAAGGCCAGTTTACATGTATAATCCAAGCTATACCAAATATGCACCAGTCACGTTTTTCATTCAACAGGGAGAAAGCTATTAAATGTCTACACAGGATGCATTCAAAATGGCTACTCGAGTGCTTTCTTCAACATCTTTAAGACAAAACAAGATGCTAACACAACTGACAACCTCTTTAAATGGTAAACATGAGGATGTGTTGACATGAAGACAAGTACCTCCAGGAAAATCGAAAAGACAGCCTCCCACAGAGGCCTGACAAAGCATTGTAAAGGTTTAAATGGCATGGTGGCTGTACCTTTTGAAGATCTATTGAAGGCCCTACAGGAGCCTCAGCTGCACATTGAGGGGCAGTTGAATCATATTGCTGGTGCAAAAAAGCAAATCGAGGTTTATGAACCCAAGATTTGATTCGAGTGAAATTGTTTCTCCAAATTGTCATCCCAAATTCTCCTCAAGTCCAGGGCAGTGAAACACCCCTACGGGTGAGTGAATGTGCAGTTGCCACATTGTATATCCAAACGAAGGAGTTCAACCACCTTAAAATACGCACATGACGCATGGTGTGAGAATCGGTTAATCAGGAAGCAAGCTTTACGAAGGGGTAAGTATAAATATACTTGTCATAGCCAGAAGTTAAATATGTTGCTATTGACCAATCATTTCCCAGCTATATCTATTTAATTTGATAACTAGTGGACAGTATCGAATGTATGGTCAAGCCACTGATGTGGTTTGAGTAGCAGTGTCAAGTGGACTATGATTATACATGCATGATTCCTGATCAAAACATGCCACCATGCAAGTCATTTCTATGCATTGAACGAGCACAATTATTTATTTATTTACCAGGAACTCGGTCAGAGTAAGTCCCTTTTCAGCCCAAGTCAAAACCCTGATAAATCCCCCAACCCAATATCGATGTGAAAGCCCATGTATAAAATGTCTTTTTTCTGCAAGTATAACAAAGAGATGATGACAAGATGAATGACATGGGCTGAGCTTTTTTCCTTACTTTTTGTGGGTCAAATAAGGTGAGATATTCATCACAACAACTGAAAACCCTTGCATAATGTTTTTGCTTTGTTTTTTGTTCTTTTTGTTTTGTTTTGTTTGTTTACGGCAGACACTCCACATGATTGAGTTAACGTCGTTATTACTGGTTCTTCTATGGTTAAAATACAAAGTCCCAGAATCCTCCTGGGATGAGTGGGAGGTTTCCATGGGATTTCGGCAGTGTAGTGTTTGAAAGGGATGTCCATAGCAGAGGAATGCTGAACTCCACACATGGTGGTGCAAAGGAATCCATCTTACGAGCTTGCTTTGTACTTCTTTGACCATTGGCAGGTGGTCCCTATCAAAGATGTCTGCCATAGGTCAATATTTTGCTTTACTTCCTCCCGGCTGCAGTTGGAACAGTAAAGTCTTGGTCACTGAGCACAAATGTTAAGACAGTAAGCTCATAGGTTGGTTTGGTCATCATTAATCTGTAAAAACCAAGCTGCTTTCCTGGTGCATTTGTTGTCTGTAAACAACCTTGTTACCTAAAGATTTCTGTGTTTTTTGTTGCAAATGATTTTCTATACATTTGTTGGAATAGATAGTTTCAGTCTCGACTCGACAGTTCAGTCTCATTCCTAACACTTGGATTCCTTGACCTCTTTTTGGTTTTTGCCCTTTTTGTCGCTCTCATCCAGGTTCTCCTTCTCAGGTTTGGTCACGCTGTCGTAGGACGGCAGCGAGGCAGTAGAAGGCGTGCCTTCCTTCTTGTCCTGATTGGTCTTGCCATTCTCAAACCTGCTGCTGAGTAAGCGCTTACAGATGAAGCCTCTCCGAATAAGATAAGCACGGTAAGCACGCTGAATGACCGCGGCAGACATGTGCTCTTGCTTTCGGCGCAGAGTGGTGGTGATGGGCTCAAAAGACACTTTGGAAGGATTGGCAGCAATGAATCGTTCCTCCATCTGTTGCCGCATCATGTCCAGGTCGCCGCTGTCACCCAACACGCGTTTGGTGAAGGCAAACAGGATATCTAGGCAGTGAATACGGTCGCCGCTTACCATTGGCAGGTCCATGGCGATCAGCTCTATAGTGTTGGGCTTGGGAACGCGCAGCGGGTGCTCCAGAGTGTCAGCGAAGTCACCCAGCTTGGCGAAGGTGATGAACTGGGAGGCTGTGGGGTCAAACTTTTCCCAGATTTCGTAGAAGGACTCAAAGTCATCCTCGCAAAGTGGATCAGCGCTTTCCTCCGTGGCAACACTGAAGTTCTCCAGGATGATGGCGATGTACATGTTTACCACGATAAGGAACGAGACAATGATGTACATGACGAAGAAGAAGATGCCCACCGAAGGGTTTCCGCAGTCACCTTTCACCGTGGTACCTGGATTCTCCTTATTTGGGTCACAATCTGGTGGGTAGTTGAGAATGGGAGCAAGAAGGCCATCCCACCCTGCTGAGGTGGTTATCATGAACAGGCAAATCATGCTATTCCCAAATGTTTCAAAATTATACAAATCATCTATGCCAGCCTCTCTCTTTACATAGGCAAAGTTTGACATGCCAAAGATAGAAAAGATGAACATGACCAAGAACAGCAGAAGGCCGATATTGAACAGGGCCGGCAGTGACATCATCAGGGCAAACAGTAAAGTCCGAATGCCCTTTGCTCCTTTGATCAGACGCAAGATACGCCCGATTCGAGCCAGACGGATAACCCTGAACAATGTTGGTGACACAAAGTACTTCTCAATCAGGTCAGCCAGGAACATACCTGTGGTTTGGGGGATAGAAAGCAAGGAGAAGAGGACAAATGAGCCAAACATACACCACTGTATTTCATAACCAAAATGGAAAAAAAGTGGGAGTTGTTCACTTACCCACGATGGAGAGAATGACCACAACACAGTCAAAGATGTTCCAGCCATTGGTGAAGTAATAATGACGCAGTGCAAAGAGCTTCAGGACAAACTCAGAGGTGAAGGCCACGATGAAGATGAAGTTAACCCAGTACAGAATGTTTTCCGTTTCCTGCGACTGATCGTCTGTCTCAACCATCATGGTGACCATATTCAAACAGATGAGGATCATGATGGAGATATCAAAGACCTGCTGTGTTACAAAGTCAAACACCATGCCCTGGAGCTTGTTCTAAATAGGAGAAATTAGCATAGATTTGACATTAGAACTCTATTCAAGTCAATTTAATGACTAAAATATCACAAATTTCATCATTTCATCACCTGGGGCCTGGGTATGGGTTTCTGAGGTTTCTTTGAGCCAAGCTTCTTCATAGCATTGTAGTACTTCTTTTGTTCTTCTGTCATGAAGATATCCTGACCTCCAAAGTATAGTCATAAAACATATTTGGTTAAAATCTGCTTTGCTAAATCTAAACATGCTTCTAATATCTCTCGTTTAAATGCAAAAGAGCAAACAATTTAAAGTGAATAAAAAAGTGGAGACTTATCTTTTTCTTCTGCTGGTTGAAGTTATCAATGATGACACCAATGAAGAGGTTGAGTGTGAAGAAAGAGCCAAATATAATGAAGATAACAAAGTAGATATACATGTAGATGTTGTCCTCATACTTTGGTTGGTCTTCCACCTGAGAAGAGAAAAATTGTTTAAGCAGGTGCTTTGACTTAGGTGGCAGTTAAGATTGCTCAAACATCTCACCTTTCGTGAATCAATTGCTGCATACATGATATCCATCCATCCTTTAAACGTTGCCTAAGCAGTATAACGGGAACGTTATTATCAATGTTTTACATATTTCTTCAGCCAAAGAACCGTCTTACTAGAAACTGAAAGTCTTACCACTTGCAGTAGAGCCAGGTAACCAGCGCCCACATTGTCAAAGTTGATTTTAACGTTTCTCCAGCGCACTTCAGTGTGGTTCATATCTATCAATGCTTGGCACTCTGATTTGTTGTTGACTTCATCAGTTTCAAACATTGCCTTTTCAGTCGCATTGTAGCAGTAGTAGTACTTTCCCGCAAACAGGTTGACACCCATAATACTGAAAATCAGCCAAAAGATGAGGCAAACCAGCAAGACATTCATAATGGAAGGAATGGCACCCACCAAGGCGTTGACTACCACCTAAAGCAGAGTAGGACAGACAAGGCAGTACAGTATAAGAGACCTGATATGGCCCGGCAAATACTCAAACACAAAAACGCATTCAAACACTCTCACATTTGTGGCTGCATATTTGTATGGCATAACAAAAAGAATGAGAAACATGGCCATCCAAGAAAATTGAAAAGCTTTTTGTCTGCACTGTCTTTATTGTGATTCAGTTATATGTTCAGAAAAGGCTAATATTATTAATTTGCTCCACTGCACATAGTCTCTTTTGGGTGTTCAAGAACTGTCTTTACCTAAAATAGTAGTTCTTATATGACGACTTACAGTGTTGGGGAAAGTTACTTTTAAAAGTAATGCATTACAATACTGTTAAAATATTAAGTTTTTTTACTCCATAAAAAAGCTAACAATTGTGTTATTTTCTATTGAAAGTAAGGCATTATGTTTCTTTTGACTTTTTGTCTGAGCATGCTAATTTTTATTTTAATCACAAGAAACCCTTTGTGCCTCACTACTAAATTCTCTCAGGGGCAGGAGAGATCAGAGAGTTATTTTGTTTCGAATTACAAATATGTTGCTTTAGTTACATGAAAAAAGTAACCTGATTACATGTGTTACTTGTAATGCATCCAACCCAATGTTGATGACCAAAAGTACTATTCTGTCTTTAAGTTTGAAAATCCTGAATGCAGCATGATCTGAATGCAGAGAAACTCATGAATGTGAATCACCGTCATTTAGAAATTAGATCGCATTTATGTATGAATCGAGATTGTGACTTTTTTTTTTTTTGATTAATCGTGCAGCCCTAAGCATAGTACTGGTGAAATACATGTATGGTTTGGGAAATCTTTTTTTACTGGTCATTCTGTCAGCACAAATAGCTTTCTTTTTTTTGCTTTCCTTGGGTGGCCTATGACTTTTACAAAGTACAGTAAATGCTATTATTTATCTATACTAGTTTCAAAGGCAATAAATCCTTTGCATCACAAAAAGTCCTTAATAGGCCCTGGAATATCCCAGCACTGCACAATGCAGAAAGATGCATCCAAAATTACGTTCTGCCTTTAAATAAGAATCTACAATTTTTATTATTATTATTATTACCAGTATGTAGCCATGTAGTATGAATATTATACATACAAGAAATACTACATCAACCATGTTTGGCAATGTGTTGTGACCTATGAGCTGTAGACTAGTAAACTATTAGATGCACAGTTCAGAATCTCTATGAAAAAACAGCTTTTTCATAGTATCCTATGAATACTGTGTATTGAGAAAAGTCCCAATGTCCTACTCATCAGATGCAGTGCTGAGGTCTTCCAAGACTACAGTCCTAAATAGTAGCTCTCTGACTAAGCAGTATCTTTAGAAAAATTAATGCAACAACTTCCATACAAATATGCCACAGACTCACACAACTTCTATATCCCTAAAGCAAACAGTTGCATCCTTAAAACTACAACCCACCACCCAACTACTTTAACATTGCCACGGCAAGCTTGAGTAACTTAAAACCTTTTTTACATCATCCCATCCTCCCCACAACCCATTGCCTCCACATCCCTCCCCTCCCCCACCGCCCCAGTCAGGACATTGTCCATCAGTGATTAGCGATGAGCAGAGCGTGCCAGGAGACGCTCACTAACTGTGTTAGGCAGCCGAGCCGCAGCTCTCAGGCAGGCAGCTGAGCATGCAGATCTCTCACATACTGAAAAGTGGAGCCATATTCCCCCCTTAAACACACAGAGAGGCACAGAGGATGGCAGGATTCTCTCGGCAAGTGCAGGGGACAAGGCTGACTTTAGCCAATGTTTTTGAGTGCTGATTTGAATTACATTTTCAAAATGAGTAATACAGAAAAACACAGGATGACAGAATAAGTTAAATTTGGAGTGCTGAAGACTGACCCCCAGGAAAAAGCACTGGTCAAGAGAATTACTGTCCATCTTTCAATAGAGACTACATGTTCAAATGTCACATAGACATCAAATATCTTTGTGAGAGTCGACACAAATATCAAAGTGAGGGAAAATGGCTTTCAAAAGTGCATAATGTGCATTTGCAATTGAACAGGACATGCGTGTTACATGACATCTTTGTGCAATCTCAAGAACCGTTAAAATCAATAAATAAATGGACAGGAGAGGCAGCAGTGTGGAGAGATTTCTACTGTTTCAAAGCTGGCTGGGGTTCGATAAACAATTTGGGGTCCAGAAAAACTAGGACAATAATTGAATCAAATTTTAGATAATCAAAACAATACATCAGACGAGAATAAATTCCTATATTTAGTGTGTTTGTATCTGGCCAGAAAATCAGCTATCAAAAATATCACAGTCTAAGTTGCTTTTATTTCTCCACCGTTGTGTCTCCTTGTCAAGTCATTTATTCATTTTTAACTCTAATTTCAAACAAAACAACATATCAGTTGATGAACATTGAAATCGATTATTCACTAGGGTAAGAACTCGTCGTCCTCTCTGTACATATTTGACTGGTATATGCTTAGTTAACTAAAAAGGATGTCACACACCCTGATGAATCCACTTCTAGGTACACAAACAGAACAAATCTAGGAAAACACCATTTCGAATTCACCCAAAAATTACAGTTTTAACTATGTACAATACTAAAAGTATCAAGATATTTAAAAAAAAAAGACAAAGACAAAGCAAAAATGACTAAATCCTAAAAAATAAACTGCCATAAAATATTATAACAGGGCTATAAAAAAAAGCAAGCCACTGTCTCTTAAAATAAAAGCAATTTGGAGCCAAATAATTTTGTCTATGATCTATAAATTACAGAAAAAGTCAATAAAATAAATGGTAAAATGGTAAAAGTAACGTCCTGGTTCATTTATTCATTTACAACCGGATCAAAAAATTACTATTTTTCCAATATCCACTAAAGGAACTAATTGCCTGAACATTTCACTGACTGAGTCTTGTTCAAACAACTAAACACATTCATTTCTTGAAACATTTACTCAAAGCAGGACAAATAATGGCTGCCATTATGTTTTTACCCATGCCAATGGACACAAAGTTGTGCTGATTATCGCCAATGTTGACTAGATTTTTAATTAATGGTCACGTTTAAATCACATTTGCAACAATGTTTGTTAAAATCTAGAGCCCTGTTAGCAGATGTATACATAACAGCAAACATAACATCAAATATATTAAATTTGATAACTGAGAAACCTTATCTGTCATTTTTGGGTCCAGGCATACCTTTAGTCATAACAGCAGTGTGAGACCACAGATCTCTTTACACTTCACTCTTGAAGTAAAAACTAACACAAACCTCTCACTTTCATGGTTTTGCACATTTCCTAAGCGTCTGTGTTGACTGTTAGTAAACCACTGACTAGTAACTATTATAAACTATTCAAATCTAAAAGATGTCATTCATTCCAAAATAAAGAGAGATACAGAAGCTTAGCAGATATCTCCCTCTCACACTCAGGGTTTCTCTTTTTACAGTTCCATGTGCAGATCCTAGACAAGCAAAGAGGGGTGAGGTGAGCCTCCAGCGGCTTGGTTCCTCGACACTGCTCTGGGCCGGGCAGCGCGGGGCCAAATGGGCTGAAGTGAACAGTGTGAAATGAAGGAAGGGAGGGAGGGAGGGAGGGAGGACGCTGCACGGTGCTGCAGATGAGGGGCAGGGAGGAGGTGAGGAGGTGTTGAGAGGATACAGAAGCTCAGGGCAACCAGTCCACAGTTAAGAGAATAAAGACTGAAAGTGAAAACAACCAGGTGCAACTGTTCACAACCATCAAAGGGGTAAAGTACCCATCTTTGCTGAATTTGTTAGGATGGCGGCTATGGATGACCTGCATGTGTTCAAACATTCAGCACTGATAGGTGTTTGTTGTTTATAGTGAAACTGTCGCAGGTATTTTTGCTCTCTGACTAAAGTAAAATAGCTTATTTCTTTCACCTTGACCAATTGAGTCTTTGCTAAGCTTTAAAACGTCATTGAACGATTATACCTCAGCAATTTTTGCTATATCAAGCTCTTTTTTAAATGAAACTCAATGGTAGATATGCGTCTTTGGATAGTTTAATAAATAAATAATATACAGTTTCCTAAGTTTGGCCGTAAGATTTTGTAATGTTTTTAAAAGAGAAGTCACTTCATTTATTTTAACAAAATGAAACAAAAAGAGTAATAATGTGAAATATTATTACATGTTAAAAATTGATAATGATCAGCTACTATTTTCCAGTCTTCAGTGTCACATGCTTATTTGGGGCTTAAAGGGAATAGTTCACCCGATAATTACGTTTCTGTCATAATTCACTCACCCTCAAGCAACCATGAATTTCTTTTTTTCTGCCAAACGCAAAGGAAGATTGTAACAAGGCTGTTTTGGGTCACTATTCACTCTAATAGGGTATGTTTGTCCTACTATGGAAGTCAATGGTGACCCAAAACAGCCTGGTTTCAAACTTTTTTTTTTTGGTGAACTATTCCTTTAAGATACATTTATTAATATTAGCTGAAAATCATTTATTCACAATTTTTAGTGACATTATAAAATGTCTTAATTGTCATTGCTGATTAATTTGTTGCATACTTAATGATAAAAAACATTATTTTGCTGCACATTTGGAAGAACATGACCCCGGAAGTCAGAGGTCATCCAAACAAGAGAAAACTAAGTGGTAAAATATTTTTGCTAGAAGACATACATGCAGTTTCCCAATCTTTAATGATCAAAAGAACATGTTTAACTTAAATCTGAATTTTAATCACAAAGTATGTGATGTATTTAGAGCTTTTCTTGATTCAACATCTCAACAGTTTCATCATTTAATTTCCTTTTCGCATTTGAACAACACTCACGGAGCGTGAGTAACAATAACCAATGGGGGTGGAGCTTAGCAAAGGATCAATTATATTAGATGCGCTCTGAGTCATATCTAGTGTGCTGTAGTACAGGTAAAGAGGAGACCTCAGTTGTAAAGTGTTCTGTGCTGCTGGTTGTTCTCTGAGAGACAGGGTCAGTGTAACAGAGGAGAAATGGAAGGAAGGGGGCTCTCCATCAAAAGCAGAAGTTGAGAGTCAGGCCAAATGAACAGCCAATTGCAGATCAAATGCTGTGTGAAATGAGAGAGGGATTTGAATGGTGTTGCGTTTGGTTTTGTAAATATTTCTTCATGCTTTTTTTTGTCCTCTAGGGCCAATTGGAAATTTATTTGCAATGAGGCAGCTTTGATACAACTGACAATGACTGGCAGTCAATCATACACCCGATTTCTGTTAAATCAGGGAAGCTTTTCACATCTGATTTTTCACAGTTATCTCAGCTGCGTCATGACTGGATCATTAATGTGGTACAGAAGAGGTGTGCATGAAAAGGTGAGTCCTTTTCATTGGCAGCTGTCTTTAAAAAAAAAAAAATCCCCCGGTATGGTTTTGGTGGTCCTTGTCGTTCGTTCTGTGTTTTTATTTTTATTTTTTGATCAGTTCTAGCATGCTGTAACTGCTGAATGGGCATGCAGAGAGATCAGCTCTATAGCTTTGTATCTTACCCTCATCCCTTCAAAACGTGACAATGCTCTGAGGGGTCTCAGGGCCCTTAGTGTCCTGAGTGATTTAATGGGCCCTAGTTCGGAGTAGCCCAGCGCATTAGCTATAAGGCTGACTATAGACACCTATACAGAAACAGAGAAGCAAAAAAGGATCCATACTGTTAGACGGGAGAAAGCTCTTGAGGGAAGAGATGGCCTCTAGAGCTGCTGGAACGTTTGTTTACACACATACACAACAGTTCGGATGGGTATATACATATATAACACAGCATTTATACATGTATATATCCCCAAGAAGGAGAGAGAGAAAGACTCATATTTAGTATCGGTTACAGGTACAGATAGGGGTTTAGAGGCAGAGGATAAACCCAGGATTTTGTGCTCTGTTAGTTTTGGGAGGTCACCAACCCTTGTGAGCTTCCTTACACCTGTGGAGAAACTTGTGGTTGAAAGAAAGAGACAGAGAGAAAGAGAAGCATAAGACTCGAACAAAAAAAGACAGAGAAGCGCACAACACACGGCTGATGAAGTACGTTTGGGGACGTGGGGGGTTGAGAAGATAGAGGTGACCCCTGCAGATGCATAAAAAAACAACCCAACATACTACAAGAACCTTACCCTTGCCCTTCTAACATTGTCTCTCCATGTCGCTCTTGGCTGAGGCATTAAATCCCATTTAATTTAACAGACAAACTAATGGAACCTGTGAGAAAGAATACAGGTAAGCATGTACACATATGCCAAACTGCAAATTACATTGATTTTATAGTTTAAAGAGCATCACATTGACACAGAAACGTGACAGCGATAGGGGAGATCAGGGGGGGCGCAGATAGTAAATGGACATTAGACAGCACCCAAAGGACAAAAATCACTCTGCGGGAACCCAAGCCCTGGTTACTCAAAATGCCATCCATTGTGGAAAAGTAAACGCCCTCCATGCTAGCTGGAAGGATGAAGCGAACGTGTGCGTAAAGGGCAGAAAGGTCATATCGGTCAAAACGGCTCTCTAGAGAACCGTATTGATTATATCGCATGTATGTTGATGCGAAAGAGTGGTGCAAATGAGAACATCAAAAAAGGCTTGTAACTGTTCAGGAACAAAAACATCAATGGATAGGCAGTGGCATTGGGACACCAGGCTTGAGAACCCCTTTGAAAAGGTATACAAACAGACCTGCACACCTCCAACCAACCACTGACGAAAGACTTGGTAAAAACACAGCAAAAGTCCACAACACCGAAAGCTAACCAACTCACAAAGGGGGTTCTATTAAAGGTGAAAGCTTTATTCTGAATGGCTATCATATTCCTTCACTAAAGAAACCATGCTAGCTGACATTTTGAAAACACAAGCCAAGAATTATTGGTGGTTTCCAATAGGCATGACCCTCAAGGGCATCACTATGCATCAAAAATCTCTGCACAGAAATATCCACGTTTCAATTCCCCTGAAAAAAAAAACGGTATTGGTTTGGCGGCATCAATAAAAAAAATTTTTTCACATATTTAAAAATAATATTACAAAAACTGCTTTTTCTCAAAATATGCTTTTTAGAATCTACTGTGTAATAAAGCTTTCTCCTTCATCTACAGATCATGTGATCTTTGGGGGTAATTGTCACCTTTAGCCTCAGTCGGAACCCACAAGCGCCCCTTTACGGAGGGCCCCGGGGCCCCCTGAGCCGGCTGAGATGGCCCCTCAGTGTAAGCTTTCTTCATCTGCCAGCATGCTCGCTCTGCAAGGCAAGGTCAATGAGATGTGTGGCTGTGACCAAATGAAGACAGGAAAATTATAAACAAAAACAAAACCAAAAAAAAAAAAAAAACTAAAATTGAACAGATTCAAATCAATCAAAAATGGCTGATGTTTGTAACTCAAACCATTTTGGGTTATCAAATAAATTGTAAGATAATAAAGCATATTAAAATAATATTTTATAATTAATTAATTATTTATTTTTTGGAATGGATCATAACATAGTCAAATAATAGTCTGTATGGCTGATGGCACAGATATATAGCATGACAGACTATAGGAAATAATGGAACATATACAGTACACACAACCACATGCTAGATATGATGCCGGCCCCTTGTGAAAGCCCTCTGAGCATCACACCCATAAAAGCAAAAGCAAATAACAGTGGAGGAACAAAGCGTAGACTAGTCAGGAGGACAACTCACCGTCTGCTGCACGTCCTCAACATCAACACATCTCAGCACTACCTCACGGAAGGGAAGAGTGGGGGAGGGAGGAATGAACTTTTGATCCATCTTGGGATATGGAGTTCTTCCAGACTAGCACAAGTGTTAGTCCAGCACCCCGGGAATAGTCAAGAAGGACTATAGCTCCCCTCAGCCTCGATTAGGACTGAGGAGTAGGGGTTGATGGACAGAGGGTGGGTATGGACTGTTGTCAGAGCAAACTCACAAATTTGATTTATTTTGAGCTGTGGGATGACTCCTTAGTCAGTTGCCGGTCAGACTATATGCTGCATTCCATTCAAAGTCAGATGAATATTCCTACATGATATCTTAAAATCCCTAAACAAAAACCATTCTATTCCTCAAAACTGAGATGATGTATAAATAAGATGTTTGAAAGATAGAAAGGTAGATGCTTTTATCGAAAGCAACTTTTTCTTAATCAGTTAATGCATTCCATGTGAATCTGACCCATGATTGCTCATCATGCTTCGCCATTGAAATCACAGGAACTCCATAGATTTAACCAAGTAGTAACTTGTGGAGAATAAACAAGGATACATGTAAAAAATATCAGATACAGAAAGAGTAATATGTTTGCATCATGTTTCATACTATCAGAAAACTTCTATTCTAATATGATAATAACTCTGATATGTTTATGCAGTTGATTTTCTACAAATAAAAAGTAAAGTATCATAAATTAGCATTCATGTGTATCTCCCCATACACAACTATTGGTATAAAAGTTTGGGGTGATTTTCAATGTTAAATAAAAAAGTCTTATGCTCACCATGGCTGATTTAATTCATAAATACTTTGATTTGATCAAAAATACCGTAAAAACGTATTTACAATATTGTGAATTTTTATTACAATTTTAAATGTTATGTGGAAAATGGAATGGAAATGGAAATCTTTCGTAACATCACAAATGTCTTTACCAACACTTCCAACGTGCCTTTGTTAAAAACACTATTTATTTATATAATAATACAAAACAATCTTTCTAAAACCAAACTTTTGAATGGTGTTTGCATAACGTCATACATCAGCATCTCAGCAGGTTTCTGCAAGGATTCGTCTGGTAGTGAAGTTCATTTGGAACTTTTTCAGACAGGAAATTCAAAGTTTCAGAGTTGGAATGGAATACAGCATCAGCTATGAATTTGGCATCAGGCTTTGTGTATAATTAAATACATTTGATATTTAATTAATAGTCAATGTGTGAAACTTCTCTTTATATAGTGCTAAACAATATGTTTTCGAATAAAACGTTTGGGAGCTTCTATATGCTTTTGGATAATTTTCAGGTGGATAAAACTGTTGGTAAAAGGAGATTAACTTCTGATAACATTTAAGGAAATATATGACATAACAGAACATAAATTAGACTGTGTATGCATCTAATGTCCCACAGCACCTCATTAAACATTATTGGGTGTACGAGTTCTGCTAAAAGGTGGTTAGTTCAGGAACAAGGTCAGAACACACATACAATCAAAATTGTATCCTGACATGGTCACTGCAATTGTTACATGTCCTCCACATATCATGAGAGAAGCACATCCACATGACATTCCTCTGAATCCCTTAGTTTGGAGGCCAAGTGTAAGCATTTTAGTCACATAAACTGCTTAACATTCTTTGAATCATTATTTAAATCTACATTAGCGTTACTCATTTGTTGTGTAAAATACTCTTTGTTAATGGAACAACCGATTGCAACCATAACTTGTAATGGACTCTAAAATGCATTTTACACTTGGTGGGTCTCCCACAGTAAGGGCAGGGCAGAAAATGAAACCAGTCAGAGGCCACACATATTTTGTTGTTCACACAGTATAGACATCATACACATATACAAGATTTAGAAACAATGTTCATTTAGAATGAGATATGCTTGAATATCTTAAGATCAATAATCATTGTTATTGATAGGCTGATTCTGGCTAGTAATTTCCATTCGGACACTTAAACCATATAATGATGAATATGGCTTCTGTCATTTTACAAAAGGAAAATGGATACAAAGGGGGAAGAGACAATATTTGTGACTTTCAAAGCCAGTTTATCATTCTTTACAGCAGATATTCAAGCATCTCAGGGTCACATAGAAATCTAGCATTTTTGCACAGCTATGCATGGGTGACAGGTCTTTAAGAGATGATGCAATTTTATGAAATAACACAATTTAGACACAAAGAATATATATTACGTAAGCATTTATATTCAAGATAAGCACAACGTTTTTTCCTTCAAGCTTCACCCCTGCATACCAACACACAGCTTTACTCTTCATATGAAAGATCACATTTGACTCTTCTTTGCCCAAAACATTAACATCTTGTTGAAAGGGGAACCATCCTGTTGTTGGCCTGGACTATCACATAAAACATCTGCATAGATACAGGTCTTTTCATCTCCTCTGCTACACCATTTTGCTTTTTATCTGACAGCACAAAGAAACCGCTCCACCGGTTTTCAGCTATTTTTAAGTCTTCTTTAAAACTTACCTTGCCAGTATTGTCAGGTCTGTGAACATGCAGAGTTTATACTGCCTCTGATGTCTGAAATGCCTAATTTATTTTAGAAATTTAAACAAAGCTTCTAAAGTCCCTGACTCGGTCAGGTCACTTGGCGGTCATCTTGGGAACACCCATTTGCAGCTAATTTATATGTAGACAAAAGATATACAGCTCCTATCTACTTGAATGCAAAAACTGATATACATTTCTAAAGCTCTGAGCAAATCAAGTATTTTTTGAGGCTGGTTCTAGAGTAATCTAGAACTATCAAAAGGCAATTGGCTCTTTTAACTGACTTTCTGCTATGATGCATTATCGTCGATCGCCAGGAGAATGGTTGGGCTGCCCTGTAATAAAGATTTATTGATGATTTGGCTTACACTTGAATCTACTTATATTCTCTCCTTTGCTAAACTGCTTGAATTATAATTTCATCTTCAAATCTATTGACTGGTATGAGAATCATACAACATAATCTTATCACTATAAAGTGACTTACAAATTAACAAGATCAAATCTTTTTCATGTATTTGTCCAAAGCAGCTATACGTGTATCACGTCATGCTGCTTGGTCTCACACATCTTGATCTCATCCCACATAGCTTCATATTAGAAATAAAATGTGTTCTGGTTCAGGTTATGTTACAATGTAACGCTAGTCAGATGTTGCTTTTGGCAGGATGGAACCCATCAACAAAATGTGTATGTTAAGAGCATTTATCAAACTGACAAGAAACATAGAACAAATGAAATCTTCGACTTACGTCAACAATGAAGAAGTCCAGCCAGCACCAAGCGTTGGTGAAGTACTTGACAAAACCATAGGCCACCCACTTTAACAACATCTCCAATATGAAGATGTATGTAAAGACCTTGTCAGCGTACTCCAGAATAATACGGATTGTCTTCCTCTGTTCAATATACACATCCTCAAAAGCCTGCAGCAGATCACATACAGTGGAATTAATAAAAGAAGTGCTTTCTGCTGATCACAATACCTCTTCATTTCAAATAAAAACTAATGAAGAAAACGCAGTAATATTTCGGTTAAAATATTAATTTAAGAAATAATACAAATTAATAAAATAATGATGATATTATTTATGGACAACGAAAACTGGGAAAACAACTAAACAGAAGGCTACTGCCTTGTGCAATAATTCAGTTGAAAACAGAGTCAGCTTTCAAAAAGCAATTGTATAAAGACCCCTGATTCTATTACATTCCTTTTTTGGCAACATTAGCAGTGCTAAAGACAGGAACATTTCCAGTGCCAGAAATAGATCCGATTGGACGAATAGTACAGTCCATTAATCACATCACCCAGCAGTGCGGCTCTGGCGCCAGGTCTCTATAATGAGACGATGTCTGCTCTCACATTATATATACACTTCACATGAACATTATTGTAATGTCCAAAACATACTGTAACGCAATTAGTTAACATTTTTTACCAAGCACAAAAAGACAATGTTTTATATAATTATCCCAAGCAATATTTAAGCAGCATTTTTCTACTTAACCAGTTCGATACAGAGCGAAATGGTTGTGCACATCCCTATAAGAAATGAGTGTGTTTTTGTACATTCTCACCAATGCTCCACTACTGAGGAGGATCATAAAGATGATCAGGGTTTCAAACCAGTTGTGCTCCACAATGAGATAGCAGGTCTTTCGGAGGAACCACCAATTCTTACCCCAGCCCTCTGTGATGGGTACATCACAACACTTGTAGCGGGCCACACAACCTGCAAAAAAAAAACAGATTATACATCTGTTCCCACAATCCATTACAGTTCTGTATAAATAAATAAATGATCCCTTTTACCTTCAGTCCAACAAGCTTCTGGGTCAACATATTCCTCTACTGCTTCCACCACCACCGCTTCCTCCACCTCTGGTTTAATATCTATCGTGCTGCCCTCTGAAGAGCTGATCTCATCCAGCTAATCAAGAAGAGTTCACAAGTGTCATTTTTGGATGTAAAAAAATGTAAATAGCAAAGCAAAACAATGCAAATTCTAACTGCATTATTAACACGTTCAAAATACTCAAGATGCTCAAACGGAATAAGAGTTTAGGACTGTTTGCCTGACCAGTGGCAGACAAGAAAAGGTGTTTGTAAACCGTTCTGTTTTACTATGCTACACATCCAGAACTTTTGCTCCAAGAATGAAATGACAAGCATCTGTATTCATGTTTCACAATACTGTGCTCTAAACGGCCTACACTCGTTTGAGCATCCTTTTGAAACCATACACTGCATTTTACTCAGTATGTATCGATATCATGGACAAAAATTAGCAAGTACCTCAGATTAGAATCAGTGAGCATTTACTCCAGACGCCAAATCAATAGCCACAGCGTTTCATTTCACATTTCACCCACTAGCAACTAGGTCAAAGCCTAAAAGCACCACAACATCAGCTCTTTTGCATACTCACTTCTTTGCTGCCCTCTGCTTCAGACTCGCTGCTGAAATCTTCTGTGTTGAGATTCTCAAAGTCTGACTCGCCCACAGCTATGGGCACGCATACAGTAAGGTTGGGGTTGTGGATGAAGGACATGTGGTCATCATCAATCATGTACTTGCCCACGCTACTGCCTATACCACTGGTGGTTCCGTTGCCATTTTTCTGATAGTCCAGGTCACGGCTGATGTCCACGCCTGTGTGATTGGTTATGCAGTTTAGCTTCCGGTCGTACATGTCATCTAGCGGCTTGGCCTCGTCGGTGGCTTTCCTCCTGAGGATGATGTTGACCAGTACTCGAACTTTAATCTTCATCCAGGCAATTCCCTTCTTGATGCGAATAACTGCAATCTGCAGGTTGTTCATCTCGCCGTCGTCATCGGAAGCTGCCAAGTTGTCTGCGCTGAATGAGCTCAGCAGCAAGGCAAGAAACAGATTCAAGACCTGATCAGTGTGAGAGAAAAGTAAAATAACTTAGCTTCAAAATACCAAGAACGCTGCTTTTGGAGGCATTTTATGCATCATATAATCAGGTATACTGATATAATCTCTTAAGTGATAGTTCACCCAAAAATGATTTTGTCATTTACTCATTTTCATGTGGTTCAAAACCCAAAAGACTTCAAATTACCATATTTTTAATGAAACCTGAGCGGTTCCTCCTTCCAATGAAAGTTGAAGTAACTAAAGATTAATGCCCCTATTATAGATTTTTTAAAAAAATGACCTTTCAGGCAGTGTTTAGCACACCTCTAAGATAATGAAAGTTAAATGTCTTTCTCCTTCTCTGTTTTTTTAAATAAATCCCAAGGCGTATTATGTTGATGTCATGAAATATTAGCATATTGCCCGCCCAATTATTGGTCTTTTCCTCTTGGTCTGAATGAAAATGCAAATTCATTCTTTGCCACTAGGTGCTCATTTTTCATCACAAATGTTGCTTCATCATTACAGACCATTTTTTTCAGCAAAACCCACCCAATTGCTACTCAAAACTAACCCAAAATTAGCAAATCATTTGGGAGTTGGGAGCAAGTAAGGCAAAACACAAATGCACATGACAATATAAAATAATGATATAAAATGATATAATGATATAAAATATAAAATAATGACTTACCACCAAGTTCCCTATGACCATGACCATCATGAAGACAATGAGACACATTCCTTGTCCAGCCACCTCCATACAGTCCCACATGGTCTCAATCCACTCTCCACATAAGACCCGGAAGACGATTAAGAATGAGTGAAAGAAGTCATTCATGTGCCAGCGAGGCAGCTCGCAATCACTTGCTATCTTACACACACAATCTTTGTAGCTCTTCCCAAACAACTGCATGCCCACCACGGCAAAAATGAAGACGATGATGGCCAACACCAGAGTCAGGTTTCCTAAAGCTCCCACTGAGTTGCCGATGATCTTTATCAGCATGTTAAGGGTGGGCCATGACTTAGCCAGTTTAAAAACTCTCAGCTGTTAAAAGAGAGCACAAATAGAATTAACATGTTCAGTATTATTGTTTTAATCTGTGCTATTGAAAACAAAAGGCAATTTCATTAAAGAGTTGTGCCACTTATTCATTATGTCTTATTCACTAACCACCCACAACTCCATTTAACAAGACGCTACTTTAAAATAATGTTGCTCTGTATTTAAATAAAATAACTGTCATTCTTTTCAGTACAAACACACCTCCTTTCTATGTAAATTAGGCTTATTATACTCACGATCTGCCTGATGCAATTAACATTGCGCTACAGTATTACCTCCCACAGAAAGAAGGTGCTAAACAGAGTTTTATTTAAGAGAGATCTGTGTTTATGCCTTCATTGGATGATAAATTGACTTTTACATGTAGTTTGAACGTAAAAACATGTTGACACTGTATGTACATAACCACGCTATAATAATAAAAAAAAACACCCAGTGCTTTTTAAAAAATTTTAAATGCCCACTGATAATAACAAAGACCATAAAATACAAAGCCTTTCACTCCTTTATTTATGAATGGGCAACACGCATTATGGTGAAATAGTCCCGCCTTCTAAATTAAAGAGCCAATTGCTGATTGGTGAAGCCATTGCATCACTGTAATTATGAGCTCTGGATCCCATAGAAACTAAAGGCTTGAGCAGCTGATACAAAACAACAGTCATTGGGCAGTTTATTTACGGTGTTGCTTCTGATTTGAAATATGCCATTTACTTGTGAGTCCATAGTTTATTTGCTTTTGAAGCGAATGATATATCAAAAATCCCTAATATGGACAAAAGAATCCAGCTATCATTGTAACTAAATAAAATAACAGCTTTGAATGATTCAAAGAGAACATTCCAACAATAAATACTCGACTGTGACAATGTATGGTTTATCTTAAAACCACCTTGGGTATTTTCATAATAATTAAATAATATTAAGAAGCTGTTTTCATTGATATGCAATTAAAATAGGGTGATTTCGCAGTTCATGCTAACTTAACCACTAATTCTTTTCCCTGATTTACATAATTCTGAACACAATAGCACATGCACACATCAAAAAAATTTTTTACCAATCGGAATGATCTCAGGACAGAAAGACCTTCTACATCGGCCAAGCCCAACTCCATTAAACTCAAGCTCACGATAAAGCCATCAAAAATATTCCAGCCTTCCTGGAAATAGTAGTATGGGTCCATTGCAACCAGTTTGGCAAACATTTCGGCAGTGAAGATACCAGTAAACACCTGGAAGAAAGAAAGCAGAAAGGAATCCCATATCACCAAACTGATTAAAGATGGACGCGATGAACTGGGGGAGGGTACAAGGTGGCCTTGACTCCAGGAGGCCTGCTGCATGCCTGCACAGCCAGCATATGTAAGTCACGCTGTCGCTTGCACAGCCACGACCAGCTCTGTCCCACAGGTGTACTGAAGAAGTTAGAATACTTGCATCATTAAATCACCATGTTAGCAGAAATTTGCTTAAAATTAATTGAGAGAGGCCATTGCATATAACACATTGCATATGGCTATTGCATACACATGGTTTACTTTACAACGCATGTCACGTGGCTTAGAAAATCATGATTTGTGGTATGTGTATGGTGCACTGCACTGATTTATGACCCCTAACAGTCTCGCTATATCTTGGCAATGTAATATACAAAGCTATTTGGGAAACATAATCTGTACTTTAATTTAATGTTGACTATTTCACAGGAATTTTTAAATATATTCAAATGCAAGAGCCAAATTGCACGGGTTCAACCATCTAGAACTGTGAAAAGCCACCATTTTAGAGCTACTCATCGATTAGGCTACATGAAATATTTATGCTGGCTCTGCACCACCACACTCAGCCAGTAGCTTAGCACTGTCTCTACGCCAGGCAAAAAAAATGGCTTTGAGTGTTCCAACAACGTCCCTGCAGAGACTACAAAAATATAAGTCATGGGGGAGGGGCACAGTTTCATCAAGCAATGAAAAAATTTGTTAGATTTGAATTCAAAGACTCTTGAAAAAAGGGAGTATGTAGAATCCTCACCAGGTTTCCGACAGACAGCACATGATTAAACTGATCCGTCATTGGGTAATGCTCCATGGCCATGAAGAGAGTATTCAGCACAATGCAAATGGTGATAGCCAAGTCTACAAAAGGGTCCATCACGATCAGGTTCACAATCTCCTTAACCCTCATCCAAACAGGGCCGCACTCCCAGATAAGAAATGTGTTTGCAAATTTGTACCAGCATGGTGGACACTTCCTCTGAGACTCTTCTAATTCTGGAAGCGAAGAATGAGAAGTATGGTAACCATGGTAACAGATTTCCTTCTTTTTTTTTTATTAAAACCAGTACATTCCTTAGGTTACAAGATATGGACTTACCCTCAACCAATGTGTTGGTTAGCGCACTCATGACACTGTTGGCTCGCTCCTTGCGCCCAAACGATGCGTTAAGCTGCTCTACAGAAACCATTAGAGAGCCTGAGAGTTTCTTCTTGATTTCAAGATCAGTGGTTGGCTGTCAGAAGACAAACAATAAGGTTAAACATTAGCACTACAACATTATACAGTGCAGCCAATGGTTGGCGGAAAATCTGCAACAAAGGGCTAGTTAAAGAAATGTCCAAATTTTTCATTTGAATGCATTAAAGCAGAGGCATGCTGGACTCTCACAAGAGAGAAGGTAGGGTGGAAATTCATGGCTATTTGTCACCGGCATTCCTGTGATGCATATATTTATAACATAAGCAGGTGATAAAAATGTCAGCCATGTTTGATGAACTTTTATGTTTTAAAAAGTGTCCAGAATGATGGAAAGGCTATGAATAAGTAACTTATTCAAGTTTCTCGTGTTATAAATCAAACATTGCTTTCCGCTCCCTTCCTCCTCTCATCTGAAGCCCCTGCATCTCCAGATTTTAGGAGATCCAGTCAGCATGCATCAGCATGCATTCAGTCTAAGAATTCTAGAGAAGAAAAGAATAAATATCTTGATCCATTAACCTCATGCTGAAGATCCGAAGCTACACCAGACCTCTAAAAGATTCATAAAGCTAGCAGACTACCATGCTAACTACAATGCTTCCATTATACAAAGAAATGGTGCCGAATATTAAATAAAAAAAAATGCATGTATATATACTATAAAGAGGAAAAAGAAAAAATACATGGTATACAAAAAACATTTGTAGATTAAGAGAAAGTATGAAAAACAATTGAAGGCTAGAGGTTGGAAGTGGATGAATTTTACTGTAATTCACTGCTGTGTGAATCCAAAATGATATACAATTATAAAAGACACTGAGTTGACATGTATGTTAAAATAAATATGAAAATATGAAAAATTGCTTGTGAGGTGTGTAATGAGGTGATGCAATTAATCCTAATTCCGATTAAGACATACATTACCATTAAAATTTTTGGGGTCAGCAACATTCTTTTTTTTATTCATATTTTTATTTAGCAAGAGATGCATTAAATTTTTTTAAAAGGGGAAATTAAACAATGCTACAAATACTAAATAAAATATTAAGCAGCACCACCATTTTCAACATTGATAATTAAAAAAATCAGCATATTAGACTGAATTCTGAAGGTAACACTGAAATTCAGCTTTAAAATTACAGGAATAAATTACATAATAAAATACAAAAGTATTACAAATATTTCACACTGTTTGACAAAAAATAATAAATTCCAACCCCAAACGTTTGAATGGTAGTGTATGAAAACTCAGTTTTATAACCTTAGTGGTTAATTTAGTGAGTACTAATTATAGTTAGCAGCTTGTTAGCTAATTTCAAACTGGCATAGGAGGGCAGCATATCACACAGGCTTTGAGAGCAGTCCTCAACTGAAAGAGAGCTAATTTTAGAGCAAAGTCAAAATAACCATTACACAAATGCATCAGAAAGAGAAAGAGCCAAACAGAGAGAGCCAAGGTTCAGAGATAGATAATGCCCATGCCTAGACTGATCTACTCTTAGACTTCCTTACGCTGTCATCAGTGGCTGCCTTATCTATTATCACCTCAGGCAGTAGGCGTCCGCCAGGCCCCGGCCCGATGAGAGAGACCACTCCATTGCAATCCACAGTGCTGTTGCGCTTGCCGTAGTAACCCGTGTAGCTGCTGCGACGTTGTGGGCTTAAGAACGAATCGCGCCGCTCGTCGTACTCCTCAACTGTGCTGTGTTCATCATCTGCAAACTCATTTTCAGAGCCTCCGTCCTTACAGCGGCTAAAGATGCTGCTCTTACTGTTGCGCCTCGAAGGGAATGGTGAGCCTGGGATGCTAAGCAGAGACTGAAGACAGGATAGACAGCGAGACAGATTGAAAAGCTGACATATTTGGTTTTATACACTTGCTCTCTAAATTCAAATGTTGGACATTAGTCACAAACATTAGGAACTTTCCCAACTACTTCTTAAAGACAACAGGGGCACAAAAAGTCAATTTTTTGGCTGACCCTGAAAAACAAAAACAACTTCAACATTTTTACATATTTTTTTTCCTCATTTAAAATAAAATATGAAACAGCATATATATAAAAAAATACAAAGACATTATAAAATCTGCTTTTTCACAATTTTAACATAATTTAAATAATAAAATGACCAAGCAAATATTTTTCATTCGTTTTTTTTTATCACTTACTACAACCTTAGTTTTTCCTGGTACAGTTTTTATAAATTTGTATTTATTTTCATTAATTTATTTTATATTTATTATTTTATATAATTTTTGTATATCATATAACAATTATGGTGACAAGACAGTAAATGGAAAATAACAGTTTTATTATTAACCATAAAATAAATAAAACACTGATGAGTGATTTTTGCATCCGATAACTTTTAACAGAACAAAACAACAACAAAAAAAGTCCTTCTATACCTGGTTCATTATAGAACTCCTACGTCCTAAACGGTTGTCAGGGAAACGGAATCTGCTTCTCCTGCTTCCATCATCCGATTCAGATTTGACAAACTTCTCACTGTCCCCTTTCTCCTTGTCTTGCTCTTTCTGCCGCCACTTCTTCTTGCGGTTGCGTCGCTCTTTGGCACTCTTAGAGCTGAGCTTAGACATCTCAGATGAGCTGCAGGACAAGTTCCCACCTCCATCACCATCATCCTCCACCACGTCCTCAGACACCGTCCCCGCCGATGTCGCCATTGCGTTAGCCTGCGATCAGAAAAGTATCATGCGTTCATTTCATTTAGTTTCATTTTGATTGCTAATTTGAAATATAACAAGCCCACAATTAGAAACCAGCAGGCAAACACTGTCCTAAAACACATTTAAGCATGAAGAGGACCCTTACTATAAGCATTAAAGCATTGCCTGACCTGTGCATCCTCCTGCTGTTTCTTCAGCTGTTCCAGCATGGCTTTAAACTCCGCCTCCTTTCGCTCAGCCTCTTCCATAGTGGCCTGGTTCTGTTCTTCATATGCCATGGCCACCACAGCCAGGATCAGATTCACAAGGTAGAATGAGCCAACAAAGATCACCAGCACAAAGAAAATCATGTAGGTCTTCCCCGCTGCTCTCAGGGTCTGTGGAATAAGGGCAGATCCTCTTATTATATTAGAGATATACGTTGTTTGTTTTTTGGAAACATACACACAAAAACACACACAGAAGAATTTCTCAGTGCTCATAATAATAATCAGGGATTTTGTCAACATTATTTCACTAATATACAAGTGGCAGAGATGTACTCGCTGGAAAAATGCAAATGTCAGTTTATTATTCTGAGCCTCGGCTGCTTCTATTTGACCTACTTGTGAAAAGAATGCAAATACACATACATACATGTAAGCACACATTCATGCATGTGTTCTTTTAAATAGACTGGCTCATAGCAGCCACTGGCACCTCAGATGCTGGTGTGCAAACAGTGAGACTGTTTTGGAGTGAGACAATTATAAAGAGAAGAACAGAAAGATAACCAACAATTTTGTGGGGTTTTTTAATAGTACAGTTGGTTTGCCTGACAAAATAATGAAGATAGGAGGGATATTCCTTATCAGCTTTAAAAGAACCTGTTTTACTGATACCTGTCTTACAGTAACAAATGCTTTTGATTCTGTAACATTCAGTTCATTAAACTGTATTGAAACTACTTAAGAGTTACTAAAGTGTTAAAACTACTTAAGATACAACTATGTTTTTATTAAATGTAAATCAATACAAATTAGTTTTTTGGAATTTGTTTTCATGTTTCTTGACAACCGATTAAATTAAACATGGAAATTGTATCTGTTTAACAGTAACAATAGGATATCTGGTGTTGAGATAAAAGACAAGGGGTCTAGAAGGCTCTGTTTGTATCTACATGTAAGAGCACAGAATCAACTAGAGCTCAAGCTATATTTAGCATTTTACTATTTAGTCTTCTAGCTGTCCATTACTGCTCCTGATCCCAAAGGGTTCAGTGTGTTTGTGTGCAACGTGCATCCTGCACAACAAGGGCTTTTTTAAAATATTGAAATAAAATCATACTTAACACGTTTTCATGTGTAAGAAATTTAAATTTGAAGCATACAAATACACTGGAACTACAAAATAACTGGGAAAAAAAAAGAACTTAAATGTGACTATTTAATTGTGCAAAGCAAGACCAGTATAATTTAGCCATTTTAATAGTTTTAAATACATTTGATTAAAAAAAGATTCATTTGTGCAGGAGTAAAATTCAGATAACTGAGAAACAAATCTTTAAAGGGGACTGAAAGTGATGAAAGAGGGGAAACAAAATACCACGCCCTTACCAGCTGGTACAAGTTCTCCCAAAAGTCCTGCGTCATGAGGCGGAACAGAGCCAGGAAAGCCCAGCCAAAACTATCAAAGCTGGTGTACCCATAGTTTGGATTGCGACCAGCCTTCATGCATGTGTAGCCTTCAGGACAGCGACTGAGAGGGGAAAAGACACACAACCCAATAATGACTTGGCACAAGTCTTTGAATTAGCATACGAAAATAGTCTCAGTGAGCTAGTGCGTGTTTTGTCTTTTTAAAACAAGTAAGTGTTGTTTATTATTTTTATGTCTAAGTTACGTCATGTATAGATTTGTAATTATGTTGAGAAGGAGAAAGCCAGACATTCACCCTGAATCAGAGCTGTTTCCACACAGGAGAGCATCCAGCTGGTCTGGCAGGAAGTAGAAATTGGCTGATGACGAAAAGAGACAGAGAATGTTATCTAGACTATTTTGTACTTTTTAACCAATTAAAATTTATGGCCAAAAACGACAAGGCAGAAAAACACCCAATATACACAACATATAACAGTGTTAAATTGTTTGTTAAATTAACTAAACAAAAGCTTACTCTCATTCATGATGTACTCATCCCAGTTGAATGCATGGGTGCCATTGGCCTGGAATACTTCTGTGATGTTGATTGGCCAGACGACACACTTTTGCCGCAGATTTCCCATGAAGAGCTGCAGACCAATGAGGGCAAAGACACTGAGGCAGAAAACGGTGAGGATCATCACATCTGACAGCTTCTTCACCGACTGGATCAAAGCGCCAACAATGGTCTTCAGACCTTTGAGATATTGAATATGCACACACACATACACGCACACACACACACACATACAAAAAAGGCAGAGAGTTGCATGTGTATTCAAGTCCCAGAAGTGTATAAAAGGAGTCTCAAGGCATGATGTGAGGAATTCATATTTTTAAACGTGAGCAAATCGTATGCATATTGTAGAGTTAAAGTACGGTTCTCAACTGGTTTTGTACAGGTATTTTCTGGAAAAAAAACCTGCAATTACTATGCAATACATTTATACCTACAGTATCTATCTATCTCTATCTCTCAGGTGAATATTACTTTTTCAAAAGACAAAAAACATTTCCCATACCTTTTGTTGTTGATGTCACAGGTCAGACAAAAATCAGTTACTTCATGAACATGATGCTGGACACGGTCCTCATCATAAACATGGTTTATGGCTTAATGAGTTTTGTATGATAAATTACTAGCTGTCAAGAGTATGAAACCGTTTGCAAATGTAAATCTGTCTCCTGAAACAAAACCAGTTAAGAACCACTGGTGCCCTTCAGCATAAAATTTTTAATTGTTCATTTTTGGTTCATAATATCATACCTTGAATCCTTATTTTAATTCACAATGACAATGTATAAATAACAGAACCACAAAATGGACTTTAAGTGTCTTTACACACATACTGTTTGGGAGCCATCCCGTCATTTGTAATTACAATAAATAATTCACTATTCTGCTTAAACATGGTTTAAAAGACGCCTACAACAGTTAATATATTATTTCTGGAAATGCAAAGATTTGTCCTGAAAGCGCTTTGAATTCCAGCATTCCAGAGTAGAAGCTGAAGGTTCTCCAAGGATAACCTTCCAAGAACTCTCTTGACAATAAAGGGAGGGCTCCCTGGAACAGTGAGAACAGCCTGACATCCAGTTGTCTATAAATACTGCAGCACAACCAGAGGGCCATGACATGGGGAGAATTAAGCAAGCAGGGACTAGGGGGGTGAAGACTGCATGCAGGTCATTTCAGCTCGAAGGCTGAACAGAAACAAGTCCAGTGTAAAAATCTTCCAAGACTCCATCAGACATGCTGAGCTAAACATCATCAGAGCTGCACTGACCCCTCTATAACTCCCTCCCAAATATAAAAGAGCTGCTTTACCTTCAGGACAGTAGACACTTTTAGTATTGATATGCTACAATCTTCTTGCCCATAAACCCCACAAAAACATCAAAAATTCTCGCAGGGGTTAGAGATTTGATGAGTAGGCTTTAGTTCATAGCCTTACTGAAAATAACACAGGGTGACAAATATGACTTGCAGTAAAACCTAGTCAGCTAAATAAATCCTGTTATTTAACTGAAAATGACTTGCATATGACACTAATGTGTCGAGACGTTAAGATAAAGATCTGGAATGTTTTGCAAAGCCTCTACATAAAATAAAAACCATTGTGCAGATAAAAATCAAACTATTTAACTCATCTGAAACAGATCAAAAATAATAATAATAAAACATTCTTCCTCCACCATCTGCACTATTCTTGTTTTATTTCCAGGTGCAATTTGTGAGTTTCATACAAAATAAAACAAAAAAAGTTAAGAAAAATGAATTGTCAAAAAAAAAAGCAGCCAAGCATTTAGTAGGCTAATACTATAAAAGCAAGTGACTTCCAAAGCATCATGCAGCATAAAATATGTCCACAAACTAGGCTTGGCAGTCTTCATAAATAAGTAACAAGCATGTTCTTTGGTAACTCACTGAGAGCTATGCAATTTTCATTTTGGGGAACAAAACATAGCTTGTTCAAAATATCTACTCTAGTGCTCTGAGGCCAGGGGGCTACTTTGAATAGGTCTAACTGTTTCCTAATATATATTAATCAGCAATATAAATGTGTTCATACCTTTATAGTTTTTTAGAAACATACAAGCTCACACACTAGTGAATTCTGCAATTAGCTTTTATCTAAAGTCCTTACTGTTAAAATCTGAAATAAAACTGGCCTTATGTAACACGAAGATCTGTTTTAGCAAGATCTCAACAACAAACCTACTAATAAAACAGTCGCTTAATATCAACCCAGATCAGGGATATGTTAATGAAAGAGGTTTGGTCGCTAAAGCTTTCTAATTTGCTCTAATCTGCTCTGAAATTTCTAAAGGGGCAAAAGGGTGTCAAAACCAAGGACTCTGGAGATTGATAGTAGACTGCAAAGCCTATCAAAAATGTATAAGTACCATTTTTGATCATTTTGGAGATTGGAAAAAAGCAAATTAAATGGTCCTCTCCAAATTAATTTCTGCTTAAAAAAAAAAAAAAAGATTTCAAATTGAATAGTAATAGGGGATCATACTGAACGTTAACCTCAGCGTCAAAACTGCATCTCACCTGGAATGACAGAGATAGTTTTCAATGCTCGGAGAACTCTGAATGTTCTCAGCGCAGATACATTCCCCAGGTCCACAAACTCTGTTACATATCTGAAATAAGGGAGGATCACACACAGACACCAATGACAACCACAAACACACCAAGAACACCACCACGCCAATGAACCACCAGGAGGTACGCCACTCACAGAGCCTGTCCACTACGGGGGGAAAGGAAGGAAAAGAAAACCAAGATACACACACACACCGACACACCAAGAGAACACCGACCCGACCCCTCCCGCCCACACACTCTCTTACCTGGGATTACAGAAATTGTTTTCAATGCCCTCAGAACTCTGAACGTGCGCAGAGCTGAGACATTGCCTAGGTTTACAAACTCTGTAATATACCTGCAATGATCAGATCAAAGTTACATGGAGACATGGTCATGACTTAGTACTTGATGATTTCCATACGCAGACTAAGATGATCTTTTAGGGGAAATTAATGTAGTGTAGTAACAATAAAAAAAGGGGAAATTCCTTTGATGATAAATATTCAAAATGTAACAAAAAATAAATAATGCTATTAATAATAACAATAGTAATTATTATTATTATTATGCTAACACAATTAATATTTTGTATGTTAAATAAGTAAACCTACTTAGATATCTTTTAGGTAGAATATGTGGGCTACTCATAATTTTTCTCATATATTATAATAAAAATATATACTTTATAATAATAATATTTGGCATAACAACACAATATCTGTCTCCCACCCCAATAACTTACATAAATAAACATGCTCCTATGGTGATATACAACATATCACAGATGAATATGTCTGGTATGGTTTGTATACAGAAAATGTGACAGATTAATAACAGATACAGTGAAAATCGAGGATGAGAACTAGAGTCAGTAAGTGAGAGAGAAAGAGAGAGTTTTCTGCGTGGGCTGATAGGAGTCGTGTTGTTGGTGAATGGCTCTAAACATTGATCGGTAGGAAAATCTGAACGATGAAAATTCGCAGAAGAGAAGAACAGAGTGAGTATTCTGGATCAGTGCGAGAACCAGGTATATCCACAGAACAGCAGAGAGATGAGGAGAAAAAAACAGTCACAAGGACAAATGCAGAACTGGACACGACATTAAAAGATCCATATCCATAAAGATGCTACCTAAAAATCTTCATATGGTTAGAGACAGAATATAACAGCTGAAAATTTGTTGTCTGCATCCCCCACATACAGTAAAAGCTCAGTGTACAAGTAGCTTTCTTTTCATTCTCCATTATAAACAAGAATTCTGAGTCCTGACCAGTTACATTACTTATTTTTGATGATTTGATATTATGATAGCTCACAAATCAGACATTTCATAATTTTCATTTCAACAGTTCATAATTACATTATTGACAGAATACTTACGCCATTGAGATGACCATGAAATCCAGCCAGTTCCATGGATCTCTAAGGAATGTGAAGCCATCTATACAGAATCCACGGGCAATGATTTTTACAGCTGATTCAAACGTATAAATTCCAGTGAAGGTATACCTGAAGGAAAGAGCAGCAGTAACAGGATTAATAAAAAAGAAACAAAAATCTGCTTTACATTTCGAATGTGTATATTTATCAATATATATATATATTACGGTTTGGATAAATACTTACTCTACTTGTTTGGACCACTCGGGAGGATTACTAAAAGTCATGAACACACAGTTGGTCAAAATCGTACACATAATGAACATGCTGAATACTGTGGGTATCAGTTAAGGAAACTCTGTGATATTACAGAAAAAGGCTTTTTACTGTGTACATATAAATATCAGAACATTCATCAATAATAACATGCCAGATACAGACAGAAAATGGTGAATTTTGGCTAATTGCAAATCACTGCTAGGGCTAGGCCATAATTATATTTCAACAGTTTTAGCTTATTATTTATATATTATTTATATATATTTGATATATATTTATGTATTCAATTAAACTGCTACTGCAAAGTGCATTAAATGTGTATAATTTAACAAAACGTTATGGTAACAAATTAAATATGTACAGTAATACTTTGAAAAAAAAAACAAAAAAAACATGTTTTTCATGTTTGCCCCTCAATGAACAGAGATTAATGTTTTGTCATTCATTTTATGGTATATCTTACACTGTAACAACAAAAAACAAGTTGGTATAATTAAAATATTCACAAAAAAACATTTGAAATAAATTGTGAGTACTGAATATCACCCAGCCCTAGTGCTTACAGCATAACAGGCCGTTTCAGCTCATTCGTGCCAGTCATGTCAGCAGTTAAAATGTTTTTGTTTGGATTACAACCACATTAACCATCAAGTTCTCAGAGGACATGGAATAGCATTACAGTTCAAATTTTTGTGGTAGCCTATATATTTGAACATTTTTGTTTCCATTAAGCTCGATATTAACAGCAATGAATCAGCCTGTAAATATTTTATGAATGAACTTAATGTGGCACAACATCACAATCAGAAAAAAAAGCAAATGCTGCTATTTTTTCAGAAAGACAGCACATTATTAAATTGTGCTGTATTGGCCAATGAGGAGACTGCTTTTGCGTGGCATATGACCACTGAACTAGATGTCCTTAGCCAAGGGTTCCAGCATCAAAACAGGACACAATGTGCTAAAAACAGGCGACAGAGCTCCACCATTTTCTCTCTCTATTTGGCATCTCTACTGTCAAACAAAACAGTTGCCGTGCATCTAAAATTCACACCTACATCCACACCCACTGATATGCTGTTACAGTCCCACACTAGAACACACTACTGCTTAACTATAACATATTGCATCTACAGCATTATTCCCGACCACTGCATGCACTCCAGCAATAATAGCACTCATCACATACATCTTAACAGCTGAAAAAGGATATGAATGTATCAAAATTTTAATCGCTATTCGCCTAGCGAGATTAAAAGGGCTTATCATGTACAAGGAAGGTGTGGCACTAAAGCGGAAGATTGTTTTCCCTTTATTTAGGACTATAAATGTCTGCAGAGGAAAAAAAGAGAAGACAAAGACACAACAACAAAGAGAGAGAGAAACATCAGATTAATTGCAAGCAGAGAGAAACATCATCACTTATTCAACTGGACTTTAAGAAGTAATAATCGCATGCTGAAAACCCACGTCTGTTTCTAGAGGACAAAGCATCATAATGAAGACATACTGCTTTATATACAACTAAGTAATTAAAATCACATTCTTTGGCAAGAAGAAAGTAAATCCACAAGTCTGTATGCAAAACATTCATACTGTCTCCAAAGTGCAATAAAGTTAATACAACAGTTAAAAGGGTTACTTCACCCAAAAAAGAAAATTCTGTCATTACTCACCCTTATGTCATCCTAAAACCACAAGGCCTTCATTCATCTTCTGAACACAAATTAAGATATATTTAATGAGATAAGAGAGCTATCTGTCCCTCCATTGACAGCAACACAACTGAAATGATCCCAGACACCAGTAAAAGAGTCCATGTGACACTAGTGGCTAAACTTCAGTTTTGCCATGTTACAAGAATACTTTTTTGCATGAAGAAAACAAAAATAACATAATTTAATCAACTTTTCCTCTCCACTGGGATTTTATAGAGCATCACAACGCATGCATACGCTTTGCTCTTGGTGAAAACAACTGCAGTTTGTATTGCTGTCTATAGAGACAGATGACTCTTTGTTTTCATCAAAATATCTGAATTTGTGTTGTTTGTGAGGATAAACGAAGGTCTTATGGGTTTGTAATGACATTAGGGTGATTAATTAATGACAGAATTTTCACTAACACATATAATTCCAGTTTTCAAATCCAGTCCAACACAGTGATACAACTATCAGTGCAGTTGTAATTTAAACATAATAATGAGGCTGCGGAATGATTGAAGGAAAAATTCCTCTACCACTGAATAATAATAAACAACTTTATTGTATAAAGCACCTTTTAAAGTAAACCTGAAAGAGATAAACAAGATATAAAATAAAAGTACACTAAAAAAATAATAAATCTGCCATCGAATTCTGCCGAACATCAAGAACTTGTGCACTGTGAGAGTTTGCGTTCATTCAATGTGTGCTCATCTCAGAACGCATGCAAATATTGAGTTCTCTTTCTAGTTTTACCCAGATACCTCACTTCTCATTACTGACTGAATCTGAAAAGTCTGAATTTATATGAGCCAGTGTATGCTTGCCAGCCTTTCAGTATATAACCTCATAATTGTTTAAATTAAACATGTTCACTACCATTAAAGTTTAATGGGAGGTCGCGTACATTTGCAGAGATGGGATACACCCCTGCACTTCCTTTTACATGCTTGAGTTTAGTGGACCACAAAAAAAAACATCTTCAGCACCATGGAGAGCACCGTTCACTCCAGCACCATATCATCATCATCTGCACTTTACATGCAAAAACTCCTCAGAAGAAAATATACACATGATACACAATGACAAATTAGGTTAAAGAAGCACAACTCAGTAAATAACACTATGTATAAGTAACTAAAGATGGAAAAGAGCTGGATCTATTTGGGTCAGACTGAATCAGGCCACCATGTGAACATACTGGGACCTGCTTAGCCAAAAAAATTAATAAAAAAAAAGATCTGAAAACAGTGTGTGTGACATCACAAAAAGCTGCATGCTGTAGGGACAAAACAGGAGAAGACTCATGGGATGAAACATGGGATGAAAAAATAATGCAGAAGTAGTGGATATTTGCACAAAAATACATATGCCCTATCTCAGTATTCTATTGCTTTAGTACAGGCGCGCACACAAGATGTGGGTTTCCTCTTTTTAATGCATGACAGGCTGCACAGCTACTGAAAATTTCATAATCCAGAATGGAGAAGCAAAAAGACATAGAGAGTTAAAGAGCCAGAGAAAGACTGGAATGAGTAAGCAGTGAGAGGAAGGGAGGAAGATGGAGAATGAATGGGGCAACAAGAAAGACAATTAAAAGCCAATGGGAAACAGAAAAAAAGAGCAGAAGCTATAAAAAAAGCTGTAAAACTGGACAAAGCCTTGAGCACTGAATAAAACCCTCTCAGACAAATGTCCTTCAAATCAGCAGCTACGGTAATAAAGAAACGAAGGGGGAAATAATATTGACGGAAATAGCTTTTGTTCATTAAAAATACGAAAATAATTAAATAAAAAGTATCGGAAGTTGTTACAGAATTTTGATGAAATGAACAATGGATGGCCAATGCCTGATTTAATAAATAAATAAACTTCATACATAAATCAACGTATTTACATACAAAAGAGATGTCTCTTATTGAAATATGTTCAGTCAAAACTGTGTGTTTAAATTGTAAATAAAATCTAGATAGAATATATGCAAATGTGTTATGATTGCTAACTAGACATTGCAAAATTACAAATTTACAATTATAATTTAATTATTAATGAACTAAAATCATTATATTTCTTTATTTTTATATTCCAACTGAGGCTTTAAAGCATCGGGGAAAAGACAACAAACAGAAAATGAAAGAAATAGAGAGAGATTGTGATACAGGATGATGGCAAGGAAATCCGGAAAGAGTAATTTATGTAAAAAAAGTGCAGGTGAAGCACAGACAGAACACATGAGGACGAGAAAAACATGAAGTGACATAAGTGACTTGTTGGTGACTAATGTAAAAGAGCGTGATGAGCAGAGCAACATCTGACGAATGAAAAGAGTAAGATTCAGAGCTAATAATTCAGCATCTGCCACCTCAATAGAAACTTAAATCACAATACAAGACCAAGCTCTCTTTATTCTGTAACATTTAATTTCATACATTTCAAACAACTATTGAAATTAAAAGAAGTAGCCTGTTTCATCGTTTTTAAAAATTACAGGCTTGTTCCTGCATGCAGCCATTGACAGCATATGTAGCGAGACACAAATGACATGCCTACATTATAAGATTGTATAAGTATTTATAAGAGGTGCTGTGAACAGATGTGAGGGAGGAGTGAGACGGCCATTATACTGAAGCAGTGCATCACCCAGCCCCCCAACCAGCACAGACGAGCCCACTCTGAGTGCTGCGTCATCACAGGGGGGAGCAACGGTCCTGCATGGCACATTTTCAAGAGCCCCTTCTAAGATTTATGACAACTTATGGAGCTCTGCTTGTTTTTCTCTTCTTTTCTCTCCCCTTTCTGCAAACCCTTTACCCGAGCAGGACATGTTCCTGGATCAACAACAATCCTATCAAACAGTCAGAGCACAAACCTCGAATTCAGAAGTGTGCATAAAAATCTTCATTTGAATTTGAAGGACATACTCAAAACAATACAAATTAAACAAAACACTTAATTTTACAGTTAAACCTACTACTTGATTAGTAGCATGCATATTACTGGAATATTAGCCATTTGTTAGTACTTAAGCACATGTTAGTGCCTTATTCTACATCCCTAATCCTACCCAATACTAAACTTAACAACTACCACACTAACTATTAATAAGCAGCAAATTAGACATTTCCTAAAGGTAAATTTCGTAGTTAATAAGTGTTACCAATGAAATATAACAATGATGATGATGATAATAATAATAACAATGATAATACAAAATAGAAAAGTAAAGAAATATAATAATATAAAATTGATAATATAATAAAAAAATAAAACATTTGCTAAAAAATTAATTAAAATGAAATAAGCTTGGTTTCAGCAAACCATATTAATTACAGCACCTTTTTTAAAAAAAAAAAAAAAGTCTTGTAATTGATTCCTAGGAATAATTTACTAATTAACTGCATACCTTGCACGCACTGGAAAACATGCATAAATATAAATCAAGAACCAGAAGGATGTAGATCCAACATGTTCTACTTGGGTACATCCTGTTAAGCCTCTATCTCACAATTGACTTGTTTTCAACATACTGTACTATATAACCATCTACTCGAATCATCTGTGCTGGAGGACTCGGGTTCATCAGCTACTCCTGTAGCAAAGCTTCCTAGGCTAATTGCTTCTGATAGTGTCACGGATCTGGATGTAAACGCTGCCAGCTCCCATTCCTCAGTTGGTTTTACACTACGAAGAGATCTGCCCTGAGCCTCAAGAATCAGGTTTCACTACTGCTGCAGGCTGCGAGCCGAGCCTAGCATGTGGAAACAAAAGGACAATGGGATGCGGGGAGACTTGATCCCAATGCTGCCAAAGCGTATAATCAAAGACTTATTAAATCCTCAAAACTGCAGTATAGTTCGACATTAAGTACTACAATATGGCATGTGTATATAAACGTGACGTGTGGTTGCATCTTAATATAATCAAAATATATATATATCTAATATAGGGTGAATGTAAGGTCTAACGTGAGTAAATCAAAAATGAGCATTTCACATACGCTTCTCAGAAGAGACAGAAATCTCCTTCCTGTGCATGCATGGAGCAAGCGGTTACATAACAGACAGTGTGTGCTGCATGAGAGGGAGGCAGAGGAATGAGACGGAGAGAAAGAGCGAGAGAGGGAGGCAGGGAAATGCTTCTACACATGCACCCATTAACAGGCATTAACACACAAACGAGTCTGTGCATTATTTAGTAAAGTCCAGCGTGGCAGACGCGGCTAAAGTCTCACCACTGCACTTAGCGCTGAGCCAAACAGGAATGCAGATCTGAGCCTGCTGGGCTCCATTACAACTCAGACAGAAAAGATGACCTCATCTTCCACCCGTAGGCTACATCTCATAACAATAACTCGCTCCTGAAAATCTGTTTTGAGGACTAGCTTGATTCTGATATTGCTTATCTTTAACAATAATAACAAGCCACTGTTTTACGACTGGTAGCATATCAAGTGACCGTGCATTCATTAAAATGCACAAGATGCTGTGCTTTTATTATATTTTAAGCATTTTTCACCACATATTAACTGCACAATATTATAAATGAAATGTTGAATAACGTGCAATTTTTAAATGTTGTGGTACTGTTGTGGACTGTATAGAACCTTTAGCATGATTTGTGAATGTTTCAAAGAGCACCTTAAGCTTCATTTGGAGTATATTTATGTTACATAATGACGTTTACCGCTTCTTTTAAATTCCAAACACATAAAACATTTTATGTGTTCTCATACTTTTGGCTCGGAGGCTTCACTAACAAATGCTAAAAGCCAGTTCTTAGAAATCAAAACAGTCAAAGGTCGGCATACTGTTCAGAAATACAATAAAAACACAGCATGATGTTATAATTTTAGGCAAAATGCAATAGATTAATAACCATTAATTGTGAGCTCTGACTGTACCTAGCAAATTCTGTCCATATCATGGATTTAAGTTAACGTTTAAACATTCAAATACTTTTGATGAATAAAACAATTATTTAGAGTGACAGTAAAAACATTTACAATGTTACATAATATTTTAAACATTTCAATTTTCAATTCAATAAAAAAGCGTATTAGGGTATTTTTTTGAATCAGCATAAATTAGCATATTAAACAGGATAATTGCCATCAGAGGAATAAATGATTTATAATAAAAATTGCAATAAAATGTCAAAATATTAAACCAAATTGAGCTTTGGTCAGCATAATAGACTTCTTTTAGTACATCATCACTTAAAAAATCTTATCAAACCCAAACATCTGAAGGACAGTCTACATTTAGGTTAGATGTGGAATATATTTCATAGACTTGTTGACTTTCATCCATAATTTTTTTTTATGTTCACATACACATGGCAACACTAAAGAGTACCAAATACTGATTTCTCCAAAACCTTACACAACATCCCAGATCTTTAAATAGCCTAACTATCCCTGCCCCACTACTCAGAGAGTTGTAATAATATGCTGCTGCTGCATGGTTCCCTTAAATGCACTGGAGCGTTTCTTTTGGCTCTTCATTTCTAAAGGATTATTACTGGAACAATTAAAACAAATCTGTCAGCTGGAACTGTAAAGCTTCAGCAGACCACTATAGGCCTCCTCAACAAACCTTTTCTTAAGCGTCATCTCACACACAAACAAATTGTTCTGCACTGTGGTGGATTAGTGAAGGATGTTATGCACATTATCATATGTTTACCAGCATCTGCATGTCACCATCAGACGTTAAGAGCATAACAATAAATGACCTGGAAAAGTTGGGAAAAAACACATCAGCTTGATCCACAGTGCACTGCTTAGAAGATACCGTGCGAAGGCCAGCTTTGCAGGACTTATGAACAGAGATGATGACATACTCACTTTCTTATTTATGTAGAAGGGATCAATATCTTCCAATGGTGTTGCCACCATTCCACGAGGGATGTCTCCATAGATGAAGGGCAGACTCTTGCCCGGCTCCAGGTCACCGTTAGGCTTGGGCTTATTCTCGTCATCATCGTCGCGGTAGCTGCTGTCTGGTTTAGGTGGTGGCTTGGCTTTCTCCTCAGCAATGCGCTTCTCGATTTCACACAGAGATTCCCTGGTAAAGTATTTGAAGCTGTTAGGTCCTGGCGGTGCAAGAAGGGGTGCAGCCATGTTTTCATCCTGCAGCAACTTCTTCTCCTGTTATGTACCCTCCACAGCAGCTAGTTCTATGTGGGAAAGGGAAAAGGACATTATTGGAACTGAGACGAACCCAGGGGCACTCTTACTGCAAAAAGTCAGCCTTTTTTAATTTCGCATATGCTTATATTCTTTATCAGTTCATGCATTCTGTAGGAATGAACCTCATTACCTTGCGATAGTGTGTTTTCTGAGCTTATATCAATATTGTATTATATTCCTGTTCCACACATTTATCTGCATGTAGCATAAGATATCTGCAAGACACCGTATAAGCATTGGCAGAAACGCTTGTTAAGCTGTGGTGTAATAAACACCGTTTCTGGGTCCAAGCCTCCATTATCTTGAAGAATGTGGGTAACTATAAATAAATAGTTGCTATGGACTTCCACTGAATGAAATATATACAAACTGACAGATTTTGTTCTTTTAAAACCCTTTAAAAACTAACAGTGTACACTAAAGCAAAGACTTTAGATACAAAGACAGTGCACTCACATTACTTATGAATGGGAGAAAGTGCAAAGCACACAATAGTGGAATAAACTCTTCTAAATACAAGAGCCAATTGACCATTGGTAAAATCATTGAACATTTGCACTGACAGGTTCAGCTTAAAAGGTTCTTAACACTATTTGAGAATAAAAAATAACAATTATGAAACCGTTTATATCAGATTTGATGATTTGAGTGTGGCATGCAGTTTTTCAGATTTGAGGCTTTCCTCGTTCAAGTGGATAGGAGTTGGTTTTGGATGCTTGAAATAGCTTTCCCTGAAAGAGACTCTGACAGCAGTCTCTGTGCTCAGTGTCCCGGACACCAATATTTTATAATTCATTAAAGATGAATCACTGTGTGGCCAACAGAGGTTTCAGTATTTAGATAAAGGTTAGGATCATCATTTTTAGCCAGTAGTATGACAGGCACACTGCGAGTGTATATTCACACTGTTTGTGGTTTGCTTTTGGGATTAGAGCACTTGGACACATAAATGTGTGATATCAACCTCTTAAATCAACCTAAATTATTTTTCAGCAAAAAAAGGATAAGCTGACTAAGTGATTGGACATATTCAGTGTATGTCACCAGACAGAATTCCTATTCAGCAAAAAACAAAAATCTATAAATGTGACCCTGGACCACAAAACCAGTCTTAAGTCGCTGGGGTATATTTGTAACAATAGCCAAAAATACATTGTATGGGTCAAAATTATGGATTTTTATTTTTTGAAAAAAATCTTTAGGATAGTAGGAAAAGATCATGTTCCATGAAGGTATTTGGTCAATTTCTTACCGAAAATATATTAAAACTTAATTTTTGCTTATTAATATGCATTGATAAGATCTTCATTTGGACAACTTTAAAGATGATTTTCTCAGCATTTAGATTTTTCTGTACTCTCAGATTCCAGATTTTTTCCAGAAAATTAACACTTACGACTGGTTTTGATGTCCAGGGTCACAAATGAGCTTATATAGAAAAACTGTAAATGTACATTGAGTCCACTTAAAAATATCAAAATAAATATGTATAAAAGTTTTTCTAATCTAAAACAACAATAACTATTCATTCATCATGTGGTTATTAGTCATCAGTTAGGTTGCTATTTTTACCAGCTGCTACTATCTTGTGTCATATTATCAATACTTGAAATCGTAGGAAAGAGAGCCCAAACAACCTTGTCACAATAATAAAAAACAAGGAGTAAAACAACTAAATGTCATTTAGATTTAATTCTAACTTGTGGAAAGATAAAGTATTACTGAATAATACTACCTAGTTACATCATCCGCTGACACAAACTGATATGTTAAGCACAGGAAAGTAAAATGCTAAGCCCTACATCTAAAAATATTACCTTACACATCAAAACAATCTGTTGCTAAATTGAGAGCATGTTAAAGAGAGACTGGCACTAGATCCTGGATGAGTCATCCACTTCATGAAAAATGAAAAGCACCCTCCATTATGAACAGATAAAGGTGGCACTTACTGTTTGTCTTTGGATTACACTTGCAATAATATTAATTGCCTTTGCTGATATGTGATTCATCAGACTTTTTTTCCTGATTTGTGCTTGCGTAACTTCTCATGGTACAGTATATGGTTCTTTTGGGTCATTATGATGGATGTTTCTATTTTAGATGAAAGGGTGCTGGGAGCTGAAAGGATGTAGACTGGATTAGAAGATACCTCAAGATAGCACAAACAGATTTTAACCTGTCTTCCTCATGAACAAAACCTCCACTGAGAGGCCGATTTGGGACATGCATTATGTCCCTAAGGCTGCAGAATAAGAAATGGGGTGGGTGAAGGGAGGCCTGGTGAACCACACCATCTAAAAGCTTGTGTGCACTTATGGGCCAGACACTTAACCAAGCCATATCCTGATATTACAGAGCTACTTAGCTGACTTTTAGCTTTTCTCTCCATCCAATTACTGTTTTGTTTCAGAAATGGCATCTGCATTTTTTATCTTGCCTTTGAAGTAAATATACCCTATTTACCTTCAAGCAAATAAGAAACATGAACAAAATAGCAAGAAATACAACAAATATTGGCGTATATACATTATACCCATTAGTGGCAGAAGTGCCATGGGTATGAATTTGATATCACTTCAAGACCTGCTGGTAAAAAAAAATAAAGAATAATAAAACATTGTCAGTCTTAAAAAATTGTGTGGTCAAAACAACACAAGCTAAGAGGATCTGTCTCAAGGGAGCTGTCCAATCAGCACCACACTTTGAAAAGGGACTTTTTTGTATCATATAAAGGAAGAAATTAAAAAGCACTGCTGATTTAAGGTTTTGAAAATTTCCAGCATGCAATACAATATGTACAAAGTATGCATTTATGGTTATATGATTATAATTGGTCTTGTTAATTCACTGTCAGTTATTTGTTAAAAAAAGCACTTCTTTATACTAAAGTGCATTTCACTACAAGTAATTACAAAATTCTCTATTATGAAACGCACATGTGCAAACAGTTGCCCTCACAAGATTTTATTAGCTGCCAGGAATTGAATTTTTACAGTGCACCTTCCATAACCTTAAGAACATGGAAACATATTGTTTCTCAGGGGGTTATTAAAAATGTTGCAAGGGAATTCGTATCAAATGAACGAGGTGGGCTTCTTTTGTGTGGGCCTAACTATCTCGAAATAACCGAAGGGACTATGCTGGGCTGCACGGGGACACGGAAAATGTCAGGAGGGCTACGTGGTCCAACTTATTTACAGACGAGAGAACACAGGTTCATTTGGGAAGCATCATGAATAAAATAATGAATTCATTTTCATCCATGTGCTTGTCAAGCTCCCTTGCACCGCAGACCCGTCAAAACGACACACTAACGTCTTCAAACGCAAAACACCGGCCAATAAATAACGTGTATTCGGACATAAATTACAATTCCTTAAAACAAACCTCTACGTTATTTCGAGAACATCGTCATGTATGGTTATGTGACTGAATGCGCAGTGGTCCTACCTTGATTTCATCAGTTTGGTCACGAAATCCTCATCAGCACAACGGTTTCACGAACAACATCTTTGCGTTTTCCAAAGCGTTGTCACATTTTCATCGGGTTCAAAAAACAGTATTGCCTGAAAACGTACGTTTCTGAACAGCCTCGACGCCTTCACGAAAGCGGGCCGAAGCCGCGGAGGAAAACCGGAAAATACTGCGGTGTTTTTTTCCCTCTATCGTCGTGTTTACCCTTCTGTACTCACGTAGCCAACATCTTTTTAGTCAAAAAAACTCATTTCTGAGCAAAACGTCTACCGCTTATAAGAGAACAGCGACATATCTCAACGACGCTGTGCAAGGTTTCTGCTCGCGAGGAACATAAACAAGAAAATGTAGCATACCACACCCGTGCAACCTGCGTCCACCCTACAATCAATAAGCAGCCGAGCATGTATTGCCTTTTGAACGTCTTAATTACAACGGATCACTTCAAACCTGTCCACATGTGCATTTTTGCTCATTTGCTCAGCTTGACATTTGATAAATGCTGACAAGAAGACCTTTATTCAGATGGGGGTGCAAAGCTACAGGCTACGGATCACGTCATTGATCATGCAAATAAAAAATAACACACAACATACTGCCTTGCAAGAATGTGTTTAACTCATAATACGACCGCTTAATATTGCCATTTAGGAGGGTTAAATGAAAGGGCATAATCACTATAGGTTTATTTTAACAACATAAAAAAGTGAACTACATTACAGATATATGGGAATATAAAGCGAATGTGCATATCGTAAGAAGGGTCTAGCAGTAAAACCCCCTCAGCGTGCGGCGTCTCTGCGACATTCATTGACAGTGCAACGACTTCCATTGCTGGGAATAAACATACCGCGAGTGCGATATTTAAACACGATACTTACTATGATTATGTTAGCGGGTATCCAAAAAATCCTCACTGGGCTGCAGATGTCGAATAAATTCGGAAGAAATTGCAGATGTCGCCATATTGTTGCTGCTACCTTCCTTCAGTGTGCACCCTTACCCTGCATAATCGATGACTCCCAGCTAAATGCAAGGGAGTGTCGGCCAATAGGTAGCACCAGTTCCACAATAAGAGAGTTCATTTTAGTTTTCGTTTATTGGAAGTTCAGTTAAAGATCCTTTTTAGAGAATGAGATGTTTCAGGAATGTTCGGGAATTATTATTTTGATTTTATGTTGCCTAATGTCTGGAGCAACAACCACACAGCCTTCATGTGTTTGGCTTAGAATATCTTTATAACGCGATAATATGATAAACAGGTTGTTGGTTTGTTTTATTATCACGAGGGACAAACTCGCATGCAATTTATTTTCAATGTATTTGTTTAATGCTTGCGTTATTAAGAGAATGACCTTTCTTTAGTGTCCTTTGCAGTACTTTAATTGTAATTATGTACTGTCTGTTTAAACTACAGATTTTAAATGTGTTGATTCGCGCACGTTCTTCCTTGTCCGGGTATTTCAAGACATTGCAGAACGATGTTACGTCACTTTCGGAATATTTTCAGATGACCCAATAATCGTTTCCAAGGAGATTCGGTTGTTTACATCAGCTGTGTATCTCGCTCTTATTGCTTTCACATTTAAAATGTTTAAATTAGCCCTACTGTTAGTATTCTTTAGCTCGTTATTGTCTGGGATTACAGGTAGTTTCATTATTACAATATTAGTAATAATAATAACCCATTTAATCCCAATAAAACAAATTACATGCCTTTTATGAGATTTTAGAAAATTCTAGTAAATTATAAATCATTCCTTAACTGTTCAGTGGTAAACTACATTTTTAAAGTAAAAACAGGGCAATTAATAGAGTTTCATACTGTAGCTAATATGTATTTAGCTACTGTAAGGCAGTTGTGGGAAAACAAAAATCATGTAAGAATAAAATATGTAGATTTCTTAAATGTTTTATTTAGTGTAATAGTAAATCCAATTGAAAACAATTTTACTCTTTATTCATTATCATTATTCAAAATACAGCTGTGTCCTACTATTAACATTCATATGGATTTTGAGAGGACCATCTAAATACATCATTAGACCTTATCAAAAATACATAAATGGTTTTAGTCAGAATTTCATTAGTGTTTTAAATGGCTTAATATTATTTACAGACAATCTAACGATCAGTGGTTGTCACATAAAAAGAAATGATAAGCATTCAGTCCAATTGACTAAATGCATTTTTTACAAGGTTGTGGAAAGCGACCTTTGCTCGATTCTCCAAAGCACCTTCGTATTTCAGGAGGCCTTTCTGCATTGAAGGGTGCATGGCCTTGGCAGGTGAGCATACAGCGGATATCAAGGCACATCTGTGGTGGGTCCATCATCAGCCGTCAGTGGGTAGTCACCGCATCCCACTGCTTTAGAAATAGGTGAGACACTTTATGCTTCTCCACCCTCATACCATGCAGTGTTTGTGAGCAGATACACATCTTACTATTACTTTAAGCAGTGTTAAATGTTACGTGTTACACCAAGCAATATTTCATCTGAGCCTAAGAACCATTCACAGATGCACATTAAGTAAAAAAAACAAGGGCTGGTAGTTGAACTAAAATTATATACTTGCAGTAGTTGTTTGGTTAATTACATCCTTAATCCTTTTTAGATTAGCATTGCATGTAGACTACTTACTACATCAAACCTTTTTACTCACCAAGAAAATGCCTAAAATAATTTCTGCTTTCAAAAATAATAGCTTTCTGTTGGAGATCTTTTGCATGCATTTTGTATGTAAATTTGTCCCATATATCTTTCTTTTATAGTAACAATTATAAACTACAAATTGTGGCTGGAGTGAATTCTCAATCCAGGCATCGAGAGGGTGTCCAGTATCGTTCAGTCCAGCAAGTGATCCTGCATGAGAATTTCACCCGAAGGAATTATGACAACGATGTGGCACTTTTACATCTGCATCACCCATTGTATTTCACAAATTATGTGCAGCCTCTGTGTATAATGAAAAATGAAATGGATGAGAAACACCTAAATTTCAGTCCGTGTTACATCACTGGTTGGGGCAGCTCAGTGTTAGAAGGTCAGTATTTAAACAGATAATTATTTGGCAGAATATGTAATAGGCACCTTCAGGGGTTTGCCAAAGTGTAAGTCATCACTCTTTGTGTTTCTGACTTTCCAAAAAAGGATCAATTATGTTGGTCAGAAGACAGAAATGTCCAATTGGCACTCTGTCATTCACTGTATTAGATGCACTCATGCATAAACATTTAGGTGATATAATACAAAGTATAGTGTCATAAATTATGTAATTGTCTTTAAAAACAAATGGAAATGCATCATCACAGAATGTGAAAAGGGTTTATATATCAGAGAGGAGTCTGATCTTTCTAGATCTTTCTGGCAGTTTAACTGTTAAGAGTATGTGGGTTTATATAATCAGTTGTCTCCTTCCTCTTTGAGAAGAAAACCATAAACGCTTACATTTTATACGACAACAATATTTGTAACATTTATGGATGATTTAAGATCAATTCTTATAATCATATTCAAGTATTTAAAGAAAAAAGCAAATATATATATATATTAAATCTGAAACATTTGACTATTTTTTAGGAATGTTATTTAACACTCTTCAGGAAGCTGAAGTTGATCTTATTGATACTGGGATCTGCAACCAAAGAAGCTGGCATGATGGCCATGTTAATGACAACATGATCTGCGCAGGATTTGACAAAGGGGGAGTCGACACGTGTCAGGTAATGTTGTCTCGTTATTTGAGAGTAACTGGTCGGTGAAGGACAGTGATTAACAATATCTGTTGGAAAACTCTTCAATCAAGGGTGACAGCGGAGGCCCTCTACAGTGTTACAGCAAAGACATGGAGAGATTTTACCTTTATGGTGTGACAAGTCATGGAGAGGATTGTGCATTGCCAAAGAAACCTGGGATATATACTCGTGCTAGCCATTACACCGTCTGGCTGAAGGAAGCTCAAGCTAGATCTGTATCTGCGGCTTCAGTCACAGAATTGCCCGTTTTTAAATTAACCTCAGCTCTGTTTTTCTCTGCCTTCATGGGTCTGCTAATGTGAGCCATCCCCCATCACAACAGCTCTCTGGGCGCGGTGTTGCTTCCCTGTCATTACAATAAAGTGTAATACTTAATATAACAATCACATTCTGTTACTTTTTTAAATCTTTATTTTATATTTGTATCGTTGAAGATTATCTTTATATTTGATTATTTTGAAATGTAGGTTCATTTTGAGCAAAAATTGCAGTTTGCCAATGTAATAATTTAAAATATGTTTAATTGATTTTTTTTGTACTTTCACTAACATGTTACGCTTTGCTCAGGGAAGCAAGGGAACGCCAGAAAAGATGAGCAAATATACTATATATATAAAAATATACTAATATAAAAAAATACTTCTTTATTTAACATAGAGCACCTAACATAAGCATTGCAACAATTAGACAGGACAGAGCACATAGGGACGAACACACTTTAAATACAAGACATAACGAGGGGAGAACTCAAGACACCTGGAGAACATGGCTGGAAACAAATAAACACAATGAACAGATCGAGGACAGGAAACACGAAATATGGGGAAAGACAGACACGTGGGAAAAACCAAAACAGAACACACAGAATATGTAACACATATGTGGGCTCAGAGATCTCAATGCACTGCAAATAAAAAAACACATGCAAATAGAAAAAAACATTAGCAAAAAAAAGAAAATATCATCAATTTGATAACATGCTGCAAATGCTCACAACACAAATAAACATGCTACAAACAGTAACAGATTGAAAATACTTGCAACACAAACAAAGAAACACACTGAAAGAACAGAAACACACTGCAGTCACAAAAAAAGTGCTGCAAAACATAAACGTGATGCAAATACTCAAAACACAAATAAAGAAATGTGCTGCAAAAACAGAAACACTCTGCAAATCCTCACAACACAAAGAAATGTGCTGAAAACACACAAACTAGCTGCAAGTACTCTAAAACACAAATAAAAAAAAACATGCAGCAAAAACGCTAGTTACGTATATACAGTAACTGTGGTTCTGTGAATTCAGAATTCCAGCAACTCGTCAACCAGCCTCGGAATGCTTTCTTGCGCATTCTGAATGACAAAGAACTCTGGCGGTCATCCGGAATTCACAGAACCACAGTTACATACGTAACCAGCGTTCTGTTTCATTCCTACTGACCACCAGAGGCAGTGCTTAGCACTAGTGGATGACACGTACCAACACAGTCATGAGGAATGCCACCCACCTGCATCAAAGATGCTCCAGAAGGACTGCAGAACTCACATCATGGGAAGCAGCCACGTTGACCTTGTAGAATCGTGCAAACGTACATGGAGAGGACCAGGTAGCAGCTGCACAGACCTCCGCCAGGGAAATTCCCCGTAAAGTGGCCCAGGAAGTAGAGACAGCCCTAGTAGAATGACAAGTAATAACCCCAGGTAAAGGTTGGTTAGAATGGCTATATGCCAACTTTATCACCTCGACAATCCAGTGTGCTAGTCTTTGCTTAGACAGAGGGGCGCCTTTGCGTACCTCACCATAACAGACGAATAACTGATCCGTTCGTCTAAAAACAGCAGAAGACTGCACATAGGCCTTCAAAGCCCGTACAGGACACAGCAGATGAGACCTCCCCCCATCTACATCAGAGGAAGAATGAGCAGATTGAAAAGCAGTCAGATGAATAGACTGGTTTACAAATTGAGGTGACAATACCTTAGGAAGGAAGGCTGGATTAGGCCGAAGAATTACCCCAGAATCCTCTGGTAACCAGCGTAGGCACGATTGACTCACTGACAGAGCATGAAGCTCACCAACACTTTTAGCAAAAGCAATGTCTAACAGAAAAGACAATTTCAAGGACAGCCACTTTATATCCACAATCTTCAGTGGTTCAAACTGTGATGTACAAAGAAACTCCAGAACAAGTGGCAAGTCCCAAACAGGAAAGGGAATAGAAAGAACAGGCTTTAAACGCCTTGCTCCCTTAAGAAAACTACATACAAGGTTGTGAGAACCCAGGGATGCACCATCGGCAGGGGTATGATAAGCAGAGATGGCAGCAACATAAATTTTTATGGTAGAAGCTGCTTTGTTGTCTTCCAAGAGATGCTGTAAAAAATTCAAAACTTTTGGCACCGTACAATGAACTGGGTCCAGTCCCTGATTCCTACACCAAGATGAAACAAATCTTCAACGGGCCGCGTAGAGCTGTCGTTTTGAAAAAGACCTAGCGTTACCAATAGTGTTCAAAACTGCTGGCTCACAATCAGCTAAGTGAGAAGTGGACCCATTGGCCAAACCCAAAGCTGAAGGCAAGCAGGATCTGGATGCCAAACACAGCCGTTCAGCTGAGAAAGGAGGTGGTGTCTGATGGGAAGCTGCCACGGCTCGCCCTGTAGCAGACTCAGAAGAAGAGGAAACCATGGTCTTGCTGGCCAACGAGGTGCCACTAAAAGCACCCTGTGATTGAACAGGGGTACTCTGTGTAGGGTTTCCCATAAAAGTGGGAAAGGAGGTAACGCGTACAGTAGGCAGTTCGGCCATTCGTGAGCTAACGCATCCTGTCCCAATGGGCTGAATGCCTCCTTCCTCACAAACCCCAATGCGTAACGGCAATGCGTAGTTAGCTCCGAGGAAAACAGATCGACTCTGCCATGCCGAACCATTACCAAATCAGCTGCACCACATCCGGGTGAAGCCTCCATTCGCCCGAAAGCAGCAGATTCCTGGACAAAGCATCCGCCACCTGATTGTCCGATCCTGGAAGATAGACTGCTTTTAATGAAGCCAGTCAGCCTTGAGACTATTTGAGAATCTTGCAAGTTAGTTGTAAGGATGCAAGAGACCTGGTGAAATGAAAGACTGTGGATGTGTTGTCGGACCGGACAAGTACATGACGGCAGATTTGGCAAAAAGATTTGGCAAAAAGTGTTGTAGTGCCAGGTACACTGCCTTCAGCTCCAGAACATTGATATGTTCAAAGGCCTCCTCTGTTGACCAGTGTCCACCAATCCCCCTCATGATTCCATGTTGCCCCCCATCCTGTTAGTGAAGCATCGGTTGTGATCACTTCCCGACGAGAAGGTACCACTCCCAGTGACACTCCAGCCCTCAGAAATGTCACCCGTCTCCAGGGTTTCAGTGCTCTGACACAAACGGGAGAAACAACAATCATGCGATGGCGATGTCTCGATGAGTCTAGCCTTAAGCTGTTGTTCCACCTCTGAAGAGGCCTGAGGTGAAGTAACCCTAAGGGAATCACGGATGTGGCGGCAGCTAACATCCCCATCAGTCGTAAAAGAACACCATAGGGTATCCTTGCCTTCAGACGGAAACGAGTTAGCAACTGGAGAATGCTGATGGTCCGATTGTGAGACAGTGTGGCAGACATCGTGACCGAATTGAGCATCATTCCTATAAAGGTTATGGTCTGCTCTGGAACCAGATGACTCTTTGTCTCGTTCACAGTAAGGCCTAGTTTCTGCATATGTTCCAGAACAAGCTTGGTATCGTGTAGAGCATGCAACCTCGTTGGGGCGCAGAGTAGCCAATCGTCCAGGTAAGGCAGAATCCTCATGCCCTTGGACCAAAGAGGAGATAGAGCTGCACTCACACATCTCGTAAAAACACGAGGAGCAAGAGACAGACCGAATGGTAGGACTCGGAACTGATAGGCTTGACCCTGAAAACTGAATCTTAAGAACTTCCTGTGGTGGGGAGCAATAGGAACATGGAAGTAAGCATCCCTCAAGTCCACACTTACAAACCAGTCTTCTTTCATCACAGACCGAAGAACGTCGACTGTGCGTAACATTCGAAAGCGAAGACCCTTTAGAAAGACATTGAGGCGTCGAAGATCCAGAATTGGTCGGAACCCGCCATCCTTTTTTGGAACAAGGAAGTACGTTGAGTAAAAACCGTCCCTCTGACTGAGAGGGGGAACTTTTTCTATGGCTTCCTTCAACAACAGAGAACGAATTTCCATTGCAAGGGCCATTGAACTGGTTGGATCTTTGACGACTGTCGGACAAATTCCTAAAAACCTTGGAGGCCGGCGTCGGAACTGCAATGTGTATCCCCTGGTCAGAGTCGTCAGAACCCAGGGGTCGGATGTTGATGTTTCCCAGTAATGTAGGTGTTGCGCAGTGAAACGACCGATCGCCAGCCTTGAATTTTCAAGGTTTCTGGTTTCTGCCCTTTGGACCTGTGGGGGGGCGCTGGCGTGGCCCCCCTTGATGGTGACGGGGAAAGGGGCGACGTGACTGAGTCTCTTCGGTCACTCTGTGTCGCTGTGGCATCTGAAAATGAGGACCACCATGGTGACGCATCCGCTGTTCCGAGCCTGAGAAGCGCGGGTGAGCTGGCGTCAATGGCATCCTAAAGGGAGGAGCCCGTGGTGCCTGGGTTAACTGTCGGGTGGCCTCTGATAACTTCATTCTCTTTTCCAACAGTTCTGAGACATTGGAGCCAAACAGATGTCCCGGCACGATAGGAAGTTCCCTCAGCGTCCTCTTACAATCTTCCGACAACCTTGCTTGAGCGAGCCATACCTGGCGTCGAGCCGTTAGAAGGGTTGCCGAGAGTGATCCAAGTTCACGCGTCACATGACCTATAGTCAGTAGGGCAGTCTGTAAGAACTGAGATACAGAGGTGTCAACATTCACGGACTCTAAAGTGGTGCTACAGGCAAGCAGCAGCTGGCAAATAGTATTCTCTGCCCGAGTTATGTAAGCTGTAGACTCATATGCTTTTTTCAACAGTGTGTCAGTACGATTACACTGGGCGCTTGGGCAGCGGACATTGCCTCGAAGCGCTTCATCTGGTGATACCACCAAAGCTGCCACCGGCTGTTCAATGTCAGGTGCCCGACCAACTCCAATAGAGTCAGCCTCAGCCATCGATGCTAGAGTGCGGGCCATCCTTGACCTCCTTTTAGGCACATTGGAGCCTGTTAATGCACTGGAGAATTCAGTCACAAAGTCCTTGCATGGAGGCATAGCAAACTTATTATCAGCATTCTGCTTGAAGAAGACATTAGCTTGAGCAG